>JAHHUM010000885.1:600000-952423 GCA_036173005.1 Crenichthys baileyi
AAACTTAAGGTAGATTTCTTAGAAGAATTGTTTTTTTGGGTGTAAATGAAAATCTTTTAATTCAAACAGTAAACATTTTGTTCCTTGAGGCCAAAGGACCTGGTTTTATCAGGTTTCTTCCTCTTAGTTTTCTGGTGAACATGCCTGGCTGCAATGCAACATAACATGACATTTCTGAATATCTTTTAATCCAAACAAAGGTGTTACTTTGCCTTTGTTATAATCTTAAATCAGTTATTTCTATCCATCTTCTTCTGCTTCGTTGATACCAGTTACTTTTATTGTGAGACTTCGGAGCCGCTGCTTGAGGAGCCAGCTGCTGCTGATTGTTTGGATATAGATTATTCAGGTTTGAAATGATCCTTTTTCTAACAACCTACACGCTGTTCTGCTAATGCAGCCTGGAATCCTCCCTGTTTATTCCTAAGCTTTAGAAGCGTCCGCACGCAAACACTGTGGACTACATGCACTTTCTCTCCAAAACATTCAAATAATCTCATCTGCAGCACTCACTGTGACCCCAGTCTAGTCAAATTTTTAAAAACTGATCTAAAGATCAATGCCTCTAAGAAAAATGTCTGAAAGTGCACAAAACCCCAGAATCACTAATGAGATTGGACACGTTTTGCACGTTTGGCGCACAACCAGTGAAGCCATCAAAAAAGCTGCAAACTGAAGACATAACGAAATTTAAATGTAAAACTGAGGTTACTTACCCATTTCTTCTGCTCCTGTTGAAACTTTCCCTGAGACAAAAAGTGCCTGAGATGCTGACCACAGGTTGCTGCGTCGCACACAAACAACTGGACGTCCCGGTTAGGAATCAGGAGAGGGAGGGAGGAGGTGTGACGTCACAGCCAGCTACCACTAGAAAGAGATCTGACTTTATTAATCCAAACATAGATAAATGTCCTGCGCGGATTTGCATGTCTCATCAAATACAGTGAGCCTTGAAATGCAAAAAAAATATATATACATACATTTGATTTTCTTTAAGGCTTTACAGATTGTACATGCGCACTAATACGCAAAATGCACGCACAGTAAACGGATTTCATCAAAACTCATGCCACGAAGAGCATCCAGAACCTCTAAGGAAGATTTTATGATCCTACAGAGAAATAGGACACGACATGACTAATAGCTAAACATGCAGATGTACTTTCATGCTACTTTACATGGAGGTCAAAGTTCAATTAAACTTTTCTGAATGATTGAAGCTCTTTCCAGCATTTCCCACAATGAATGGATGAATGGACGGATGGAAAAATGAATGAATGAATGAATGCAACCTTGGATATATCAATATTTTATTGAACTATTTTCTAATTTTTTATACTCACCCAGATCAGAAACATATTTTAATTAAATTCTATACCGCTCAAGACTATGTGGAAACCTTGAGTATAACCCTAATATAGTATTGAGTATAACTGCTCCAATTTGGCCACTTTATTAGGTACACCTTGCTACCCTCTTATTGGCACTATTTAACCTTCAGCACTGCCTTGATTCTTAATCGCATTGATCAAACAAGCTGTACGAAACATTCCTTGGATATTTTGGTCCATATTAGCATGATAGGTATGTTGGTCAAACGTCCATGATGAGAAGCTACTGTTCTACTAAATCCTAAAGCTTCTTTGTTAAAAGAAGATCAGAAGACAATGAAGGACAATGGAGATCACTGAGTCTCTGGTTCAATGTGAGATGATCTTGGCTCAGTGACATAATGTATTATTCTGATGGAAGTGGCCATCAGAAGATGGTTACACTGTGGTCATAAAGGGATGAAATAATTAGCATCAATTCTATGGGGGATGTGATACTTAAATAAGACTCAGTTGGTACTAATGGGCTTAAAGTGTGTTGAGAAAATATCCCCCCACACCATGATACCACCACCACCAGCCTGAACTCTAGATACATGGCAGGATGGATCCTTTCATGATGTTTATACCAAATTGTGATCCTACCATCTGACTGTTGCAGCTCGTCTGGCACCAACAACCATGCGACCTTTAAGGTCACTTAAATCCTCTTTATTATGCCTGAATTACTGCCTTGTGATTGGCAGTAACTAACAGTAGTACCTAATAAAGCACCTGGTGAGTTTATTTCCAAAAAGCCCAATTATTTTTATTGTTAACGGGAGATAATGGGTACAGTAGAAGTCTTGTTTTAGACAGCTGGCCAGCAGTGAGCAGCAACATATAGCCAGAGAAAACTAGTATGATGGAAAAGTTTTGCAAATTGTTTACTGCAACTTTTTAAACCCTATTGGTGTTTTTGTATGCTTGTACTAACATGTTCACAGGTCCCAGTGGGAAAATATGCTTTTTATTCTCTGCAGATGAAATAAAAATGACCAAAAGGTTAAATTATTTAAATATTGGGCCTTGTTTCTGAGGAAAAAAAACCCACAGCAGATCTTATTCAGACATAAAAAAACTTTATTAACTATATTTCCGTTTAAAACATAAACAAGTAAAAATAAAAGGTCCTCCTGAGCAGACACTTGGCTGTTATTAAATGAGAAGAAATGTCACAGCCAGAGCTGTGATTTAGAGCGAAACAAAACACTGAACGTGGGTTGAGAAGTGGAACATAAGAAGCAGCCATGCAGAGATGCTTCTGTTTTACTGCCTAGAATAAGCTGACAGGCCTGGAGGGAGCAGCTGCAGTATGAAACCTCAGAGATCCAGAGGGTAAACAGAAACAGATCAAGGGGAAACACTCAGACACATGTTTCAGTATATTTACATCACCAACAGTCGGAGGGCTAATGTACGCCTGACCCATGGCTGACTGTTTTACTCCTGTGTGTCCGTATGAAGTGGAAGATCTATGTGAAGGTCCAGCAGGATGCACAGCATCAGAACCGTGCATCCTGGGGCGTCAGACAGTTTAAAGCTTCAGCGGGATGACGGGCCAGTATTTAGGCTGCTTCAGGTCACAGTTTCTGTCAAACGTCAGCTGCATGGCCGCCTCCATGGCCAGGATCTTGGCTGCGTCTTCGCCATAGAGCTTCTTCATCTCGGCGACTCGTCTCTCGCCCGGTCGCTCAGAGGGTGGAGCGGCGCTGCTGCGGCGGGAGACGCTGTGCAGGTCCTGATCGGCCGGCACGTAGCTGTCCTGCTGCTCTGCCTCCATCTCCTGCTGCCTCTCTGAAAAACATTATTTTTTATTCCACATTAAATGGAGTTGAAAGGAGTCTCGTCTGTCTCTACACTTAACGTTGACCTACTCAGCTCCTCTCTGTGTCTCTCCGTTTGGGCAAAGTACTGCCGAAGCTCCTCACTGATCTCCATGTTGCTGACGTCACACTCGATGTCACTATCTGAGCTGCTGTCATCTTCTCCATCATCACCGCCGCTGCTCTCTCCTGCCCGCCAGTCGGCATAACGCTGCTGGCTGCTGGAAGATCCCTCATGCTGGTGGGCTGAGCCGTAAGCAGCCTCCAAGGCCTTCCTGTAGGCCCGCCTGTGTCTCCGGTGCCAGCCCATAGCCTGCTGGTAGTGCTGCCAGTAGCGGCTGTACACAGGGCTGGAAAACCAGGACATCACAGTGCTGATGTCCTCCTGCAGAAAGACAAGTTTCATTATTTTTCCTTTTATAAACAGATGGTTTTACAGCTCAGTCTATCAATTCCTAAACTCCACTGAAAGATGTGCAAATAAAACAAGCAATTGCAAACTTTGGACTAATGATGTATGTTTTAGTAAGATCCCCAACCACGGTTAGTTGGTTGGTGATCTTACATGGGGACCAAAATCCTTCAGATTCTCTGTCAGGTTTCTGCTATGTTGTTTTTTCTCTGCTTCAAACATTCAGACAGTATTCACCTGCTGAGGATGGTTCTTTGGGCCGGAGACTTATTGTTCTGAAACCCTTTTGTCAAATCTTTTAAGAACCGCACCTACAGCTGATCGAGGAATTACCCCGTTGGAGCAAACCCACTATGTTAAATAGTTTTCTAGTGTAGACAACATTGATTCAGTTCCTGACTTTAGCTCCTTCTTAGTCATTGACCGGTTTATAGGGTTCGGGTGTCTTTAAGAGAAAAATGATGGATTTGAATGGGAAATACATCCAGTGTTCGAGCAAAGCTTCAAAAACATCTTTAAAAGGCCTGATAGATAAACACCACTGTTCAACAAGATATATAAAAAATATACAACAAAGTATACAAATAAAAAATAAAGAAATGGGGTGAGACTGAAGACTTCTGTACAGAATTGTGGCTGAAAAAATGCTAAAATCAGATTTTTTTTGCGGTATGAAAAGACGTCTGCTATGAAGACGTTTGTATTTCTATCAGCTCAGAGTCACTGTAAGAAAAATGGATTTGACCTCAATAAATATCCTCTAACAGCAGGTTTACAATTATGGTTGGATCAGATGTTTGAACATAAACATATTTAATAGAACAAAAGCTCAACATACTGTTTTCCTAAATGCTGCTTTAAAAAAAATCTGCAATGTGTTTTATTGTTTTGCATGTTTCTGTGCTTTGATTGCGTCTCTGTGTTTTCCATGCCGTCATAGTTTCCTTTAAATGCTGCGTTTTGCAGGGAAAAAGCTGCAGAAATCAGAAGGGAATCCAGGTAAATCCAGGTGCTGCCAGGTGTAAATGATGCTCATTCATTCTTACCATGACTGAATGGATGCTGCTTTATTTAAGTCCCTCCGCAGGTCTTCAGGCTGTGGACACAGATCCAGAACTGTGAGTAAATGTAACACTTTCTGTTCTTGCAACGTTACATCTAGTGTCACGTCCCGTGCGTCACGTTTTCTAGCGACAACAAGACGTCAACACAGCGCCACGTTTCGTATCATAAATATATTAATTAAACGCAATAGTTTTAAAGTTAAGTTACCTCAGAGTATGAAACGTTCACCTCATTGTTGGCACCTAGCGTAGCCTCCACATTGAAAATTTCCCAGCAGCCTTTGAGCGAAAGAAAGGAACTCCCAATTTCCTGCCGCCCCCTGGTGGACAAAGTGCGAATGTGTTTAATATTAATAAATAGTGCAACTCACCAAATGATGCCCTCTTTTCTTTAATGTAGAATAAAAGCAGCTGTAGCTTATTAAAATGGCTTTTGGTTATGATAGCTTTGTTTAGAGTCCATGAAGTGGCTTTATTTAAATATAAACCGGTTAAATGGGTAAATATTAAATGCCCTTTA
Organism: Crenichthys baileyi; assembly: GCA_036173005.1. Lineage (NCBI taxonomy): Eukaryota > Metazoa > Chordata > Actinopteri > Cyprinodontiformes > Goodeidae > Crenichthys > Crenichthys baileyi. Next base: position 605,193 of record JAHHUM010000885.1, read on the forward strand.
TGTAATTGCACAAATAATTTAGGTTTCACAAATCTAAGAGATAGTCTTCACCATAGGTGGGTATTAGGTATGCTAGCTAAATTTTCAACCAAACCATGCTTTATTTGAAAGCTCCTAAAGTGAAAATTTGTAAGATTTCAAGATCAAATATATCTTGGTAAAAAACGAAAAGTCACATTGCTGTTGGCCTCCTTACAGATTTTGTCTGTTTTTTTGTTTTTTTTTGCAGATTGCATATTCATTAATCATAGTTTAAAATATCACAAAGAAAACATGAGTAAATACAAAATACAAATTAATTGTTTGATTTAGTGAGGGAAAAACTACTGTTTAAACCAGCCTGGTCCTCTGTGAAAAAGTAATTGCTTCCTAATCCTAATAACTGGTTATTCCACCTTAGGTGTTATGTTTTGCAATAAGTGGTAATAATAATTGAAGTCTTTTACATCACCACGGAGGAATTTTATTCAACTATCCTGTGCAGATTTGTTTTACTCCAGCCACATTGTTTTCAAGCAGCAACCTGTTTAAGTTCAGGCAACATTTATTTGCTTCTTAGACACTTGGAAGTGGACTTGTTTGTGTGCGTTTGATCATTGTCTTCATGCATAACCCAGGTACGCTTGAACATAAGGTCACAAATCCATCAATAACAATGGTTTCATCAATTACAGCATGTCATCCAGGACCTAAAGCAGTCCCAGACCATCAAACTACCACCCCATGCTTTACCATTGGTTTAATTTTTTTTCTGAAATGCTGTTACTTTTATGCCTGAAGTAATGGGACACACCTACCTCAAATGTGAGGTCGGCCTCTGTGTTCATTTAAGGGCAAGGCACACCTTCCAGAAGTCACAGATGCATGAATAATTGCTCTTGCTGTGGTTGTCTGGAGGTTTAGAATGGCTTTTGAGACTGGCTTACGTTGATGACTTTGTTTTTGAATTTCTTTAGATGGGTGCATGGTGTGTTGCTTTTTGAGATTGTTTAGCCTGCTTCGAGATGTCATTCAGGTTCTGTTTAAGTTATTTCTTGATTCTCCAGGTCTGGCAGTAGCTGAATGTTGTTAATCATAGTTAAATTATAAATAATTAACTTTTAGAGCCAGGCTGCTTTGGATTGCCTGTTTCAATAATAAATAGATTAAATACCTGAAAACTGTGTTTTGCAGCTTATCTTTGTCCAATATTAAAGTTTGTTATATGATTGGAAACATTAATGTGTGATAAATGATTTGCATACTTTGGCAGGGGATACAAAAATGCCCATCATTTCTGATTAATTTTGGCATATAGGGTGATTAGATCACACATTTTAAGTTAAAATAGACAAAACGAATTCAAATATTTCTTTCAAGCACCTTCCAAATAGATTAGAGTTTTCTCAAAGTCAAAGGTGGCCCTTAGCAACATGCCATGGCTTTCAACAGTAGATAAACATCAGAGAGAAACGACGGAGCAACTTTTCTAATTGTTGTAGTGTTTTCCAGATTTAATCTTCCATCTTCGGGAAGCCCTGCAAGCCCTTGACTTTACACTTTTCAAATAAGTTATTAAGAAAACATAAATTGCTCAGAGCTTTCAGCAACAAAGTTTTCATGTCTTACAACACTCCCAATACTTTTGTGAAATATGTAGTGACACTAGACCTTAATCTGGTTTCTGCAGAGAAAACAGTTGAGATACAAAAAATGTTGCAAAAATAAAATAGGAGCTTCTGCTACTTTTTTTCTGACAGAACCGATTTTCTTTAGTTATCCAATTAATAAAAAGTGAAGATAATATTTCATGAGTGTATGAGCTTGGACATTATCATATTTTACTAACAGGATATAAACAATGCATCACTGCTCCGTGCTTGAGTGCTGTAAGAACTTGTTTTGCCGTATATGTAGGTCATACTTTGGCTTTAGGCTTCAAAGCTTTCAGAGGAAGTGGAAAGAGACTTGCATCTTCACTGAAAATGTTTTCTCCTATGATGTAGGAATATGTGTTTGTGTTAACAGTGTAAAAAAGCATTCCTTAATTAGAAGGAAATGCATTTTTTTAACATTTGCCTTGACTTTTATTTTACTGGTGACAGTATGAGACGCAAATATCCAAACGATTTTTGTTGTTCTGTGTGATCACATGTTCCTCTGCTCGTAGGAGCGGCAGTTTTTGATTTGCCCATATAGGCAATTGCCCAGGGTGGCATTCGGAGTTTAACCCTAAACAAGATTTCTATTACTTTTCAGCATCTGCAGTCACTGGGAGGTTGGGATCCTCATACTGTTTCCTGCTTGCTGCTGAGAATAGGGAGACTAAGTTATGTCCTTTCCACTGTTCTTGTTCCAGAATCTCAGGTAACTTTTTGCATTTTAACTGGTTGGGTGGAGGCAGAGTGTGGGGCTACAGTGAGGGGCTCACCCGGGCGTTACAGCTGGCTGGTAGATCACCCCTGTAAACCATCAAGGTAGAAAAGAGTTCTGATGGCCTTTATTACAGTTTTTTTGGTTCTTTGTTTTGTCCTTGGAAGATTCACAAGGCAGTGCTTGTCATGCATCTCTGTGCTTAAATAGCTTTACTAGAATGAGTGGCACAGAAAAAAACCCCACAACACTCAAACAAAAGATGAAAACAGAAGATATGTTAAACTGTTGTTTACCACCCTTTTCCTTTCACTTCTCAGTCTGAATCGGTTGCTTGAATGGTGAAGGGACTTCACAAACGCTGAGTTTACTATGTTGCAAAGCTCGACACAACTAAAGGCTTGTAGATTGTTGCACGCCATCCATGTTTTTACTGTAAATGAATCGTGGGAACCCCTAACCTATTTTGTTCACACATCAGTCTTGTTGTGTGAAGCCACAACCTTCATAGCTCACCACCTTGACCACTCTGAGCATCATCACCTGTTAGAGTTACTACACAAACACCTTTAGGAACTGTCATGTCTTCAATAGACTTTCCTGTCTTGTCCCATATCCCATAAATTTGCAGGTCTACCTGGTTCTGTTGCTGTTTCAGATTCTATTAATCATTTAGTGCCCAAACCTTGTTTCAGGTCTAGCTGAGGAACCAAGAAAGACAAAAAAAAATCAAACAAACAAAAAAAAAACACTTTTTTTACATAAACGAAATCCCCAGACTTCACATTTCATTGAGATCTGATGAGTTTCTTCAGCTAGTTTTAGGTCACACTTTGCAGTAAATCATGCTCATGTTATTTAAACAAACATGTGGGCAGGATGTATAGCCTGGTGTCAAACTGACTCATGCAACACATCACCCTACAGCAACTAAAGAAACAACATGCCAACATCAGTTAAGTTTTAAATGAAATGCTGAATGCTCATTTGCACCGAGAGGTGACTGCTGCCACTAACTAAAAGATAAAGCATAGAACAGGTCCCTGATGTGCGTTTTAGTCGACTTTTCCATGATTTAAGATTTTTTTCTTACTCTGAAGGGTTTGTAATAGTTTTATCGGAAGAGGTTAAAAGGGCTGCTGCGTTTCTATTTCCTTTAAATATTGTTACAAAACCATAATGGAGACAGCAAAGTGCAAATTTGGAAACTTCAGAACTCATTCATGGCAGCAGCATCTGGTATCCGAGTTAGTTTTAAACTCACTTTTGATAATATTGATCATAATGTCCTCTTGCCTTGTTTTTACGTATGATGCTTCCTTCCCTAAAGGAGAGCATTTGTGGTCAGCTTTGACCATAAATTGTCTCTAGTAACCATAACTTTAGGTGTGCATCAGGGATTGGTCATTCCCCTGTTTAATTCTACGTTTACTGAACATTTTATTGGGAACCCGGGTGTGCTTTACTCTTTATATGCTGAACACACTCAGATGTAAACCTACTAGAAGATTTCCTAATCTTGCAACTTGTTTTCGAACCATTCAAAGACCCAGACTGTTTCAGTCTTAGCAATGATAAAGGTCAGAGGTCATTGTGTCTAGCCCTTCAAACAGTTTTAAACTTTTTAAAGAATTTGTAGATCTACCTTGATTAAAATCTTGTCTCCTCATGTAGGAGCTAGAGTAAGATGACCACCACCATGTAAAACAGTGAAGTCCATAGAGATGAGGCTGACATGAGAGAAAAAACACAAAGCCAACTAAGGACTTGTGAGGTACATATTCAGTGCTATGAAAACATTTTTGCCCCCTCAAAGATTTCCCCCTTTGGACAGATTATTGGACAAAAATCACCTAAGTAAATACAAAACATAAACACGGTGTGTTTTATACAAAACAACTGTTTTCAGATGAAAACTTATCTGACCCAATGTGAAAAAGTAATCATGCCCTTCCTAAACCATTAATCAAGTATGATTAAACACCTTCTCGAATCAAGATATCACTTTAACATAACCTGTCTGACAACATGAAGTAGGCTACAAAAGAAAATTACGCCCAGTGTCAAACGTGGTGGTGGTAGTGTAATAGTCTGGGACTGCTTTGCTGCTTCAGGACCTAAACGACTTGGAGTAATTGATGGAAATATTAATTCTTTCTTGTAGAAAACCTTAAACCAGAAGGCCTACTCAAAGTCCATACCTACATCCAACAGAGATTATGTAGTTTAACCTTCCATGTTCATTGTCAAAAACCCTGTAATGTGTCTGAATTAACCATTATAATCAGAAGAGTGGGCCAAAACTCTTCCGCAGTCAAGTCCACTTCTTGCCATCTATTGCAAATGGTTGATGGGAGCTGTTGTTACCCTGTACCTCTCCTTGGTCATATTAGTTTAATATAAAACCATTTTGCTAAGATGGAGAATAAACATAAAATGAGTAACTCTTATAAAAGCGGTTCTAATCATAGTCACTGAGAGTAAGTAAGAAATTAGAAGTATATTTGTTTTGCTTCCTGTTTAATACCAGTCACAATTAGCTCACAGGAGTTAGCTTTTTCTTCTACTTCTACTTTCCGGTTTGAGGAGTCAACAGTTGCCCTTCTCCTTTGAGCAGACTGAAGAGTCGTCTGATAGCAGAAGTGTTTGTCAGACCTTTTTAACCATCATGAGTCTGGAAAAATTGTGGTTTGCTTTGCTGCTGCCTCTTGGTTTTTGCTTGGACTCTGAAGGTACAGTTATCAAGCTTTTGCTCAATTTGCTATATACAAGTCCATCTCATGCAAATCTTTTTTTCTTCATCTTTTATCCCTTTCATGCAGAACAAAGTTGGTTGATATTTATATTTCTCCAAAATGCAGAATATTTGCTATAATTGCAGACTCTAATTGTTTTTCCACTCTGTGCCAGAGCATTGCTGCATAAAATTTTCATTTCATTTTGCTTTAAAAATTGATGACTATGTTATAAAACATAGGGACACAATAAAGAACTTGGGCGTGTGGTTTGACCCGGTGCGCACATTCGAGTCTCACTTAAAAGAGGTAACTAGGACCTTTCATCACCTGAGGAACATTGCTAAAATCCAACAAGTTTTATCTTTTGAAAAGGCAGATGTTCTTATCCACGCATTTGTGTCTCTGCGTACTGATGACTGCAATTCAATTCAGTTTTATTTATATAGCGCCAATTCACAACACATGTTGTCTCAATGCACTTCACAAAGGGTTTGAAATAGTGCGGGGTTGTTGGGGAGGTTAGAATAAACTACTGAGTGTTAGAGTTTGGACATTTTAGAATGGGTTTTGTGTAGGGGTACTAAGTAAAATAATAAACTGATAAAGTTTGTCCATCTAGAGCCAACTGGTGGCTATTGTTATACTAAAAACCACAACGATTGGGATACCTCTCTCTGTCAGATTGACCATAAACATTGGAAAAGAGAGGGGCTCATACAGGTAGCAGAAATGGAGGGTGTGTTTGCACCTCAACCATAACTGAGCCGGTTTAGGCTAAACCTGATTCTCCCTTACTCCATCCAACAGGAAGGGAGGAAGGCAGAGGTATAAATTATTGGGGAGTGTTGTTTCCTGTTGCATTGTGTGAAAGGTGGGTAACTTTAAAATGGGCTAAGTCATTCAATGGAATCATATAGATTTCAAGTCAGGTACATACATTCCAATTAATCCTAACTATTGAATAGTGCAGTCAGATTCAGTTATTTATTCAAATTGGATAAAAAGTCTTTCTATCTAAGGAAACCCAGCAGATTGCATCGAGTCAGTGACTAGCGTTCACTCCTCCTGGATGAGCATGTAGCGACAGTGGACAGATTACTTCAGTATTTTCACCTCTTCATTGGCTGCCTTGTCAGGTTCGAGCAGACTTTAAGGTCTTGCTGCTTACCTACAAGCCTCTAAATGGTTTTCCTACCTCTCAGACCTTTTGAAGGGCACTGGCGGGGAGCATGATTTCTCTTTCAGCACCTAATTGTTGTGGAACAATATCTGTCAGGTTATTAAGCAGGCATGTTCTGTGGAGGGTTTTAAAGCTAAGCTAAAGACACACTTGTTCGCCTAAACAGTGCTGTTCTGTTTTATTGTTTTTATCTTTCTGTAACTGTTCAGGACTTTATCTGAAACTGCTTTACAAATAAAGTTATTATTAGTTATTATTATTCATAGCCTTATTATCATTGTACATGTGCACAACGAAAATCAATGCGGCCTGTGGCTCATTAAAAAAAAACATTAACACACAATGAAAATAAAATACAAGAAAGTTTAAAAATAGTATGAAGTGCTTCACAGTATGCCATCGTAGGTATGCCTGGTTGCAGGTATATTATTGTTGTTTTATAAGTTTAATGGTACTTTTTAGAAACCTGGAGGCCCGGATGGATCTGTACACCGTTCTGATGGCAGCAACTCAAATAGATCATGCCCTGGATTGCCACAGTTCTCTATGGTTCTTTTTGGTCCACGAAGACCTCTGGTTTTATAAAGGTCAGACAGGGTGGAAAGTGGTGTCTCTATGATGTCCTGGGCTGACTTCCGTAGCCCCTTAAGAGCCTTCCTGTCAGTTGAGGTGCGGATTACAAACCACAGCAGGATGTGGGTGATGATACTCTCAAGAGAAGATTTATAAAAAGACAGCAGCAGCTTCTGAGACACGTTAACTTTCCTCAATGACCTCAAAAAGTACATTGTACTTTTTTTACAAGCCCAGTGATGTTAACAGTCCATGTGAGGACCTGAGAGATGGGTGATCTGAGAAATTTAAAACTGCTGATCCTCTCCACCATATCCTTTCCACTTTTGACCACAACTTCCTTTGTGTTGGTGGAGTTGGAAAAGCACCAAGTGGATAGTTTTAGAACCTCATCAATGGAAACAGACTTGTCTTTGTCATTTATTAAACCAATTACAGTGATGGCTTTTAAGGACAGGTGTGCAGCCATAGGTTTACAAGGTCTACAACATAGGACTTAGTACACAACCCTGGGGAGCTCCAGTGTTGAGAGTCAGGACTGAGGAGTCCTGGGACCCCAACCTGACTAACTTAGACCGTCAGTTAGAAAGTCTTTGGTCCGTCAGCCAGACTGTGGTGTTAAAAGCAGAGCTGAAGTCCACATGGAGCATCCTCTCATAAGAACTAGGTTGTTCCAGATGTGCCAGCAATGTATGGAGGGCTGTGTTGATGGCATCACCAGTTGACCTTTTGGCTCTATATGCACACCGATGCTGGTCTAACCTAGGAGGTAGAAAGTATTTTATATGTTGTAACACCAGCCTTTCAAAGCACTAGGATGGCGGAAGTCTGGGCCACAGATTGGTTATCATTGATGCTGTTAACAAATGACGTCTTAGGGACAGGTTCAACAAAAGCAATTTTAAAACATCTGTGGCCAGTACAGGTTAAAAGGGAGAGGTTGAATGCCCTACTACACACGCCGAGGGTCCCTCCTCTCTGAAGTAACCCTCAATTTTCCTTCTGTAGTCTGCTTTCGCCTCTGATGCTCCTTTTCAAATTAGATCTGGCACCACTATAAAGTTACTTGTCACCAGACCAAAATGCTCCCGAGCCCTACAGTCATGGTCCTCCACGGTTTGTCGTTAGGATAACATCTAATCTGTTTTCCAATAGTGTTATTATCAGTGCAAAAGCAGATATAATTCATCACACAAAGTGCCGATCATTAATAATTCTTGCTGTCTGCATATTATGGTGCTTGATGACAAAGAAACAAACTGAAAAGACAAAAACCACAACAGGGTAAGCAAAGCAGCTGCATCCTTGTATACATACACTGCCATAATGTCACATTGATTGTATGTAAGTCCAAAAAAAAGTCAATTACCAGAGAAGGGGGCTGTCTCTTGCTGTTTGACCCTAAAAGGACTTGGAGCAACAATGTTGTGACAGGTTCACCCTGAAGATTGAGAATCAAACTGTATTTCTACAGCCAAACAACTTAATACCAGAACATAGTGGGAACTACACGTGAGTGCTCGTATCCTGAAAGGACAGATAGTCTGCATCTCCAGGTTACTATGGAAGGTATGGGTTGGCTTTGTTTCGTGCTTTTTCAAATTTATCCTGCTAAATTACTAAAGTTAATCTAAAAGTATGAAGTCTGTCTATTCCTGCTTTTATGCCTTTTAAGTTATTATTTACAAGATTGTTGGGATCATCTAATGAGCTTCTCCTCTCTGTTCCAACCAGTCTTTTGAGGCAGAAATTGTTTTATTTATTTAATTGTGTTGCTGCAGGGGCCAAGTTGAAATCTAGGTTTAAAAGTCACCTGTTCTCCGAGGCCTTTTAGAAATCTTTATTTAATTTAATGCATTTTTTCTGTCTATCATTAAATCCTGGTATTTTTTCCCTATGTCTGCTCCCTCTCCTCCCTTTAGATGTTTCAAATCCAGGTTAAAACTCACCTGTCTTCTGAGGCATTCTTCTGTTCTAATGTTATGCTATTCATCATTAAATCGATGCTTTTTTAAATTGTGTTCATTGAGGAAACACTTGGTTATTTTTATGATGTGCTACATAGATAAATGGAATTAACTTAAACTCGCTGTTTAGACATGAATATTGAAAGGTTTTCTCAGTGTCTTGGTTAAAAATAAAGTATCTCTGCCCTCCATATGACAAAGTTAACCGTGATGTTCCTATTTGTGTGTTTTTTTATGAAATTTTCTTTGGTTTGATCTATTTCTAGCAGATGACGCTGGCTTTTCTCTCCTCACCATTATCAGTTGTATGATGGTGATTAGTGTTGTAGCAGGATTTACCATCGTAGCTGGAGTGTTACTTGGACTTACCCTCAGAAAAACACATTGCAGGTGATTATCGTGGCTTCTTCCAGCAAAACTTTAATCAAGTTTAAATTTTCTCAGTCTGGGCTTGTTGTACTAAGTTAGAGAGCATAAAAGAACTGTATAAATTATGGAGGAATCTACCTGACGTTATTCAACTGGTCTGGGCTGTGTCCCACCCTCTTGACAGCAGTTAGATAACAACCAGAAAATTAACACACAAAAAGGCTGATTAGGTACATAGCCAATGAGCATAGATGATAAAGTGAGTGCTTGTTTTAAAAGTAGTAGTGGGATATATTTTATTAGCAGACAACAGTTGGTTGTTACATTGTTGGTGATATTTCTGGGTTTAACGCTGATCTTTCTCTTGTTTTCAGATGCTGCAGACAGTCTGGAGGACTTGAATTGGATGTAAGTGCATCTTTAAACTAAATCTACTTCTTTCCACACATGCAATTTTTGTTAATTACAACCTTGACTAGAAACATAATCTAGAAAAATCACCATACTCAGCTGGACATTTCTCTTATTTTGTGTGTGAATCTGCATGGTTGAGGGACAATAAAGGGTATTTCTATTCTATTCTATTCTATTCTATTCTATTTGTATTGTTGCTTTTACACAGTGAAACTTCATTTTAAGCTACTATTATTCCTTTTTATAGTAATGTCTGTCTAGATCAGGGTTCTGCAACCTGTGGTTCCTGAGCCATAAGGGGCTCTTTGGACCTCCCACAACAGCTCTTATAACTATAGCTAAAAACCATAAAGAACTGACTATTGTTTTTTATATATAAAAATCATAACAAATGTCAGTTTCAGCAGTTTTTCAGTTTTTCGTGGAATAATTGCATTGAATTTCCAGAACACAATGACACCAAAAGTACCAGTAATATTTTTTCTGTTTTTCTTGTCACTAGATGGGAAACTGTGCTCTTTTTTTTTATATCATTTTCCACAAATATTAATATGCAATAAAAGAAAAGATATCCATCCCAAGTTTCCTACAGTAGAAGTTTATCAAAGCTTATAATTTTCAAAAAGTCATGTAACATTTGCGGCTCTAAATGAGTTTCATTTAGCTGGACTGAGGGCATAAGCAGTGCTTAGGATAGTAAAACTTGGAGACCGCTGGTCTAAAGTGACAGCTGAAACTTCTGCTTGTTTTGTGAAAAAGTTCAGATCACTTGAATTTGAGAATTTGAAAAGAGAAATCACCTTTTTTGACACTAAATACAATGCTGTGCAAAAATATTCATACCCATTGAGCCTTTTCACATGCTGTCACATTACAGCCAAACAGTTTAATGTATTGTCTTGGAAAATTAAGTGATAGGCCAACACAAGGAGGTTCAATATTTTGCAGTGGAAGAAAAATAATACATGCTTTGCAAAGGTTTTTGCAAATAAAAGTCTGAAAAGGTGACATGAACATGTGTTCAACCGTTCTGATGTAGTGGTTTTTAGAGCCACTTTTGCTGGAGAGTCAGAGTCAAGTCTTTTGAGTTATGTCTCTACCATTTAGTGACTAAACTTATTGCTTGTTTTTCTCTACAAAATAGCTCAGACAGAGTCAGCCTGAATGGAGAGCATCATTGAATATCAGTTTATCAAAAAATGGAATGTTAGCTTTAGCTTTAGGCCATGCTAACACAGAGATATGCTTTGTCTGGATGTTTAAGGTTGTTGTTCTTCTGGAAGGTGAACCTTGACCTTGAGGTCATGTTTTTTCCAGCATCTTCCAGGGTTTCCTCTAGGATTGGATTGCATTTAGCTCAGTCTCTCCATCCCGCAACTCCTACCAGGTTTCCCGTTCCTGGTGATGAAAACAATCCCCTCAGTATAATGCTGCCACTACCTCGTACTTGTACTCGTCATCTTCCGCTTATCCGGGACCGGGTCACGGGGGCAGCAGACTCAGCAGAGACGCCCAGACGTCCCTCTCCCCAGACACCTCCTCCAGCTCCTCCGGGGGGAGCCCAAGGCGTTCCCAGGCCAGCCGAGAGACATAGTCCCTCCAGTGCGTCCTGGGCCGTCCCCTGGGCCTCCTCCCGGTGGGACATGCCTGGAACACCTCCTGAGAAAGGCGTCCAGGAGGCATCCGGTATAGATGCCCGAGCCACCTCAACTGGCTCCTCTCGATGTGGAGGAGCAGCGGCTCTACACCGAGCCCGCTTGTATCCGGGATCTTGTTCTTTCGGTCATGACCCAAAGTTCATGGCCATAGGTGAGGGTAGGAACGTAGACCGACCGGTAAATCGAGAGCTTCGCTTTTCGGCTCAGCTCTCTCTTCACCACAATCGACCGGCACAGCGCCCCCATTACTACAGCAGCCGCACTGATTCGCATGCTGTAGGTCTTAGCTAGAGTGGGCCAGCAGGACCACATCATCTGCAAAAAGAAGAGACGAAATCCTCTGGTCCCCAAACCAGACCCCTCCGGCCCTTGGCTGCGCCTAGAAATCCTGTCCATAAAAGTTATGAAGTGGGCCAGTGACAAATGGCAGCCCTGCCGGAGTCCAACATGCACCGGGAACAGGTCCGACTTAGTGCCGGCAATGCGAACCAAACTCCTGCTCTGTTTGTACAGAGACCGAATGGCCCCTAGTAAAGGGCCCTCGATTCCATACTCCTGGAGCACCCCCCACAGGGTATCACGAGGGACACAGTCGAATGCCTTCTCCAGGTCCACAAAACACATGTGGACTGGTTGGGCAAACTCCCATGAACCCTTGAGTACCCTGGAGAGGGTATAGAGCTGGTCCTGTGTTCCACGGCCGGGACGAAAACCACACTGCTCCTCCTGAAGCCGAGGTTGGACTATTGGCCGGACTCTCGTCTCCAATACCCTGGCGTAGGCCTTACCAGAGAGGCTGAGGAGTGTGATCCCCCTGTTGTTGGAACACCCCCTCCGGTCACCCTTCTCATGAAGGGGGACCACCACCCCAGTCCAGAGGCACTGTCCCCGACCGCCACGCAATGTTCAAGAGGTGTGTCAACCATGACAGCCCCACAACATCCCTAGACTTGAGGTACTCAGGGCGGTTTTCATCCATCCCCGAAGACCTGCCGCCGGGGAGTTTTTAACCACCTCGGTGACTTCAGCCTGGGTGATGAAAGAGTCCAACCCCGAGTCCCCAGTCTCTGTTTCCACCAGGGAATGCGTGATGGCAGGATTGAGGAGATCCTCGAAGTACTCCTTCCACTGCCCGATAATGTCCCCAGTCGAGGTCAGCAGCTTCCCACCCCCACTGTAAACAGTGTATGCGAAGCACTGCTTCCCCCTCCTAAGGCGCCAGACGGTTTGCCAGAATCGCTTTGAGGGCCAACCGGTAGTCCTTCTCCATGGCCTCACCGAACTCCTCCCAGGGTTGGGTTTTTGCCTCTGCCACTGCGGCATGCTTGGTCTCATGGTAACCGTCAGCCGCCTCAGGAGTCCCACAAGCCAATAGCACTCCTTCTTCAGCTTGACAGCGTCCCTTACTGCCGGTGTCCACCACCGGGTTTGGGGATTGCCGCCGCGACAGGCACTGCAGACTTTACGGCCGCAGCTACGGGCAGCAGCATCGACAATAGATGCGGAGAACATGGTCCACTCGGACTCTATTTCTCCAACATCCCCCGGAATCTGGTCAAAGCTCTCCCGGAGGTGAGAGTTGAATACATCCCTGGCCAAGGGCTCCGCCAGACGTTCCCAGCAGACCCTCACTATGTGCTTAGGCCTGCTGAGTCTGTCCGGCTTTCTCCTCTTCCAGTGGATCCAACTCACCACCAGGTGGCGATCAGTGGACAGCTCAGCCCCTCTCTTCACCTGAGTGTCCAAAACATGCGGCCGAAGGTCTGATGATACAACAACAAAGTCGATCATTGACCTCCTGCCTAGGGTGTCCTGGTGCCAAGTGCACTGATGGACAACCTTATGTTTAAACATGGTGTTCATTATGGACAATCCGTGACTAACACGGAAGTCCAATAACAAAACATGCTGCCACCTCCATGTTTCACCATTTCAGGAATGGTGTCCTCAGGGTTTTAATTTTCCACAACAGAAGATGCTTGTGTGTTAGTTAAGACAAACCTGTCTGCCTGGCAAGCTCTATTTACTAGTTGGGTGAGTTAGTTAGTTCCACAGGATTTTATTTAAGAGAAAACGATTAAAGGGGACTGAATATATACAAATGCCACACTTTTAAGATTTTTATTAGTAAAAATTGGACAATTCTCGCAGTTATGCAGCGGTTTCTGTGGTCTATTGCATGAAATGCATTGAAGTTTGGTTTTATACAAAATGTAAAGAACTTAAAAGGGTGTTGATACTTTTGCAAAGGGCTGCATGTATATTTGCCACATAAGTAATCAACCAACCATGTGTCAAACCATTTAAAGTTAACATCCTTTACAAGAGGTGTGGTATTTTCACAAAGTGCATGATGTGCAAGACATCTTCCTGAATAACTTGTTTTAATTAACCTAGTAGATAAACAGTCCTTGCTGTTTGGAAAAGCCACAAGTGGTTTTCAAAGTAGTCACTGGATGTTGATGTTGAGGCCAAATAGGGTTTCATAAGGTCAGTGTTGACGGAAAGAATGAGGGCGTAGAGCGACCTATAAAACTCAGGTTTCAGTTTGACTGTGGCTTCCTGATCACACTGTCAGTTTGTCAAGAGTTTATCTGTCAAAAGTTAGGATATAACCCAATACTTCATGTTTTATAAAGTTGAGATTGTTTTCTGATTTTTGAATTAATTTGGGAACATTGTTCACCTGGACCTTTGTTGCCTTTAACAGGATAAACAAGAAAGCTCATATGCCAGCCTTCAGCAACCTTCAGGAGATCTCTACCAGACTACAACTCTTTTGAATTATCAGCATGTTGATGTTTCGGGGTCAGCGAGAAAAACTAAAAAGACCTTTTTTGCAAGCAAAGATCAAACAGAGGACATCTATGAAAACCTGTAATACAAAATTATTCTGTTGTGAAATTTAAACTCGCAAAAATCTGATGAACCTTGAACAAAATCTGTCTGAGAACAGTACCTGTATCACTCTAAGTGCAGTTTTAAGAAATTTCGGTGCTTTAAAAAATGTTGAAATCAGCTTATTTAGTTTTTATTGTCCAGAGTTCCTCTGAAATGAACAGTGGCAGTTAGTGATCTAGGCCATATGGGTGGTCTCCCAGGGTAGCAGTAGAATGGGGGTGCACGAGCACCAGATAAAAAAGAAATCTACGTCATATGTGTCTGTTAAGTCTCTAACAAGTTTTCTGTTGCTTGTTTACAGGGATTGGACTATGAGACTAAAAGACCTGGTTTTAGACCACAATAATTTAGTAGTATGGTGTAGGGCCTCCTTTTGCGGCCAATACAGCGTCAATTCATCTTGGGAATGATATACAAAAGTCCTGCACAGTGGTCAGAGGGATTTTAAGCCATTCTTCTTGCAGGATAGTAGCCAGGTCACTACGTAATACTGGTGGAGGAAAACGTTTCCTGACTCGCTCCTCCAAAACACCCCAAAGTGGCTCAATAATATTTAGATCTGGTGACTGTGCAGGCCATGGAAGATGTTCAACTTCACTTTCATGTTCATCAAACCAATCATTCACCAGTCTTGCAGTGTGTATTGGTGCATTGTCCTCCTGATACACAGCACCGCCTTCAGGATACAATGTTTCAACCACTGGATGCACATGGTCCTCAAGAATGCTTCGGTAGTCCTTGGCAGTGACGCGCCCATCTAGCACAAGTATTGGGCCAAGGGAATGCCATGATATGGCAGCCCAAACCATCACTGATCCACCCCTATGCTTCACTCTGGGCATGCAACAGTCTGGGTGGTACGCTTCTTTGGGGCTTCTCCACACCGTAACTCTCCCGGATGTGGGGAAAACAGTAAAGGTGGACTCAGAGAACAATACATGTTTCACATTGTCCACAGCCCAAGATTTGCGCTCCTTGCACCATTGAAACCGACGTTTGGCATTGGCATGAGTGACCAAAGGTTTGGCTATAGCAGCCCGGCCGTGTATATTGACCCTGTGGAGCTCCCGACGGACAGTTCTGGTGGAAACAGGAGAGTTGAGGTGCACATTTAATTCTGCCGTGATTTTGGGCAGCCGTGGTTTTATGTTTTTTGGATACAATCCGGGTTAGCACCTGAACATCCCTTTCAGACAGCTTCCTCTTGCGTCCACAGTTAATCCTGTTGGATGTGGTTCGTCCTTCTTGGTGGTATGCTGACATCACCCTGGATACCGTGGCTCTTGATACATCACAAAGACTTGCTGTCTTGGTCACAGATGCGCCAGCAAGATGTGCACCAACAATTTGTCCTCTTTAGAACTCTGGTATGTCACCCATAATGTTGTGTGGATTTCAATATTTTGAGCAAAACTGTGCTCTTACCCTGCTAATTGAACCTTCACACTCTGCTCTTACTGGTGCAATGTGCAATCAATGAAGACTGGCTACCAGGGTGGTCCAATTTAGCCATGAAACCTCCCACACTAAAAATGACAGGTGTTTCAGTTTCATTGTCCAACCCCTGTATATGTGCAGTCAATAGAAAGTTTATTTTAAGTGCTTTTAGCGAGACTACAATGCATTTTTTTACTGCCCCAAAATTTAGATGATTTCCTTAATTTTAGTTGGTTGGGGGCAGCAGAAGGAGGAGCTCGCCCAGGGCACAATTTATGTACCACAGCTGATTTAAAAACACACCATAAGTAATTTATTGATAACCTGATATTTTGTCAACAATGTTGCCTTAATGGGTAAACGTCAGAACTTGTTTTTTTGTTTCTTATGTTAATACATTTTTTAAGTTTTATTTGCAGGACTTTTGTACAGCTACTTATATGTTAATAAACAATATGAATATTATCGACTACAGGAAATGTCGTTATCTTTGCATCTTCACTGTCCTACCAGAGTGAGAAAAAGAACATGCCTTTATAATTGACCATGAAACACCACTAAAGGCAAATGCAAAGACAGTTTTGACATTAAAGAAAAACATTTTGCTCCAAGAAAAAGCTTAATGTTGACAGTGAGATGCTTCTTCCATGTTAAGGGCTGCAGTTCAGGGCGGCACTAGGAGGACAGGTAAGTGGTAAATGTTTGAAATCCGATGTGATTATAATTTTTTTTTGAAATTAAGTAAAAAAAAAAGACTTCTCACTGGCGGCGAAGGAGATCGCGTTCCAGGAGGAGGTGAGTATATCCACAGTAGCCGAGGTCGGTGTGAGTGGTGCGTGGGTTTGTTGGTGATTATCTTTTTGTTCAATTACCAGATCGAAGTGGTGAATGTTTGAGGGTGGACAGACAGGTGATTGAGCGAGGGGAAATCCAGGTAGGTGGTTCCAGGAGGGTGGCCAGAGGAGCGGAGATTCACGGAGGGAGTGCTAAGGAGAGTTCTCCAAACAGATGCAGGGAACGAGGAAGCCAAGCACCGGAGTCCAGGAACAGAACATCAACGAGGAAAATGGAACTTTCTGTGGAGGAGAGACATTAAAGGTGAGTGTGAGAAACTTGATGAGCATAAAGTTACCAGAAGTAGAGACACTGATTGACACTTATGAGCAGAACAATCTGGCATCTGCCTCAGGGAACCTGCTCCTCTCTAAGCTCCTCCTGATTGGCCTTGAATAGCTCCAGCTGGAGGACACACATGCCGGTCAAACTCTGCATTGAATATAAGTTCAAGAGACATGCACACCAAACTGCTCAGAGCTCTGTGGATATCACATAAATTAAAAAGAAGATGTAACACACAGGTCCATTTCTCATATCTACTATTCAAAATGAGAAAGACAACAAAACATGTAGTTTGGTACGGGACAAACCTTTTCCACTTATCTGTTAAAGATGTAGCCATGTGGCATTTGCTAAAAGCTACTTGAGCTTTAAATAGAGCTATGAGCAAAGAATATACAGAGATCTCGCATTACGTTCATCAACCTCTGCTTTGCCTGTTAGTGCACAACAATGAATTAGCACAAGTTTGAAATAGACTTCACAAGCTTTTAAAGTTTAACATGGATAATCTCGGCTGCTGTTACCTTTTCTGTCTGGCAGCCATCTCTGGGTTTGAGTAAAAATGAGTCCATATATCAGGAGGCGGCTTTTTCAGCTGTGAATTTCTTGTGCGACTCACTTTTACATTGTCGCTTCACAGCCGTGTGAAATTGAGAAATAACTTTGGCAAACTTCACAAAAATCCCTCAGAGAATCTCCCAGTTATAAACAGTTTTTGTTGTTGTAGCTGCATGTTCTTTCCCGTGACATACTCTACATTATTTCCTGTATAGCCTACTGATGCAGGCTATACAAGAAAATCCTTTTCATCTATTTTATTTTACTAGCATGGCGCGCAAGGTTGGTCATGACGTGGGACGCAGCTGCATATTCTGATTGACAGCTGGTGCGGCATGTGATGATGACTGCAGCTCTGCTTTGACCAAATGCGGAACACCGGGACAGGAGTGAAATATGCAGCACAATCCTACACAAATCGTGACATCTGGTCACCCTTTGCTCATCGTATGAGCTTTTTTCCACTGTATCATTAAATTAGAGTCACTTCTTCTTGAAAACAAAAGGTCAGGTCAGAACTTTTAGAAAGACAGGATGAGATTTTAATCATTAAATAAATCTTCTTTATTATTTAGTGTTCAGAATGGATGGATAAGAACATCGGTTAACAGTTACTCTACATCATGTTCGACTCATGTGCATCATGTAATTCAGTTAATGAAGATCTGTCTATCTACAGGGATTGTTGAGAAAACAACCGGGAGAGGACCAGGCATGAATCCAGTCTGCATCAGTGGAAACTTTGGCTCTGTTTTATCAGTAGACAGTGGACTCAGTACAGATAATACAGACAATATAATGAAGATACCTGTCTGCTGCACCCAAGAACGTATATGTCTGGACCATAAATGTGACTCCAGGTTGGAGCTGATGAAGTTAAATCACACAGTCTCCATCTGATTGACCAGTGTCATCTCTAGCATGATATTTCAGTCATCACTTCTGCAGAGATCATTTGTCACCACATGCCCAGGAGAAATTCCTCGCCGTAAATATGTAAAACCTGTTTCTTCTCACTTTTCCCCCACCAACACTGCTCTTTATGTGGCCTTTATGTATGGTTGAAGAGATAACGGATCAGGACTTTCTGAGCCGAGCAGATCTGAAACTCTCTAGATATTTCTGAACTCTTCGTAGTTCTGTTTTATTCTAAATATGAAATTACTTGATTGACGATAAAATCTATTTTTAAACTGCTCAGGAAAACTGTGAATTGTATTTGTAGAACCAGGATGACCCCTCCACCAGCTTTCAGCTTCAGTAACATGCACCAACGATCTCTGTAAATAATCACTCCCTAAACCTATTAACTTGTTGTGCCTCCTTTGGCATTAACAACTGCCTTCAATGTCTGTGATAATTGAAAGTAAGTCTTTTACATCTCTGTGGAGAGGTTTTGGCCCACTCATCTTTAAAAAGAGTTTTTATTTAACCACATTGGCTTATTTAAGGTGACTTCGCTGCAACCAGACTTTGACTATGCCTCTCCAAAACTTACTTTTCTAAGGCATTTCAATGGCAGACGTGCAACAGCATTGCTCAAATTAAAACCAGTTGTCCCGATGTTGTTCTGGGTTTTTTGTGACCTCCTGGATTGGTTGCTGATGAGCTCTTAGAGTAATTTTGGTAGGTGGGCCCCTCCTGGCAATGTTCACTACTATCTTATGTTTTCCCCACTTGTGGATAATGTCTCTCACTGTGGTTCATTGGAATCCCAAAGCCTTAGAAAGGCTTTACAACCCTTTCTAGACTGATAGATGTCAGTGACTTTGTTACTCATCTTTTTATTGAATTTCTTTAGAACAGGGCACGATGTGTTGCTTTTTGAGATCTTTTAACCCACTTCATGCTTACAGTCAAGTTCTGTTTAGGTAATTAAGGTCTGACAGTAATCAAGGCTGGATTTGGCTCCTAAAACTGAACTCAGCTCTGGTTAGGTGTGTCTTTGGCCTGTAGGAGGAAGCCGGAGTACCTGGTGGGAACCCACGCATGCACGGGGAGAACATGCAAACTCCATGCAGAAAGACCCCTGGCCGGGAGTCAAACCCAGTACCTTATCGCTGCTACCAACTGCGCCACCATGCAGCCCTATTTCCTTTTCATGTTAAAGATAATTTAAACAGCATCCCTGGCAAAAAGAAGACAAAAATGTATATTTTTTTACACTTCATATGCATGTACCTAATTTTGTGGACTGTGACTGTAGGCATTGTTACTTGTGGTGTTGTTTTATTTTTTATTATTATAAATACATATCTAAAATCTAGAGGAGTTTGGATGAGGATAAGTATTTAACCCTAAAACTCACCTTCTTTGTAAGTCCAATATCACATAAAAAACGCTTCAGACTAAGATACTGATGTATTTTCTATTGTAAACTGCTCAGTCTTGTTCTTTTGCAAAAAAAGTTTACTGTGGACCACATTTTATATATTTTTTACTTATTTTGTACATTTGAATGCTTTTATACTTTTGACTTGTAAGTCGAAGCAAAGATGTTGTCAGTGTCCTTTTAAAAGGGGCATTACAGCTCATATGTTTATAAAGTTAAAGAACCTGCGATTAAAGAATCTGCGCTGAGGTAAACTGCAAAGCAATATATATACCCCTCACAGTAGCTGCAGAAGCTTTGCTGCTTATTGTTGAAGCCATGACCAGCATGGGTAGATACAATCTGTGGTTTATTCTCCTCCTGCCATTTACTTTTTCTTCTTACAGCTCAGGTATGTACAAGACCCGCTTGTATAAAATTGTTTTTACGTTTCTTTGGGAAATTCTTGGTGTAAAATTGCTTTGAATAACAGACGGCATCTTAAAAACTTTAGTTTAATACCTGCTCATTGACACATCTGTTAATTACAGCAGACGCTGCAGAGCTGCTGGTAAAAACCATCAGGAAAGAAGCAGATTTCACTCCTAAATTACAAAAATAATCACTGTTCTAATCATCTGTGTTTCTTAAATTCAAAAAAGCAAACAGTATTCTGTTCTGCCCAGCTTCCTGAAAAAATTGTTAAAAGATACTCATAAATGCCATTTATTACCTGCTCATTGACACATCTGTCTATTACAGCAGACACTGGAGAGCAGCTGGTAAAAACCATCAGGAAAGAAGCAGATTTAACTCCAGTTTGTGGTAACGCAACGCACAATGTCAACATATTTGTGATATGTAGGATCAGACCAGTGAGGAGCAGTGAAGAAGAGTGTAATCTAACCTACCACTGGATGAAAGGCTTTAAGCAGGGATGTGACTCCAGGTTCTCACTCATACCAATAAATCAGACACTTTTTCTGCAGCTGAACAATTTAACACCAGAAAATAGTGGAAACTACACCTGTCAGTGCACACAACGTCATGGAACATTTATTCTGCAGCTTAACATCACTGTAGTAGGTAAGAAAGTGATTTATTTGGTATTTTCTTAAATAGTTTTGATAGAAGTTTAGCAAATATTAAATGTTTTGCGTTTGTGTACGCTGAGGCAAATTGCAGTGCATGAGAATAAAAAGTTCAAAAAGTGTTCAAACTTTAAAAGCTAACAAAAAAAGAAACTATATTTTGTACAAATTTAGAGTATGTAGTGTCCTGGTGCTTCTGTCTCTACCTTCTGCTTTTTGCTTCCTGCTCTGAGTTCAACTAGCCTAGCCTGACTTGAAAAGGAAGCGTTGTTTAATCATTTCTTCATATTTAGCGGTTTACACAGATTTCTATGCTGAGAACTTGGTTCTGCCCCAGATGATTGTGTATTGTTAATTCATAATGTTTGAGTTAAACAAAACCACACAAGTAGAAGTAATTTAACAAAATACACAAATCACATTGCTTCCTTGTATGATGTCATGGAAAAATCTAAGGAAATTAGCTGAGATATCAGGAGAGAATTGTGACCCTCCTGAAGTTTGGTGCCTCCTTGGGTACAATTTCCAAATGTCTAAAGGTACCAAGTTCATCTGTTCAAGTGTTACATGTGAATGTAACGAGCATGGGACGGTCCAGGAATCATACTGTTCAGGAAGGAGGCGGATTAAGCGTCCCAAAGATGGTGGACGGCTAAAGACCTTGTAATGATGCTGGCTGAAGCTATAAGAATGTGTCATTATCCACAGTGAACCAAGTATGACATGGGATGAAATGCCACTCAGAGAGGAAGAAGTCGTTGTGCACAGTTATGACCATTATTTCTTTTGGAAGGAAAAAGGGGGAAATTTGCAAGTCTGAACACCATCCAGACTGTGATACGGGGGTGGCAGCAACATGCTAAAGGGGTGAATTGCTACACTTCACAAAGTAGATCGCATCATGACAAAAGAACATTTTGTGGAAATAATGAAGCAACATTTGAGCACATCAGCCAGTAATTTAAAGTTTGGGTACAAATGGGTCTTCCAGATGGAACATGATCCTAATCATGACATCAAATTGGTGGCTTAAGCTAAATAAAGTCAATGTTTCGGAGTAACCATCACAAAGCCCAGGTCTCAGTCCCATAGAACATTTATAGGCAGAACTGAAAATGTGTTTGTGAGCAAGGCAGCTTCAAATCTGACCCGGCTGCACTGGTTCTGTCAAGAGGAATAGACCAAAATTACATCAAACTATAGCGAGAAGCTTTGGAAGGATAGACAAAACATTTGACCCGTTTTGCAGTTTAAAAGGCAATTATACTAAATACTAATTATTCTGTCAATTTTCATACACACGTTATTTTTTTAATCCAAACTGACCTAAAACAGGATAAGAGTTTGATTTGATTTTCAGGAAGTGAGAAAAACTTTACATATTTTTTTATACACTTCACCACCTGGTTTCCACTGTATATCTGCATTTGTTCTTATTTCCAAGATGATGAAGAACCAACTTTAGCCACTGGTTCAAGTCCTGTAACTGCAGTTGTACTGGTTTTCATCAGTATAATTGGACTCATTCTGGGAGTGGTCTACAGACACACTGGTAAGAATCACAGGTAGGAAACTAATATGATTTCAATAGCATTTATAATCACTGGGGTAATTTATATTTTTGTAAAAGTTTTAGGAAAAATATTCATTTTTAATATAAAAAATGAATAAAACTAACTACAGACAGGTTGTAATGTTCTATACTTGTTTGTTGTGTTTCTATAAAAGAAAACACCCGGAGCCCCTGTCCTGGCATGAACTAAACAGCACATTGTTATATAAGGTAAAATACTGTATGAACTATCATATTTGTCCTCTTTCAGTTTTGGTGTCATGATGTTTGTTTTTTTTAACTTTTTTTCTAACAGGAAGCAGAGGAGGCTCAGCTGTACCACTTCAGACAGGAAGAGACAAGGCTTTATTCTACTGTCAAAGTGGCCTGTTGTCAAACTATATATGAATGAAAAGTGGATTAACGAGTTTATGCAGATTAGGGGAGGTTTTCCCCTTCTGCATGTGATCAATATTTGATACCAGGTCTTGATCAAAATTTACAATATGTGCTGTTTTAGAAGCTAATATTTAAAATGACATAAATAGGTAATTTTATAACTTTGTTTTCTCATTTTACATAGAATTTCTTCACATTTGGTGGGCAGGAGTTTAAATATATTGTTCAGAGGCATGAGTGTCATATTCTTTCCAGTTTCGAGGCAGTTAATTTTTTTTTTTTACCTGCTGCTCTTTGCCCAACGTGGAATGGTTACACAACATACAATCTTGTTACATTTCTAAAAGAGGAAATGGTAACAGGTTTGTTTTGAGCTATTATCAATGGTCTAAGCCAACCTGGGTCAAAAATAATTTTACAGCCTAATATTTATAGAGACACTCTTTAATATTGGTTAAATGTCTAGTTGCTCCTGTGAAATATTTGTCAGCCATCAACAAGCTTCTGGCATAACTGTGCCTGGATGTTTTCATGGCAAAACAGGAAGTGTATTTAAAGTTGTTGGTTTCCTATATACTATATAGTCTGTATATTTTCTTGTCTTTTATGGGTTTGCCTTAATGGTCATGCTTACATTTGAAGGAAAAGGGGGGGAGCTTGAATCCCAGCTGTGTTTAATCTGATTTCATATCAGAGAAAAAAAAATTGTATTTTTAATAAAGTGAATATGGCTACTAATTAAGACTAAATTGACTAATTTTGGTATTTAAAGCAGACTGATAATTGTCACATATTGCATAAATCACAAAATTAATGATGCTTCCTTCTTTGCAGATGTTTTTCTTTTTGGCTATTTTTGTGCATTTGACCACTTCTTCAGGTTTACCACAAGAGCAAGTATGGAACATCTTATGCACTTCCTTTTAGGATCTACAACTACATTTTTCTTTTGTGAGAACAAAGGGTTTTTTTGATTCTGAGGTTTTGACTGCTGCAGCTGAAGGAGTGTAAAGGGGCATGTTTCTCCTCAGTACAGTTCAGTTCATTCTATCAGCAGAAGGTTAGTTGCTGCTGCAGTGGATACATGGAAACTTCATTTGGCTCTGCTTCTGCAAAAGGTGGGTTGTTCCATCTCTAATGCTGTTCTTTAGGGAAGAGAAAAACTAATAGGTCGACTCATTGCAGTATATTACTGCAAATTTAAAATATAAAAAAAATAAATAAATAATAAATAAAATACAAAGTAAATGTGCTTCTCCTACAGGAACAAACCAGCGGCAGTATCTTTGTGGCTCGTCGTAGGTAGTTTAACCAGTATGTGTAGATGCAAACTGTGGCTTGTTTTCCTTCTGTGCTTTAAACTCTACTCCTACAACAAAGGTAAAGTATATTGTACAAGAGTTAGTGTATCATGCCCTAAATTACAATAACAATGACTGTTCTAATCATCTGTGTTTCTTAAATTAAAAAAAGCAAACAGTGTTGTGTTCTGCTCAGCTTCCTAAAAAAATTGTAAGAAAATCCTTATAAATGCCATTTATTACCTGCTCATTGACACATCTGTCTATTACAGCAGACACTGGAGAGCAGCTGGTAAAAACCATCAGGAAAGAAACGGATTTAACTCCAGTTTGTGGTAACTCCATGCTCAATATCACCATATTTGTGATATGTAGGATCAGACCAGTGAGGAGCAGTGAAGAAGAGTGTAATCTAACCTACCACCGGATGAAAGGCTTTAAGCAGGGATGTGACTCCAGGTTCTCACTCATACCAATAAATCAGACACTTTTTCTGCAGCTGAACAATTTAACACCAGAAAATAGTGGAAACTACACCTGTCAGTGCACACAACGTCATGGAACATTTATTCTGCAGCTTAACATCACTATAGTAGGTAAGAAAGTGATTTATTTAGTTTGAAAAACATTAATCAAAGATTTACCACGATGAAAATGAGAGGACAGATTCAGAGCAAAAGTCTCTAGTCATGTTAAAGTATTCATACTCCTTGAACCTTTTTACAATAACTGAAGTAAAACCACAAATATCTGAGTGTTTTATTGGGATTTTAAGTGACAGACCCTCCCACCATAGAAACTTAACCTACAATCACCACAGTGAAATATGGTGGTGGCAGAATCATGCTGTGAGGACGCTTTTCAACAGTGATGAGAAGCTGGCTGGAGCAAAATACAAGACAATCCTGGTAGAAAATCTGTTAAAGGCTGCAAAAGACTTGGATTGAGTATTGAGGTTCCCTTTCCAGCAGAACACAGACCCTAAACATTCCGTCAGAGATACGATGAAATGGTTTGGATCAAAGCACATTCATGTGATTGAATGGTCCAGTCAAAGTCCAGACCCAAATGGAATACAGAATTAAGATTTGAGAAAGGCTGTTCAGAGATGGAATCTACCCAGTCTGACTAAGCTTCAGCTATTTTACAGAGAATGGAATAAATTTCAGTCTCCAGATGTGGAAAGCTAACAGAGACATATACACCATAAAACTCTGATAAATTTGCAACAAGGTGGTTCGACAAAGTTTTACCTCAGAGAGTCTAAAAACAAATGCAGCCACTCTTTTTTATTTTTAAAGGGGTTTTAAAACATCTAGTCTTTTCCTCGTGCTTCACAAGATTGTACTTCTTTGTATCTCCTAAAATCCCAATAAAGTACGTTTTAAGTCGTGCTTTAAATGTGACAGAATGGGAAATAGTTAAAATAGTAAAAATACTTATGCAAAGTCAAGGTATTCAGTGCATTGTGTAACATAATGCTGTCCAAGCAGATGTGTTCAGATGTTTAATACTTTGCCAATTTGTTTGGACTTTTAAGATGATGAAGACACCCGTCGTTCTTCAGAGATAACTTTAAACGCTTATGTTGGAGTTTTTGTACTGATCATCATTGTTCTATTGGGAGTCATTGCTGGATTTATCTGCAGAAACAAATGCTACAGGTAGGAGATGTATTTTTCTGATCAAGGGTAAAATTATCATGTTAGTATTATTCAATACTATGCATTTTAAAATTAAGCTTTGCTATTGCACATTTAGTAGGCATCTTTACTTACAGCTTTTAAACCTTGTTCAAAAACACACTTTTACTGTGTGGCATTCAACCCAGTGTGTTTTGCTGACTAGAACCCTGTTATAGATCAGCTTGCTAATGAGCTGCCAAAGCAACAACTACATTATTATGATTACACTAGTGGTCTTAAAAAGAGTATCTCCTTGTCTTTTTCTTGGTCTTGATTCTGTCTTGGGTCTGGTGGTCTTGTCTATTTATGTATTTGTGTAACATTTTATTCTCTGGCCTTTCTCCTGTGTTTAGTTTTACCATATAGTGCTTTGGTCAACCTGTTTTATAAAAAGGTTTTATAAATAAAGTGTTAGAAAACGGTACTAGCAAGTGAATTTAACAATTACAGCATGATAAACCAATATATTATTTTTCCCCATTTGTATATAATACCTATTAATCTCTTATAAGATAAATGCCTGAATATATTTTTATGCCTTTTAAAGAAAATTCTGCCACACATCTAAGTTACAGCAAAGCAAGCACACTTTACCCTCATTATTAGCAACATGTCAGGTAACCAGGGGAAAGTTTGAGCAAACCACAGTAGCAAGAACACGAGAAATGCCCAAGGTGTTCATCTGCTCAAATGCAAAATACAGAGAAGATCAATAGAAGTTTACTACTTATCTACATATATATCTGGTATGAAAGTAAAATTCTGACTGATCGGTCTCTAAATGATGAAATAAGTGCATATTACATATATACAATTTGTGATGAGTGACTTCTCTTTGTCATTTAGAAGAAGAAGACACGAAGTGACCGTAACGACTCATACAAACACGGTACTATACACAGTAAAATATTGAACTGTAATACAGTTTTGTCCACCACCTACTTTACTTTGGAAACATTTTGTTTTATTATCTTATTTGTTCTCTTGCAGGAAGTGGAGGGCATTGAGCCAGACACAATATTCAAAGAGAATGAGCTTTATTTAACTTCCATAATACACACCAGCACATCTACAAATAATCTGATTGGCGTCGGGATGGATAATCGAAGCTTAGGGATACCTTTGTAGAAATTTTTATGCTTTGATTCATGTTTTACTATTGACCAAAAAACTATTGTCTATACTGTAACTTATGCCTAATCTTTGGCTAAATTTTGGTGCATTTTGGTTTAAAACGTTTTTCTAGATATTTCTAAAGTTTTCAGTTTTTAAGTAAAAGATGACCAGAATAATTTCCTATTTAAAGTACAAACTTTGTTCTTTTTCTCCTCCACCGTCGTCTTCAACAGATATAATGTTACATAAAGGGGGAGAAGGTGTTGGGTGTTTTGGGTCTTTTGAACATCGACCACTCACTCAGGCAGCAGCAGGTCTAAACGAGGTGTAAGGGTGACCAGCAGATTCTCAACATATTCTTTCTTCGTGTATGAACTTCCTGTTCTCAGCCACACAGACCGCATGGCCTTCTCGTCTGCTAGCTAGTATGAAACTGGAGGTGCAACCCTTTCACACTTCAGCTGCAGTGTGCAAAAGATTTGTTTAGCAAAGATAACCCTGCAAACAACGCTTGAGTAACCTTAGTGCATTACTGTGTTACCTTCAGGTCCCTTTTCTGACTAATCAAACTTTATTCCCCTGTTTTTTTCCTTGTATATGTTACCATTAGGAAACTGACAATAAGAAATAGATTTAGATTAAAATGTATGTATTTTTATTTAACATATGCTTATATACCTGTATGCTCATTGTACTAGGCCTTTTCTTTTCCTTTAAATGTCATAATTTAAACATATGTACTTCCCAATATTTAAAAGGAGACGTTCACTACAATAGACTTCTCTATAATGTTTAAGCTAAGGTTCCTTTATCTACTTTTGTTTCATTTACAAAATATGAAGATTTGTGTCTTAGACTCTACCTGGCCTTAAGGCTTTAGGCTTGACTTAGACTCATGCTCTAAAGACTCTAGACTCAACTTGGACTTAAGTTCTGGGAATCAAATCTTTTGGACCGTGTCTGTCTTACAGAATCAGGGGGAAAGTTGCCAGTAAGTGTAAATCATTTGAGTAAATGATTAATGTTTTTCCCATTTGAGTTACCGTAGTCTTTACAAATTATAGGTTCTCTTTCATGTGTCTGGACAGTACATGCTGGTTAAAGGAGTTAATGCTACAACCAAGCAGCGTTTGAATTTAGTAGGCTACAGACCGCAGCTCTGATTAAGATTTGCATATTTTCTTGGTAAAGGTGGTGTGCATGTGAACATACTGTGCTTCTGTGGGGTGCGACCATGCATTTGCACTAGGTTTAACTTTATTGTATATATAACAGAACAATGCACATTATAAACCATGGAGACATAGGATAAATGTGTTTGATTTAGCCCTAAAGTTACAGGTTATTCAAATGTTGTGTTTCACAGTCACCTTTAATAGTAGCTCTTGTACACCAAGCAACTTCCAGTGCTCTGTTAAAAAAAAAAAAAATTTAAAGCAGCCCGAGCAAGTAAATGTAAAATTGAATGTATAAAACCAGCTGTTTAAAATGTATACAATTATTACAACTGCTTCATTTATGACTCTATTGTTTGGTCATTTTAGGGATAATAAAGCTGTAATGTAATAAATGATTTAAGAAGAAATCATTAAATGTAGTTACATCGTTGGTCTAATTTAACAGTCTCAGCCAAACAATTCTGAAATTTAAAATGTAATTTTCAATCCACAATAACCCAAAGATATTAAAACTCCCCAACAATATTTTGTGTATTCAGAAAATAACAGTATACATCCTTGTTAATTTGTGTTGGACAAGATTAATAATATTTAGGCAGGTGTGCTGATTTTTTGCAATTTTTTACAAGTTTTGCAGATTTGAATCTGCGTACATTTTAACATTAACATCTGGGCATAAATCTGGCAAAGTCATTAAAAGGGTGAAAAACACTTAGTCCAAATAGAGGGCAAGAAAATATATAAAAGACACGTTAATTATGTGTGTCCTTTGGTTGGAGATGTTTTTATATTCAGATAAGAGCCGAGGTTTGAATTGTAGCATTTTGACATAAGGAGGTCAAAATATGCTCTAGAACAGTGCATCTCAAACTCGTCAGCTTCTGAACTAAAGTCTTGCTGAAGAATCAAAGTATTGCTAATAAGATAGTAAAAATGTATTCGTTTTTACTAATGTATGACTCCTGTAACAAATATAGATAGATACAGTGGCTTGTAAAAGTATTCATACCCCTTGAACTTTTCCAGATATCGTCACATTACAACCACAACCAAAAATATATTTTATTGGAATTTTATGTGAAAGACCAACACCAAGTGGTATACAATTGTGAAGTGGAACAAAAATTATACATGATTTAAAACCTTTTTTACAAATAAAAAACTGAAAAGTGCGGTGTGCAAAAGTATTCAGCCCCCTTTACCCTGAGTGCAACCAGTTGCCTTCAGGAGTAACCTGATGTTTGCTAATGACTAAATAGAGTCCACCTGTGTCTAATCTAATTTCAGTACAAATACAGCTGCTCTGTGACGGCCTCAGAGGTGGGTTTAGAGAATATTGGGGAGCAATCAGCATCATGAAGTCCAAGGAACACACCAGACAGGTCAGGGATAAAGTTGAGCCGTTTAAAGCAGGCGTAGGCTATAAAAAGATTTCCCAAGCTATAAACATCTCACAGAGTACTGTTCAATCCATTATCAGGAAATGGAAAGAGTATGGCGCAACTGTAAACCTACCAAGAGAGGGCCGTCCACCTAAACTTACAGGCCGAACAAGGAGAGCACTGATCAGAGATGCAGCCAAGAGGCCCATGGTGACTCTGGACGAACTGCAGAGATCCACAGCTCAGGTGGGGGAATCTGTCGACAGGACAACTATTAGTCGTACACTGCACAAATGTGGTCTTTATGGAAGATTGGCAAGAAGAAAATTATTGTTAAAAGAAAACCATAAGAAGTCCCGTTTGCAGTTTGCCAGAAGCCATGTTGGGGACACAGCAAACATGTGGAAGAAGGTGCTTTAGTCAGACGAGACCAAAATTGTACTTTTTGGCAAAAATGCAAAACGCTATGTGCTCACCACTCATCACTCTGAACACACCATCCCCACTGTCAAATGTGGTGGCAGCATCATGCTCTGGGGGTGCTTCTTATCAGCAGAGACAGGGAAGGTGGGCAGAGTTGATGGGAAGATGAATGGAGTCAAATACAGGGCAGTCTTGGAAGAAAACCTGTTGGAGTCTGGCAAAGACTTGTGACTGGGGCGGAGTTTCACCTTCCAGCAGGACAACGACCCTAAACATAGAGCCAGGGCTACAATGGAATGGTTAAAAACAAAACATATTTGTGTGTTAGAATGGCCTAGTCAAAGTCCAGACCTAAACCCAATCAAAAATCTGTGGTAAGATCTGAAAATTGCTGTTCACAAACGCTGTCCATGAAATCTGACTGAGCTTGAGGTTTTTTGCAAAGAAGAATGGGCAAAAATTTCAATCACTGGATGTGCAAAGCTGGTAGAGACATACACTAAAAGACTTGCAGCTGTAATTGCAGAAATTGTGTGTGTATGTGGAAAAGTTCAAGGGGTGTGAATACAATACAAGCTACTGTACACCCTTAGCAAAAACTTGAAATTGATTTATTTGAAAGATGCATTTTTGAAAATTGCTCTTCTGAAAGTCTCCAAAGGAACTTCTCCTTGGTTTATGTTTAGTGTTGTTTGGTTTGTTTGTTTGTTTTGGTGTTTGGTATTTTAATCACTACCTGTTTCATTTTAAAGCTGATACTGCCCCTGCATGGTTTAGAAGGGCACACACTGGGCATTGTCCATAGTATTCAGAATCAGAATCAGAATCAGCTTTATTTCCAAGTTTGTACATACAAACAAGGAATTTGACTCCGGTACACTTTGCTCTTTGGTTTTTGTTTTTGCATTACAGAATATACATATTAACAATGTACAAATGTACACATATATAAATAAATAAAAAGGTGCATTTGTTTTGTACTCTATTGAATGTTCAACAGAGAAACAGCCTGGGGGAAGAAACTGTCTCTGTGGCGGCTGGTTTTAGTGAACAGCGCTCTGTAGCGTCGGCCTGAAGGCAGAACTCTAAACAGTTTTTTGTGCAGGGTGTGTGGGGTCTGCAGAGATTTTAGCGAGCTCTTTCCTAGAGCTGTATAAGTCCTGGATGGAGGAAGGTCAGTCCTGATTATTCTCTCTGCAGACCTGATTATTCGTTTGCAGTCTGGACCTGTCCTGTTTTGTGGATGAACCAAACCACACTGAGATTGATGAAAGAAAGGACAGACTGAATGATGGCAGTGTAGAAGATGACCAGCAGCTCCTGTGGAAGGTTGAACATCTTGAGGTTTTCCTCGGGAAGTACAGTCTCTGCTTGGCCTTTTTGAACAGTGTCTAATGTGAAGACCAATCTCAGGTCCTCAGAGATGGTGGTTCCTAAAACCGTGAAGTGATCCACAGCTGACACGGTGTTTTTTGAGGTTTGGTGAGGGGGGTGTATGGAGGGGGGGTTTTCCGAAATTTCCCCCACCATCTCCACAGTCTTGAGGGGGGGTTTAGTTCCGGGAAATTCTAAACTACACCATTGAAATCAGGCGAACCCAAACCTCCTGTCTGTATGCGGGACTATCACCGTCCTGGTAAAGTCCAGTGACAGTGGTGTCATCTGCAAACTTAAAGGGTTTTTTTTCCAGGGAAACGAGTCCCGGGGGGGTGCAGTCATTTGTGAAAACGGGGGAGAAGAGGAGTGGGGATAGAACACACCCCTGGGGGGCACACCAGTATTTTATTGATCTGGTTCGGGAAAAAGATGCTCCCCCAGTCCCCCCCCTCCCTCGTGGGCCCCGTAAAGGAAGCTGTTGATCCACTTCCCAAGGGGGGGCCCGGGGAAACTTTAGCTGGGTGAGCTTCTGGGGGGGATGTGTGGTATGATGGTTTTGAAGGGCCGAGCTGAAGTCTACAAACAGGATCCTGGCGTTTCCCGGGGGGTTTTCGAGGGTTGCGGATGAAATGAACCAAAGTTAACAGCCCCATCTGCCGACCTTTTCCCCCTTTCCCGGGGGGAGAGGGCCCCAAACTGAGGGGGGTCCACGGGGGGGCCTGTGATGCCCTTTCAGGTGCTTCAAAAACCAGCCGCTCAAAGGATTTGCATGACCACAGACGTCAGGGCTACAGGGCCTGTGAGTCATTTAATCCTAGGATGGTGGGTTTTTTGGGGAAACTGGGATGATGGTGGATCGTTTAAAGCAGGAGGGGAAAACCCCCACCCCTTTTCCAGTGACTTGTTAGAAGATCCAGGTGAAGATCGGGGGGGTTTATGTGCAAAAGGTCTTTCAGGCAAAAGGGGGGAGACGTTATCCGGTCCTCCAGCTTTCTTTTTTTTTTCATGCGCTGAAGGACCCCTATTTACATCTTCCTCAAAGATCTTTAGTGCGGGGCAGGGGATCTGAAGGTAGGGGGTTGGTTGCTTTACTGGTTCAATGTTTTTTCTAAATGGGATTGTGGGGGGGTTTGGGGTTTGAGGTGTGAATGGCTTCTTGTCATGTTTGCAGAAAAAGCCTTCCCAAAAGGGTTGGGCCAGGCGAGGATTTTTGTTCAGGAAGGGTGGGGGGGTTTTCTGTAGGCAGTCAGGTTTCTCAGACCGTCCATACAGCCGAAGTGTCCCCAGTAGAAAGGCTGTTCTTACAGCTTCTCACTATAGGCTTCTCTTGGCTGTTTTGGGAGCTCCTTTTTGTTATTTTGGTTTCCGGGCCTGTCTGAAACCCGGGGCGCCCAATCACCACTGCTGTGATCTTCTTCCCTTTTCCCTGCGCAGATTCCTGAGGGGTGGGGTAAACCAAGGGTTTTTGTTTTCCCCAAAAGGTGCAGAAGGTCTTGGTCTGCACAAACAGTTTTCTCACAGAAACTGATGTAATGTCACCACATCAGTTAGTTTGTTTTAAAACATTTGGCCTGAGGTTTCAAAAAAAATCCAGTCTGTGCATTCAAAGCAGGCCTGTAGAATCTGCTTCGATTCCTCAGTCCACTTTTTTAACAGTGTGAACCACGGTTTTGGAAGCTCTTAGTTTCTGTCTGTAAGTTGGGATGAGGTGGATAAGACAATGGTCCGAAAGTCCCAGAGCAGCCTGGAACAGCATGGTATGAGTCCTTAAAAGCTGTGTAACAGTGGCCCGTGTTTTTGTCTCTGGTGACACTTAATATGCTGTCTGTATTTTGGGAGCTCATTAGAGAGATCTGCGCTGTTAAAATCTCCCAGTATTATGATGAAAGAGTCAGGGTGTTTTTTCTCCACGTCTGTAATCAGCTCAGCAAGATGTTTTTCCGTGGCAGAAGTGCAGCCATGCGGTGGAAAGTATGAGCCGATTATTATAAATGAGGAAAACTCTCTCTGTGAATAAAACGGTTTACAGATTATGGAAAATGACTCCAGATCCGGACTACATGTTTTCCCCAGCACTTTTATGTCTCTGCACCAACCTTCGTTTATATAAAAGCAGATTCCGCCTCTTAGCTTCTTCCCTGCGATCCGCTCTGAACAGCTGGAAGTCCGGCAACAGCAGTGCGCGGTCCGATGCTGTATAATAATTACAAATTAAATGCAAATATATACCTGTAAGAGTGGATATTTATTTATTCAATTTATGTTTTAATGTCGGTAACCATTGTGAACTAAAAAGAAACTTAATGTTACCAACCTCGAAGCTCCAAAAGCTGTTTAAGGGCATTGCACAGCATATGATCAAAACTGATTTTATATTTTGTGATCAACACTAGATTCTCTTTAAAATGTGCAGGTAATGATCTGAGTGTTTTTAGCTGTTGATATATTGATGATTAGAAGAAATTATTTAAGTATAAATTCAGCATGCTGTTACAGATTTGGTGAGACTTGATTACAAAGCAGCAGCAGTCCTGTATGCACACTTCAGTTTTACAATAGATCATATCTTCTAATGCTATTATTGAAAAGCAGAGAATTTCTGGTTTATGTTGCACCTAATTGACAGACGTTTACAAATGCTAAGATTGCCTTTAAATAATTTGGGAAAGCCGTTGATGCACTTTAAGGCAATGCCTCAAACACACTGCTGCCTCGTGTGGCATCGTGGGAAAATTAAAAGTCCAGCAAGACATCAGGAAGTGTTTCAAGCCATCAACTCTGGTTGATCCTTGGCTACCCTGCAGGAAGGATGGGTTCTGGTTGAAAACAATTCTTTTGGACAGCCATCACTAAGCCCTGATCTCAATCCCATGGAAAATTGGTGAGCAGAGTTTCTAAATAAGTGAAGACCACAAAACAAACATGACATTTAGATCTTCAGTCTTACCAACCTGCTATAGTTATAGAAAACAAGGCAGGAAGTCTGGTCTAACATCATGACATGCTGTGGGAACTTCCTGCTCTGGTACTGTCTGATCGAAGAGGCTGCAGTACAGAATTTAATGATCAGTATAAATAATAGTTAATTGTTTTGGTTCTAAGCAAACTTTTAACCCAACAGGATGATTAAACTGTAATGAAAAGATATACAGAGATACTTCCTGTTTGTATAGTGGTCATGTAGACATGTTTCCTTTTTACAAGTGAGTCACATCCTCTTGTACCACTTTAAGAGATGAGAACCTGTGGTTTGTGTGGCCCAGAAAGTTCAGAGGATAGTTTAGGCGACCTCTCTTCAATGCAGCATGCTGAACCCTCCCAAGGCAGCAGCAGATGGTCAGATGGATGCACTGAGAAACAGCTTTTTACTGCTTCTGCCATGTTGTGTGTGGCTTTTGGATGCCGAAGGTAATGTAAAGAGACTAATTTGCAGTTTGAGCTGTTTTCTCTACACACTTTCATTTTCTGTTCCGTGTTATTAGATCTGAATTACTTTTTACATTTTCCACTATTACAGTATTGAGACAATTTGATAGTGATTATAATTTACTGCTTGCAGTGACTCTTGTGAAAACAATCGGGAAAGAACCGGATTTCACTCCAATCTGCACCAACGAAACATCAAATATCATCTTACTAATAATGTGTAAGATCAGAACGGAGAGGAGCAGCGGAGAGGAGTGCCGTCTGCTGTATAGAGATGGAGGCGACTTTGTTCATGAGTGTGACTCCAGGTTCACTCTTAAAACAAGGAATCACACAGTGTTTCTGCACCTGACCAGTTTAACACCAGCTGATGGTGGAAATTACAACTGTGAGTGTTCAAATTTGGATGGAACGCATATTCTTCATCTCAACGTCACAGTTAGAGGTAAGAACATTTTTATTTTGGCCTCATAAAACTTATTAGTTATGTAATCTAATAAAAGGTATTTGTTTCTCCCTACAAGACTCGTTTCCTAATGATAATCCAGCAGATGAAGTTTGGAGGGATTCTGCAGGAGTTGCACTTCCTTCTGCTTTGACTGTTGCAGTTTTCCTAATTATTATAGTTTCAGTTACTGTGGGATTGATTCACAGAAGACATTGGTGAGAAACTAACGCAGTATTCATAGTTACTTCTTTAACTTAGGCTTCACAGCTAAAACAACTGATTTTAAATGTCACTTTTGGTCTTTATCTGCGTCTTGTACATAAATAATTGATCCATCGTTGAAAATTGCTTTCTTTGAATATATTTGTCTAAACTATACCTCCCATAATTAAATTTTACACTAATCTGGCGTTCCTTTTATTCAAAGCACCTGTTTAAGCTCTGGAACATCTGAATCATCTGTACATGGATGTGCCACCACTATAGTGAGTAATTTTACTTATTTTACCATTTTCAGACTGTCGCAGATCACTATTTGTAGCAAATGCTACAAATAGGACTAGAAATCACAGAAGGAACAGGCATTCTTTTGATTCTGTTAAAACTGTTCCACATCTAGCCATTTTGCCAACCATTTTAGCAATGAGAAATAGGTAGCGTCTAGCCAGCCATACATCCGTTTGTTTTTCCATCATCCATCTGTCTTTCCACCTATCCATCCTGTGCTGGATTTCGATATGAGCCCAATGGGCAGTCGCCTGGGGCAGCATAAGAAAGGGATGGGAGCAACAAGCGGCATATAAAAAAATACAGCTTTTCTGTCAGTTGGATCTTAAACTGGTTTTCTTTTGCTTTTTTTGCTGCTGAGAATAGGGAGACCATTTTTTGGGCTTTGTGGTGGACCGTATACATAAAAGATCTCCAATTCTCCAAGATACAATCCTCTGAAATAAATTAAGTAACATAAGCAGCCTTTTGATGCATTGTCAGAACCTTGTCATTGTCAGAACCTTCCCTACTGTATCCTAAACCAGCTGCAAATCATTTCCTGTCACTGAGTCAACATTTACTGTCACTGGAGGGTGTTTATGATTTGATTTTCTGGTTCAATAAACAGACTGTTTCAGCTTTAAGAAGGGAACAGTGAAATAAATCCACATTTATGCTGGAAGTACTATAGAAAATAACCACAAGATGGAACTGTTGTACTAAGAGAACATTTAGGTGCAGTCACCAAACTGTGTTACAAAAGAAGTCATAATATCCATACAAACATTAATCCTCGCTGTCTTGAAACTGTGAGAAGAAACTGTTGCAAAATCTCCACAGGGACTGAATGACTTATTGTGTTAATTGAGTGTCAATTGCTGGCTTTTTATTTAACAAATTGTGCAGTTCTTGAAACGTTTTCTCCCAGCAGAGAGATGAAATAAAGTGTTTTTTGCATGAAGATTTTTATTTTATTTTATTTCTTTTTTTATTGTTTAGTATGAAGATAACTTGGATGAACTGTACCAAAGTCTTCAACAGCCAACAAGAGATCTCTACCAAACTATGTCCTCAGGTCACCATCAGCATCAAACCGAAACAAAGTCAGCCAGCAACAAAGTAGCTGTTAGCCTGGGAGATCTGGAAATCAACAGGAATTGTGAAATCTACGAAAACCTTTGAACCAAAATCTGTTAAGTTTGATAAATACTAGGCAGAATTTCCTTGCTATGTTTTAATAAGCGAGATTAATTGGGAAACAGTTTTATAACTTATATGATTTAGTGTTTAAAAGTAACATGCCATACTTGTATTTAAGTATTGGTAAATATACCTGTTTCTCATGACAGAATCTGCCACATTCCTAAAATACAACATGTTATCCACTGTATTAAAAATAGAATGTTTCATTTATTCAGTGATGCCATCTTTGCAAAGCTGTTAGAAAATTATAACAACACATTTCCTGTAGAGGTTCGCCACATTATCGCAAAGTCTTACAACTTCAGTGCAACACTAGAATCTTATATGCATCTGCAATGGTCTCCACTAAAGTTTTCAGTGATTTTTGAGGAACCCTTGCATGCCAGAGGCTACTGTGTTGCATAAACACGTCACCTGACGGGTTTCAAAAACAGGCCTCTCAGCTCATGCTTTTGGATGTTACTTTTAACTCATTTAACTCAGGCTGTCTTTCCAGCAATCCGAATGTTAGAAATTATGTTCCTCAAGACTCTTATAACAATGTTTAAGGTGAATGTTTACATTATTATGCTGCTGACACACTTGTTCATTATCATATTGACAAAATATTGTGGTATTTTAATAAATTCCAACCTTACTGATAATTTGAATGTTGAACATATTTGTTTTAAGCAACAAAATCTTCAGAGAAAAAACAAAGAAAATGGTTTGTTGCCACCACTGTGCATGTGATGTTACAAAAACTGTACGGCTGGAAAAAGTCTCCACATCGAACTGTTTTATATGTGATACAGTGCTCTGAGTAACTGCTTGTGAGTCTTGTTTAATGGCCTCATGAATTATTTTCTTTTCTTTTCTTTTTTCCAAAGCTACAAGGCAAATAAGCTCTTCCTTCTCGTCCGATGATGCCATGGCAAAAAAGTATGGAAATGTAGGAATTTGTCACCAGAAATGTAGGAAATCGGAAGGCCGACAATGAAACCTCAAATGTCCGCTGACAGTGCTGGCTGAGTCTGCGCCTCTCACACTACACCCGACTATATTCTGCCCTTTAGGCCATCAGAGACGTCTTTACTCTGTATTCCAAGCACTAGACCTAAACAACAGGAAAATAGCACCTACTTTCTATGTCCCTCAAGCTACCTGACAATCTGAGATATGCAGAAACATTTGCCTCCTTTAAATCAGGGCTGAAAACTCGACTAATTACAGCAGCTTACCCATAATGGTCAAATATTATTTTATCATTTCTTTCATGTTTTTGTTTTTTCTTTGCTTTATTTTTGTCATGTGAGGGAATGTCTGGAGGAGCACTTGGTCAGGGATGTATTTAACTCCCACCTTTGGGATTGCTTTTCCCAGATTCGGGGGGAGGCTGGAGACATTGAGTCCAAGTGGACAATGTTGTCTACCTGTCAATGTGGCCTTAAGGTCTGCTGTGCCTGTCAAGGCGGTTATTCCTGAACCCCCATGGTGGTGCCGGCGTTAAGTCAAACCTTTTCCAAGAGCATGTTAGACTCCAGCAGGGCTGTCCTTTGTCATCAGTCCTGATCATATTGTTATGGACAGGATTTCTAGGCACTGCCAAGGTCTGGAGGTGGTCCGGTTTGGGACCAATGAATTTTGTCTCTGCTTTTTGCGGACTATGTGGTTCTACTGGCTCCCTCCAATTCAGAACTACAGCATTCACTAGGGCGGTTTGCAGCCGAGTGCGAAGCAGCGGGAAAGAGAATAAGCTCTTCCAAGTCTGAGGCCATGGTTCTCAAATGGAAAAGGGTTGCTTGCCCTCTTCAGGTCAGAGGGAAGTTCCTGCCTCATGTGGAGGAATTTAAGTATCTAGGGGTCTTGTTCACGAGTGAGAGGAAAATGTAGTGAGGGGTGCAGCCGCCGCAATAATGCGGACACTATGATAGTCCGTTGTGGTGACCCTGGTTCTACCCTCACCTATGGTCATGAACTCTGGGTCATGAACAAAAGAACCAGATCCTGGATACAGGTGGCTGAAATGAGATTCCTTCACAGGATGGCTGGGCACACCCTTAGAGATAGGGTGAGGAGCTTGGCCATACAGGAGGAGCTTGGAATAGAGCTGCTGCTCCTCCACATCGAGAGAAGTCAGCTGAGGTGGCTGAGCAATTTCTAATGACCCCTGGACGCCTCTTTCAGAAGGTGTTTCAGGCACATCCCACTGGGAGGAGGCCCAGGCAATGGCCAAAACATGCTGGAGGGACTGAGTCTCCCGATTGACCTTTGAACGCCTTTGGTTCTCCCCAGAGGAGCTGCCCCCCGCGACTTGTTCCCAGGCAAGCGGAAGACTAGGAGTACGAATATTTTTGTCATTTCAACATTTTTCTTTGTATTTGACTATGTCTCATGAACTTATGCTTTTATGTGGTGCTTCATTGTTGTTTTTGATGTATCTGGTGTTATTGTTATTCTGTTCCTTTGTTTTTTCTGTAAAGTGCTTTAAATAACCCTGTTTCTGAATGTGCTATACTAAATAAACTTGCCTTGCCTTTGCAAATGATGAACACTGTTTATTCAATATAGCAAAATGATTCATAATAGGATGTGATTGCCTTACCCACTAATGTACTCTGAAGTGGACATTTTTACACACATGTATACTTTTTGAAATGGTCCATCAATATGGTTGCATGCTCCTAAACTCTTGGCTTTATGATGACCAAAATCATCAGACTTGAATGATAATCAACCTTAGTCCTTATGAGCTATACATATAAGACCTAAAGTTATCATAAACAATTTAGTGGAGAGCATAGCAGTGCAGCTTACAGCACAGAACAACAATAATACTGCATTTTCCTGTCAATGTCTCCTAGCTGTATGTGGTTGACTTTAGCGTCTTCAACATCCAGCTCAAAATGTGATAGATTGTTTTCTGTGCCATTTCAGAATGGTTTTACTAAATTTTGAATGTTGGGACATATTTTTTACACTTTCTTGAAAAAGAAACCAGCTTATGAATGTCTTTCTTTTTTTTTTGTTTAGTCGATAAAACATTAACTAAATCAAACCTTCAGAAACCGATCTTTAATCTTTCAGTCAAATTGTCTCAAATTGGGAAATCTGTGGTCTTTCTATCAGATTTTCTGAATTGTTGCTTTGTCTTCTTGTTCTCTAACTTGATCGTCCTTCTTGTATCTTCTCAGGTATATTTTTGATATGTTATAACATTCATTAATACCGTAAAGGAAAAGCACATGTCTTTAGAAATATCTTTCTTTTTTAATTAAAAAAAGGAAAATAGTTTGGTTGCAAAGATGATGATGTGAAAGTGACACTGTAAGAAGCAATGAGGGACATAATCTGCATTAAGCTGCAACATGCTGGTTTCATTTCTTTGCAGCTTGCTTTCTAGCCTATAAATATGTGAAGACCACAAAGCAAACATGACATTTACATCTTCAGTCTTACCAACCACTATTGTTGCCGAAAACAAAGCAGGAAGTCCTGTCTAACATCATGACATGATGTAGTACCTCCATCTCTGATATTATCTGATCCAGGAAGCTACAGAACAGAATTTAATGATTATTATAACTAATAACTATAATTGTAAGCAAACTTTTGACCCAACAGGATGATTAACCTGTAATGATGAGATAACCAGAAATACCTTCCAGTTTGTATTTTCTGTTTCTGAGAAGTGGTCAGGTAGACGAGTTTCCTTTTTAGAAGAGTGTCACATCCTCTTGTACCACTTTGAGAGATGAGAACCTCGGGTTTGTGTGGCCCAGAAAGTTCAGAGGATAGTTTAGGTAACCTCTTTTTGGTGCAGCATGCTGAACCCTCCCAAGGCAGCAGCAGATGGTCAGATGGATGCACTGAGAAACAGCTTTTTACTGCTTCTGCCATGTTGTGTGTGGCTTTTGGATGCCGAAGGTAATGTAAAGAGACTAATTTGCAGTTTGAGCTGTTTTCTCTACACACTTTCATTTTCTGTTCCGTGTTATTAGATCTGAATTACTTTTTACATTTTCCACTATTACAGTATTGAGACAATTTGATAGTGATTATAATTTACTGCTTGCAGTGACTCTTTTGAAAACAATTGGGAAAGAACCAGATTTCACTCCAATCTGCACCAACGAAACATCAAATATCATCTTACTAATAGTGTGTAAGATCAGAACGGAGAGGAGCAGCGGAGAGGAGTGCCGTCTGCTGTATAGAGATGGAGGCGACTTTGTTCATGAGTGTGACTCCAGGTTCACTCTTAGAACAAGGAATCACACAGTGTTTCTGCACCTGACCAGTTTAACACCAGCTGATGGTGGAAACTACACCTGTGAGTGTTCAAATTTGAATGGAACGCATATTCTTCATCTCAACGTCACAGTTAGAGGTAAGAACATTTTTATTTTGGCTTTATAAAACTTATATTAGCTATATATTTACAAACAATGTTTGTTTTTGTCGTCAGAAGACTCGTTTCCTAATGATAATCCAGTAGATGAAGTTTGGGGGGATTCTGCAGGAGTAGCACTTCCTTCTGCTTTGACTGCTGCAGTTCTCTTCATTATCTTACTTACAGTTATTCTGGGATTTGTCCACAGAAGACGACACCATCGGTGAGAAACTAATGCAATATCCATGGTCAACTTTTTTACTTGCACAGATTTTAAATCAGCGCAAGTAATTTTATTGAATAACCTTTTAAAAAAAGAAAAAATATTCCACTATCTGTAATTAAACCTAAATATGAGCGTTGCTGCACCGCAGCAGATTTTGCCTTGACTTCATTTGTCCTATTATCGAGAGAAGGGGCTCCACTTTCATTTCCTGTCCTACAAACACACAGGGATAATGATCTGTTTTTTTTATTTCCCAACAGAGAGCAACCAGAATCATGCAGCCATCATAAAAATGAGGTAATTTACATAAAACAAAATAAATGCATTGCTTTAATTTATTCATATGTGCAGATTTTTTAGCTCGTTTTTCTGCATATCTTGTTCTGCAGGACTTGGTTGAAATTGAGCCGTACAGCACCTTCATTCAGAAGGAAAACAGACTTTATGCAACAGCCATATTGTACAACCATCAAATCAATTCTGACAAAACAAATATGTTTACTTGAATGGACACATTTACAGATAAAACCTTATCTTTTCTATGAACTGAATAAAATGTATAATCCTGTTTTTCCTCACTGTCAGACATTAAATAAGTTTACCTGTTTCAGGCCAGTTAGGGTTAATAAAATTATTTCTATTTAGTAAAAGCCTTTTTTACTTTCTCTAAATTGCGACTAAAACACGCGTATAGCTTATTATGCCTTCAAACAAAATTAGAAAGCCCAGAGTAAACTTCTGAAAGGTTCATTTACAGCATCTTAGTTAAATGAAGGCGCA
The DNA here is from genome assembly GCA_036173005.1 of Crenichthys baileyi. NCBI lineage: Eukaryota > Metazoa > Chordata > Actinopteri > Cyprinodontiformes > Goodeidae > Crenichthys > Crenichthys baileyi. The sequence goes on from JAHHUM010000885.1 coordinate 647,218, forward strand.
CGTCAGGATGCATTTTAAGACAACACTTCAACACGCTGCTTTCTAGTGTGGCAAAATGGAAAAATCGAAAGAAATTGCTCATATATCAGGAAGAACAATTTCGACTTGCACTAGTCTGGAGGTGTCACCTTCATTTTTTCAAACAACTGCATGCAACTATAATCAGCATGGGAATAAGAAGGGACGCTTGCAAGCCTGAGATCCAAACTTTGGAGTATGGGGGTGGCAGCATCATGCTATGTGGGTTTTTCGCTGCCAGAGGGACTGGTGCACTTCATAAAACAAATGGCATCATATGGAAAAAAATTATATATTGAAATTTTAAAGCAAGAAATCTACTAGGAAGATAAAGCATGGACACAAATGTATTTTAAATAGAAATTAAAGATAGTCGATGCTACCAAATACCACAGAAATGTATCTGAACTCTCAATATTCTGGCATTTAGTAATTGGAAATAATTTTGTTAATATTAACTGACCTAAAACAGGAAAATTCTGCCAAATTTTATGTCAGACAATAAAAAATGTCTTTTAATAGAGTGTATGTAAATATCTGGTTTAGCTGTGTATTTGAGAAGTTTTATGAGGGAACCGCTGTCTGATGTCCACAAGGGGGCTCTCTGTTACTATGTTGAAACTATTACAATTCATTAAGCATCAAAGTGACTCTTTTATACATTAATGAAATCCAACTTTCTACAGTGTCATCTGGAGATTTTCACTTGTGAAGTACATCAAATTAAACAAAAATAAGCTGAATGTAAAGTGGGAAAAAGGTTTAAATGAGTTTTTAACTTATGAATGAAATGTAATATATTAATTACATTTCCTGGCCATAAGAAATTAAGAACAATACAATACAACAACACAATCATAATAAATTTGAATTATTATTTAGGTTAAGATAGAAATATTTGTCATTGAGTTATTGTGGGAAAAAAAAGTGAGGACATGCAAGCTCAGATTACGAATCCCACTGACCACATGTTTGATTAAAAAATCACTTCAAATTTAGCAAATATTTTACAATTTATTCCTAACAGAATCACTAGTGTGTCTGAATATGTTGCTATATTGTTCATCTCTGTGCCTTTTAAATTGAGAGACAATCACATGAACTGTCAGCACGTACCACCACTTATCACCATATTAAGAAATACTGCAATCTGTGAGATCTTAAACAGCAAAATGAGTCAGAATCACATGATTTAGGAGAATAATGGAAACATTTTCAGTTTCACAGTCAAGGAATCTAAGTTTCTTTATTCATCATTGTTCCCTGACTAATTCACAGTGCGTGTGGGTGCAGATTTACCCCTAAATATGGTTCTGAAATCTGCTTAATTTTCTACCTTGTCAGAATTAATAAGGGCCAAAAATCTAATTAGTTTGTTTGATTTTAGGACTTGTGCTTTTTAAAGACCTTTTCAAGCTGTAAGCTAGTTTACAAGATGCCATTATGGTGAGATTTAGTAAAACATTTTACAAGCACCTGATTGATACCTTTGGGCAATGACACTGTTGAGGCTTTGTGACTTCGCTGTGATCTATGATTTTAGCTAAAAGATGCAAATAAGCAAATGTCAACATTTCTACAAATTCCCTCAAATATTAGTTTAAGGGTATCCACATTAGTTTACCCAGTTCTTACCATTTTTTAATTTTCTACATCTTTACATCAAACAGATTTTCATTTAGGTCAATTTTACAGGAGATTTTGACCTGGAAAGACTCACAAATGAGAGAAACACAGAGATGGCAGTTAGAGAAGTTTATTAGCTGATGTTTGTTTTCTTTTGGCACTCGGACCCCGGAGGAAGACATGGATGCTGATAATGACATGAGCTTGAATAAACATCTTATGGTTAGAATTAGAGAAGTCTTTCCCCGGGATCCTGATACTGTTGGTGGAGTAGAGGCCTGAGGAGATAAAGGAGTCGGAAGGAGCTTGAAGCCTGATGGTGGAAATGGGGTGGAGGAGGGTCGAAGCTCAGCTGAAGAGCACGAGATTCTGCGTATGAAGATCTTTTAAAGCGAAGCCTGGAGAGATGATTGGCTGAAGAGGAATATGGATCAGGAGCTGATTGGTTGGAGCCGAGAACGTGGTGGAGTAGTTAGACGAAGCTGGAAGTGGAGGTGAGTCTTCCAATTTCAATTTTCATCAAAACTCCATATGTCAGATTAAAGGTAGAAAACATTTTGAATTTGTAAACAAACATAATATCTTCAGAGTGTAAAGACACGTTTAAATTAGGTTTCGAAACAAGATTCCTTAATTTACCCTAATATTGACTCTACTGCAATCCTTGTTTTGGACCATAGATGGCATCAATAAGTAATTTTAAAAAGGAGCCAACACTTTCTTTTTTTAAAACAGATCTGCCTCATTGGTGTGGACCATTTTAGTCAGATTCTCTCTGACAGTTAATCTCATATTCCAAACATTGTTTAGACTTATTAATATGTAATATCATGAAGCAGAATCATGCTAATGCCATTCAGCTGGGTGCTGCCTTTCTGTACCAAGAGTCAGGTCAATGATCAGGACAGCCAAATTAACCTGACCCCTCCCTTCTTGGTTCAACTAAAAAGGAGAAGCAACAGTACATCTGCTTTGTTTTAAAACACTGTATTACTTTGTATTATGTAACTCATGTTTTTATCAAGCAAAACACATTCTAATGTACAGCCAGTTTAAGGAAGTTGATATGCTAAATGCACAATGCTCAAACTTGGAAGTGCCTCCCAAATCAATTCTACTTAAAGCTCTGCAAAACCTTGGATAACTGTGGATAATTTAGTTTAAAGCAACTTAAGTGTCACTGACACCTGATTGCACAACCAGCCATACCGGTGGGGAGGAAGTGTGGACTTAGACACTAAGGTACCTTTTCTCATTTAATATTGGACTTAATCGGCTACAAATTACTTTCTATACACTGTAAACAAACTGGGAGTGGCCTTTAATATTTAATTAATAACTACTAGTAGATGAATTAATAGATATATATGGCATATATTTGTTGTGAGGTAAAACTAGAAAAACAGGAAGCATTTTATAAATTTGATAAGAAATCACTGAAATAGAGGAAATTGAAAGATTTTACTAATTTTAAGCTATTTTGATTTTAATCCAATTCCTCCCTGAACACTTAACACCGCATTGACAAGAAGTATAGAGATGGAGCTGCAGGCCGCCATTTTCTTAAAGATCTCAAGTCTTCCCTGGATGTGAGCATTTCTGAATAAGCAGCCAACTCATCTGCTTGTTCCAGTCGACATTAAAGGTATATTCTTTCAAAACTGTGTTTGAAGAAAAACAGGTCTGTTGGCTAAGTTCTCCAGTTGAAACTTCTATCTGCAGCACATTTTGTTTATGTAACTCCTCTTTTGCGTGTCAGGAGATGAAAAACATCCTTCCATTGAAGCCCAAACCTCAGTTTTGTCAAATGCAGCCAGTGCTGAGTCTGGGGCTACTGAGCTGCAGTTTCCTCTCAATGTGGTTTGGACAGACTGTGGTTATCAGCCATAGGTTCTCCTGTTAGTCTTTTTTGATGATTAAGGATATTCAGTTTGAGTTCCCCCTGCAAAGAAACTATAGTCACATCAGAACACTCTATGCATCCTGACAAGTTTTTTGTACTTCAAAGCTGCTTTCCTGGTTTTTAAAATATGAATCAAAATTTGTTTTTGGCTACTTTTGACTACAGAACCATCAGACAACCTCTTTGTGACAAAATGCATTTGTGTTTTCTTCTGTCTAAGTGAAGTATAGATGCACATTGCCAAACTCCAATCCTTGAGGTCCAGTTTTCTTTGCTTTTTAGTTGTGTCTCTGGTCCAACATACCTGCATCAAACGGTTGAATTGCTTCCTCAGCATGCAGTCAGCTTCTACAGAGACCTGCTAAGAACCCAATAGTTTGATTCAGATGTATTGATGTACAGACACATCTGAAAGTTGCAGTATGCTGGCCATGGAGGACAGGAGTTTAACATTGTTTCTCTAAACATGTTTATCTCCTTTACAGCTTATGAAGCCTTCAGTCATTCTTATAAAGGTTTAGTTTAACAAAGCCTAAATATCAATGTTGTCCTAAAAGAACCCTGGTTCATCCCTTGAAATTTGGGGCCATTTTATGTCTAAGTAATTCATGGGTCGAGTTCAGGGCTAACCAAACTTGGGAAAACCTTCAGAAACTCTGGAGAACCATTGGTCAAGAACGTCTGCCTACTCATAAATTAAAATCAAAGAACCGAGGGATCAATAAGGACAAACCTTACAGGCGTATTCCTTACCAATATGATCATGTTTCACATGCAGTGTGTTGTTTCAGGTTCTTATAACGGATCAACATAGGAAGAAACTGAAGCTGTTTCTGGCTGAATCAGCGTATTAAGTCATCAGTAGGTAAAAGGTGAGTTAAAGTTCATGTTGAAGCAGAAAAGCTGATTTTTAGATGAATGATGACAGTTTTTCATCAAAGGTAAACAGCCTAAAAATCCCTTCAGTGTTTTATGAAAAGCATGAAGTTTTAGTGCTCCTGTGATATTTAAATGCAAAACTATTTGTTGGAAGATTTGTACATAAATTATCATTGCTTGGTTTAAAAAAGTTCTTTATCCTTATGATTTACCATTAAAAGACGTTTTCTTTTATTTAGTTTGGTGAACTTTGAATACTTTTCACATTTATCTTAAGTTTTTTATAAACTATTAACAGAATTGTCATCTTGTCTTAGAGTTCGCTTTGGGTGGTTGCTATGCAGACTGAGCAGGAACTTGTGTGCATGGGAAGAGGGCTGTTCACATCCCAGCCAATCTGTGTGTCCTTGAATGCCAGATGTGGACGTGTGTGCTGTATCAGTATCTGGACAGAACCAGTCTTATTCAGTAGGACTTGTGTTTGTGAAACTGTGTGTGGTCACTTGATGATCCTGTAACATGAGTGTTTTTTTCCTTTCTTTAATAAAAGGCTGTGACACAATGGACTGTCTCTCCCTGGCCAGCCAAAGATGACTTTGACTTGCTTGTGTCTTCATTACATACCTTCTCTGAGTTTATCATTGTGTCTAACTCTGACACTATTTTAGCACAAATTAAGCTGAAAGTAGTAGTAAGTAGAAACTGAAGAATTGCAGTGAAAATTGTTGAGTTAAAGTAACGTGTTCCACACAATTAATCCTTCTAGTTGTTATTAAAATGTTGGCAATCGTTGATAATATACCCCAGAATATTTCTATTGCGTCCAGATTTTAAATCAATGCAAATTGAAGTACATTTATATTGAAATATGCTTTTGAAAGGTTTAGTAAGTCTTCATTATTGTTGCCTCTGAAAGATTGCTACTTTTACTTATAGTTCAACATGATTTGTTCCTGAGCCAAACACACTAGCTGCTTGTAATGGCATGTAGAGGCAGTTCTTGTATAAATGCCACCCTGGGTAAGCATCTCCCTCAGATCTCGCTCCACCTGTGTCTGAAGCTGCATGAAACAAGCAGTTCAAGACTAGCAACAGGCCTTGCTTTGCTTCCCTCTTTCCATGATGCAAACATCCCCAGAATCCCTCCTAGTTTGTAAGGACATAAATTCTCCAAAATCGCCTCTTAGCCATCCCTGAACGAGGACTGATGCACACTTAAAAGAAGCAGCGAGGACTTCTTGGATTAATACGCCCTCCATTCCACATGAGTTCAGTTTGATTGCGCCATACATAGCCATGTCTTCCTAACACCACTCAAAATCCAGAACATCCTCTCAGATGTGGTGAGGGGTTGAATGCTGTGCAGTCCCAGTCAGGTAACCTGCTTCCTTATATTAACAGCAAAAAGGGTACAAGTAGTGAAGAGCTGAGGGTGCCAACTCTTCACTGACTCGCTCAAAAATCATTCAAGGAGAAATTAAGAGATTAAGAAAAACTTGTGCATGGGCGCCCTCTTCTAATGCCACCCTGGGTAGCTGCCAATGTTTTCGTTACATTTGTTTTTAGAAGAACCTTAGAATCAAAAACAGAATGCTTTAATTATTTAATAATCAACTAAATCTATTGCACTAAAAGGGAAGACGCCTTATGCTCAACCATTTTAACACTGAAATAGGGTTTGTGCAAATCAAATTGGAAATCTGTCACTCCTGGGAGCAGGAGTCAGATCAGTTTTCCCTGTTAAATGCTGGCAAGAGCTGAATAAATATAAAGGAACCACCCTAATAAAATGAAGCCTGCTCTTGAAAGCTATAGTTGTTTGAAATTGTATTTTGTAGGTGGCAGTCATATAAAATGAATACAGTTGTGTCTCTAATTACTTTGGTACATGTAAAAATGGAGATCTGCTTTTGATCCCAGAAAGTCTTATTTGTTTATATTTTTTGCGCTCTGGTCTTCCCCGGACCAACTTTGACATTCCCTTTTACTTACAGAGGAAGTACGAGGTCAAGAGCATCTGACCTGAAACCCCCTACTCTGTACTTACGCCTTGTCTGCTTCCTTTTTTCATGTATCCAATAAATGCAATATATCGTGTTCATATTTCCTGCATGTCATATTTGTTGAGTGCTTACAGTGATTATGTGCAAACTTGCAGGATTCAGGGTCAATAGAAAAGGTTCTCTCAGCACAATTTAAGGGACTTTCAAGTATAAAAAGTCCGCTGTCATGTCTAAAGCTGCAAGTTCACCGATTTGTCTGAAGTTTTATCAGGGTTCAGTGACTGCCAAAAAACATTGCACATTGAAAAACATCACTTTCACTTCATGGAAACATTTGAAGCTATTTTTGCTTTGTTTGGATAAGAGATTAAATACCTGCTGAAAGCATTTATAAAGTGTTTTAGAATTTCATTTAGAAGTTAACATTTATTAGGTCAGAGCACGAAACACCCTGATGAAGACGGTCTTAATTCTTCAACTGGATGCATCATATTTTATTCAGTTTAGCCTCTGTCAGTAAACCTGCTGTGGCTGGATAAAAGTAATACACTTGTTTACTTGCAGTGCTGATGGGTACTTTCTCGGTCAGTAAGCATATCCTGTTATTATCTACCTGAACTTTGGTCAGCATGTCTGTGATGTTATTTTACCTGCTTAAAGTTCAAACGTTTGTGACCAGAAAGAAACATTGGAGAAGAACGAGAAAGTAAAGCAGCAAGATATGATGATATTACATGGATGCAGAAACAAAACATTAGGTTAAGGGCATTTTCTTCATTTTAACCATCACCTACAATGTATTGTATTGATATTTTCCATATTTACCTCAGTATAGCTTTGGTTCCCTTAGGGGAACCGCCGCAGGTAATTTTCTCTGTAAAACTTCCTTTGTAGAAACTATGCAAAGATGCAAGACAAGTTACCTCAAATGTTATGTTTACGTACTAAAAAAAGCAGTGAGTGCTCTTGATTGAATTGTGCTAACAACTCCCTTACACCCAACCCACACTCCATAAAATCCCTAAACTTTGAGCAACACAGGTGGGCGCCTATTGCTTGTTGACTGAACATCCCACCCCTTAATAGGATGTTGCCCTGGTGGGTTGCCCTCATCAAAAATCATCCATTTTAATAAGTTTTCCAATCAAATGAAATCATCCAGGGTCAGCAATTTTAATGTCTTTGCAAAGATATTTTCATCTATCTCTTTATATAGTCTGATTAATATTAAATATCAATCATTTTTTAAATGAAACGATGAAACATATTTCCTCTTTGATTGAATATGCTGAACTGTTGCAAATTATCTCCTTATAGAGGCCTGTTTTTGGTATTTATAGCTGCTATTTAAAAACTGGCTCTGAAAATGCTCCAATTAGTTATTGTGTTTGATAAAGTGTAGAGCTATTAACAATTTATGATGAATTTTATTTGTTTGCTCTCTTTTTTGGCAAATGCGTAATCCTAGTAAAACTCTTCAGCATTTAACAGTTTAATGACGTATCTGAATTCCGATTATAATTGGTGCATTATCTGCCTGCATAAAAATAAGCTCAGTTCTTTCTTTCGTATAGCACCGCTGCCCCCCTCCCCAGAGAGCTACTTTCTGACTGACTGGCAGCCCGAGACTATCTTTAACTGGCAGACTCAGACAAGTTTAAAATGAGAGAAGTGACACCTGCAACCAAAATACCATTACGTCTGGTTTAATCTAGTTTCATTCAGATTCACTGTAACATGTTTATACCACAAGCAACTACCTTGTCCAACCAGATAAACCACAGATATTTCAACGGTAGCATAGGTACTTTCCTCCCTTTTTTATTCCAGGTTAAAGGTAACAATAACACACTAGTTATCAATTTAAATGCACGGTAATCATAAGTGCGTGTCCTATGCCCATCTGTAAAACAACTATATAAATTTCTTTCTGTGTCATTATAACAATATGAGATATTTATTGCCCAAACAAGACCATACCAGCAGGTGGTACAGACGAGACTGAAGTATGATCAGGAAAATACACCGGATCAAAACTATCAAAACTCTAAAGTCATTTAGACATTTTTGTGCAAAGAGAATAATAATAAAAAATGAAATTGTAAATGAACCTTGGCACAAGGTGCTAGGTTCTTTCCTGCTCTGTGACCATGCTCTGAGGAATTAAACCAGAACTTCCCCATAAATACTGAGGTGGGAACATTATTACGCAAACAATATTGCGCAACACTATAGTATCTGTGGCTCTCATATGTCTACACCAAGCTAACCAGCTATGGGCCCAGCACATTACCCCTGCATTTTAATGTCACATTTATGATTCAACTGAAAAACAAAAAAATATATACAAAATCTGCAATAACCTCGTCAGCAGCTTTGGACCAGACACTTAGGGATTTTGGGACCAAAACAAAGATTTTAAAATATTTTATTTGCCTTGACGAACCCCAGATCATGATGCTGCCACCATCATGTTTCACTGTGGGTATGGTGTTCTTTAGTTGAGATTGATACTTCTGTACAAGGAGATACTTTGCATCCTTTTTAACTTCTCCGCAAACTGTAACTATATGTTAAGGCTTCAAATGGCAAGAAAATCCTGCTAGGACGGCTGTAGTTTATTTCATTTTAATTGCATTGTTAGGTGTGTAAATTGGATGAAAAAGTACACACTAACTCTTTACTCAACGAGGTTATTGAAGTTATCATTTTAACATTTTTGCTCTCGTCAGATTTATGCTTTATTTGAATTTTAGAGGATATATTTCAAATAAAAGGTGGATAAAGGTTTGAAATAATTTATCATGATCTGGCAAATTAACTGCTAACTGTTTACTTTGTAATCAACCCATTGCTGCATGACACAGTGTTTACTGTAACAACAAGCATGATTTAACCACTGTATGTGGTTGGGAATCAGACCGTAGGGTTCTACTACCCAGTTCTTCCTGTTCTGCTTTCCATAGATCTGACACAGGAAAATGTACCATATATTTCCTCTAATCTGCAGAGTTACTGCAGAAGTTACAACATTGTTCACAGATTTTCTGGAGCAGTCAGTTTCATGGTTCTGTTGGGGCGAAGGTTGAAAAAAGTGGACACTGAGCTTGTCGTCACGTCAGACTGGTGATGCAACTTACCGAACATGATCTGAGGAAACTGTGTGTGACGTTTTTTTTTTTGTTACTGAAGTGAGACATCGTTCACCACAAACACCTGATGTATAACTCTAATGAAGGGAAGTAATTTAGACACCAGCATAAATCCCTGAAACATGGCTGTTAATAGCTTGTTGTAATTAGTAATCCATGACTTAGTGTTTCCTTGAGGTTTCTGCCACCCTTCAAAATGGGAAAGACAAGAAAATATTTAATTCAAGTGGGTTGATCTGAATAACATCTTGTATTTATTTATTTAAGGCTTGTATAGTTTTTCTGCTGGGGTACGTGTGGAAGTGAAAGGCGCTACAGGTGGAGTGGCGCTACTTAATGTTGCTGCATGTTGGAAATACCATAACCTCATTTACACATAACCAAAATGAAAATATCACTGTAATCATTTACTCGCAAGGGAATATAAACATTGAAACAACCAACTACTTCAGGGAACTTCTGCTTCTGGAATTAAAGTTTTTCCCCGCTTGACCATTAAGATTACTGGCAACAACGTCTAGTAAATAGTGACTTTGCAGAAGTGCTGAAACTGTGTTTACTGGATGCTAAAGTGGTGAGAAACACAGAATTAGCGCTAGTTTCACTTACATTCGCAGAAATTTAAAAATTAATAGAGTGCATCTGAAAGGACCTTAAATTAATATTTAAAAGTATAATTTCCATTCTTGTTTCAGTTCTTCAAAAATGATACCTAAGGTTCTAATTTGCCTTAGAAATGCTTTGCAGTATTTATTTATAAGACAGTGATGGTTAATTTAAGAGTAAAATATGTTCAGAGGATTTTTAGGAATATGTTCTGTAAAGATCTGATGAGGCAGAAAAAACCCCAAACCGCATATACTCTTCTAAATCCTCATTAGTCAGTGGTTGAAATACTGCCCCCACAGTCTCCACCTCTATAAATGCTGCAGAGCTCAAACAGAAAGTATTCACTAACTGTGCTGAAGCAGTGACTCAGGATGCTACTGATCCTTATTATCTTCTCTTTGGCTTTTAAAGGTAAGACAGTTTTTACAGTTTTTAAATCCCGACTACTATTGACCTTTATTACAATTACATGGGTGACATATTATTGTTCTTTAGTTTTACATCACCTGTACTCGCTGTACTTTTATTTATAGAGTACATTAATATAATATATAAGTAAAAAAAAATATATATAATATATAAGTAAAACGATATTTCTGCCCTCTTTTGAAAGGTTTTGTAAGAATTTGGTTCATTTAAAAAATGTGTTTTATTTTATTAGTATTACTGTTATTGTTATTGTTTGTATTATTATTATGTTAGCGTTTAGAGTATTTTTTTTAATATATCAATATTTATGTTTGTTATTAAAAGAGGTGGGAAAATTAGCATAACATATTTTTACTCAAATAAGAGCAAAAAGTAGCTATACAAGAAATTACTCAAGTAAATGTAACTAGTTACTACCCACCTCTGGTTAAAAATAATAACATCAAATATGTTTCATGTTTAATTTGTGTTTTGATTATAATACTAAATGATTCTGTTACTAGATCTTTATTGCATATTTTTAATATTTAGTATATTGATATAAATATTTTTTATTGATTGATATGTTATTATTAGTTGAAATAGTTTAAATTAACACATTTTATTATTATGTTTTACATTAGTAATGTTTTGATTATATAACAAATGATACAATGATAACATTAATGATTTATTATTATTATTATAGAATTTTATCACACTGCATTGAACCTTTCTCACTTTGTGAGCTATTACTACTCTCCAGTGTATGTGCTGACTCTGTGCTCTGTTTCCAGCCCAGGCCTCTGATATCAGCTTGCATGGGACAACCACAGCCGTGTATGGCGAGGAAGCGAGCTTCACCTGTAAGCTTGCTGAAACAGCAGGTAAATCCCTCTTTAACTTCCTGGAAAATCTGGAGTGGTTCCTGAAAACTGGCAATAAATATGTAGTTATGACACTTTTAAAGGTTACCAGTTTACTGATTGTTTGTTTTCCACTCAGGCGTGGTGCAGGTCACCTGGCAGCGGGGTCTTAAACCTGAGTCATTGGAAAACCTGGCAACATTCAACAGACGCTTTGGGCAGAAAGTAAATGAGCCTTTTGAAGGAAAGGTGAGCTTCAGAGAGTCGTCTCTGAGCTCCTCCTCCATCATTCTGAGGAATGTGACATGGGAAGATGAAAACTGCTATGTATGTTCCTTCAACGCCTATCCTGACGGGTCCAAAAGGAAGCAGATTTGCCTCATAGTAGAAGGTGAGCTATTGCATTTTGGGTAGTTTTTATTTTAAAATGTCAGAAAACATCCACAGAAGTAACACTTCCCAATTTTCCATGCAGGAATATTGAAGATGCACAAAAACCGTGTTCCCACAAGTAATCCCACCATGAAAGGCAGGCAGGAAGTGCTCAGTTGCTCAGCCACAGGGAAACCTGCACCCACAATTACCTGGGACATCCCATCCAACATCTCCTCCAAAGACCTCCAACAGACAGCTGCAGTCAGCAACAGTGACAGGACGTTCACTAGCAGTAGCAGCATCACAGTGGAGGTACCTGCAGACTGGAGAGGACATGTGGACTGTGTGCTAAACAAAGGAATGACGGGGGAACGCCGAGAAGAATTCCCTTTCTACTCATTGCAAGAGGAGAAGGTAGAAGGTATGCATGCTGGACTTTCTTTTACAAGCTATCATGGATAATTGTGGCTTTAAATGGGCTGTGCTATCTGAGAGAGAACCAATTAGGGAGTGCCACTACTATGGAAATTCAGATTCCAGATAATGTTTGGATTTCCTGGTGATATGGAAATAAATACCTGGCTCTGGTTCAAGGGAGTCCCATAGGTGTGTAAAAAAATTCCAGAACTGCCTGGTAGTGATGTTACCTAAATGTCAAAACATTTTCACACTAGAGTATTGTTCACCCAACCAGGAACTCAGGAAATCCCAGAAATTCACTTGAGTTTAGCTTCATTTCCTGGTGCACGTTTGTCTGAAGTATGACACAGATCTATTCCTGGAGGTCACAAGACTGAAACAAAACAAACTGATTCATGCTTCCTTGTTATGAGCATAGCTGTGACGCATAAGCCTCAAAGGATTTAGTTTCACTTTTACCCCAGTTTCATGTTCACGGAAACCCCTTTTCACGGTACACTGTACACCAGCTCTGGGTGGGATCTCAAGAATTACTGGATTGACCCCAGAGGGTCATTCTAGGAGTTTAACAGTAACAGTAAGACAGCGAGGGATTTCCAGCTTCCTCTTTTTGTGAAATATGATGTAGCTCATTTCTGTGAAGACTAACTAAGTGCTGTTTCTCCTCAGAGAGTCGGTCACTGAACACTCTGATCATCGCAGCTCTAGTAATCATAATCTGCATCATTGGGGTGGCAGCTGTGGTCATCCACAAGAGGTGAGATATTTCACTTTCAATAAGCAGAAACTTTTACTAATAGTGATAGAATGCTTCAAATGCATCATTCTCAACTCTTCTGCTTTCTCTTTCTAGGAGGTTAAAGAGGAGACCGATTGAGTTTACTGCAGTTTGATCCGCTTCGTAGCAGCAGAGCCTTCAAGCATTACTTCAACCTGTCTGTTGCACCGGTGATGTGAATAAGCTAAAGCCAGAAAACAGTCCACTGAGTTTAAACTGCACCAGATCACATTTCTCTCAAACCGCTGCACTTTGCACTTTAACTTGGAGCTTGTCCGTAGGCTTTGTTGAATGTAAAAACCACAGAGAAACCACAGCAGTGTCAGAACTACATGGCTGTAAAGGAGCAAAAGTCAAGGTTTATATCAACAAGCTGACGTCTTAACTGCAATCAAACTGAGCCTCTAGTGACATCTAGTGTCCAATTGTGTAAATAAACCTTCCTGTTAAATGTGTGATTTTAAAAGTATTGCCTCAGTTACAAAGAAATCCATGTGGAGCAGTTATGTATCTGTGTTGGCTGTGTTTTTGGTTGCAGTTTGGCCCTCTTCTTGCAGTTTGAACGTTGTTTATAGTGGTTTAACAGTAATTCATTGCTTGCTCTCAAAATGCAAAACTAATACATCGTCGTTTATGGATGTTTATGTATTTTGATGTTTTCTATCTTTGTTGTTAATAACCAAAAATGTGCAATTTTACTTGAGGTAGTGTTCCTAAGTACTCATGAATGCTGTATTATTATTAATTATTTATTTTCAAATGTATTTATTGTTTTGTTAAACAAAATATTACGTGCTTTAGAAGTGACCTAACTTATGATTAAATGTATTTGTTTTTCTTCTTATAAAAGTAAAGCCCTTAAGTGTTGTCTGTTTTTAGCAAAAGAAATATATTCAAATACAAACATCAGAATGATTTATGTTTTATTTTTTACTTTCATGTCTCTAGTAAATCAGACCCATTGTACCGCTTATTAAAAAGGTTATATCTGAAGCAAAATTTACTGCAAGCAATTTTTATGTTATTACACTTTCTAAATGTAATTTATAACATAAAAATAGTATATAAATAGTGTGCGTTTTGATCAAATGGCCGCTAGATGTCGCAGTTTGTCCACATTTGTAACTACTGTAGCTTCATGAGGTCAAAACAAGCGAAAGTGAAAGTTTCCTTATGAGTTTGTGTCACTGCATGGAAAAACAGGGGAAATCGGGAATTATGTGCATAAAATACAGAGAAAACTGCACAAAATAATATAAATAAATATTATAATTAAGTTACTGTGGAGATTTCACAATTGCAGATGCATTATAGTTTAAATTGGTTTGTTGCTTTTAATTCCTATCAGGATGTAGAAAATTGGTTCGGTCCATATTCAGTACCGTTCATTGTAATAGTTTTTGGCGCGAATGTAGAGCTATGGCGTCCTGTGCAGTCCTGTGTTATTTTGTTCTGGAGCTTCTTAACAGAGGTGTGTTACACTTTATATTTTGTCATGTTATTTTTTTTAAAACTAAAGGAAGTTATTTGATTCACATGAATTACATTCCACCATGATTTACCTGTTGTACAATATCCACAGGTTATATTGTAGATTAATAAATGCTTTATTTAAAGATAGAGGTAAATAGATTACATCACAAACTGCTGATTGGATTATAGTATTTGTAACACAGCTGACCGACTAATTCATGCCCCTCCCTGTAAAAATGGCTAAAAGGTCTTAAAATTAATCTTTTATTATACTGACATAATCACAGAAACCATACAACAATCCCACCTTTATTTTGATTATATTTAATTAATGAGGAAAGAATCTCATGTTTAAACTGATGACTGTTTTTAGTTAGTCATAAATGACTTCCCATTTCATTGTGGTACACCTGATGAGAATCAACAGTTGCTCCAGGTGGGAATAAACCATGAATATGTAGAAAATCACCTCTCTTTGTACAGGATGTGTGATGCTGTGGGCCTTTATAGCACCCAATGTCCTGGGGACCTTGTTAGACTCCATGGATTTACAAATCAATAAAATCTGGAGGCTTCTGCTAGAAAACGTAAAAAAAAAAAAAAAAAGGTTGGCATTATTTTGCAGGATAAAGATCCAAAACATTTGGACAAATCAGCATAGTTGACTGAAGACAAAGTCAGCCTTCCATTCCTTCTCCTCTTCCAGACCTAAAGCCGTTAGAAAACCCCTGGAGTGAGCTGAAGAGATTAGATGTTTAGAGAGAATCCAGGAGAAATAGTTGAAAGCGGACCAGTCAGAGGTCCTCCTCTCTGTGTGATCCAAGCTTTTGGAATACTGATAAAAGACGAAGTGCTGTCCTATGGGCAGATGGGGGTCATCCTGGCTATTAAGAACTGGAAGGTAACACTTATGTAATTTGTTTTTCTTCTGTTTATAACAGTCACATGATTTCATGTTTGTGCAGGTGAAGCAGCTGTGATCCAAACCCAGCAGACCATATTAGCAGCAGTGGGAGCAGATGCTCCTCTCAGCTGTCAGCTCGTGGAAACTAAAGATGTCCAACAGGTCACCTGGCAGAAGGTCTTGGAGAACACCAAGAGGAACATCGGCTCCTACAGCGAGTATTTTGGTGAAACTGTGAATCCTGACTTTAAAGAAAACGTTCAGTTTACAGAAGCTGGACTGCAGAAGTCCTCCATAGTTATCAAGAGTGTTACAGAGCAGGATGAAGGATGTTACCTCTGCTTGTTCAACATCTACCCTGATGGAGCTCTGATAGGGACAACATGTTTGAAAGTTTATGGTAAGAAGATGACTGTATTACCGGCCTCATTTTATAATTCGATGTTGATCATGTTTTTTCTTCTCTGCACAGAGCTGCATGAACCCATCCTTGATGCCAGAAGGTCAAACTCTCCTGCAGAGTCAGTTGTGTCCTGTTCAGCCACAGGTCGACCTGCTCCCACTGTAATACTAACTGTTCTCCACCAGAACCTCACCTTCTCCCAGTACAACTCCACCAGTGTGACCAACAGCAACGGTACAGTCACCGTCACCACCACAGCTCTGCTGTCAGCTTTCAGCAGCACAGAGGTTGGATGCTCAGTTTCAGTGCTCTCTGCTGCTCCCAGAGAGCTGCGTGTCACCGTTCCTGGACTCACAGAGACGTCTGAAGATGGTGAGGAACTCTTTCAAACACTCACATTTATAGGAAGTACTTGTATGGCTGACTTTCTAAACATTTTGTCATCTATAACAACAACCTCAATGTATTTCATTGTGATTTTCTACGAAAGACCAACACAAAATGGTGCATAGTTGTGAAATCAAAGGAAGTGATTTTTACAAAAAAGTGTTAGAAAGATGCTTTAGTGCTTCAGACTCCCTTTATTGTGTTGCCCCCACATAAAATCTAGTTTTAGTAATTGCCTTCCTACCATATTTTAGCATTCTTAGCATATGTTTGGACTGTGTTTGGTAAAACATCCATTATTGGACATCACTGAATCACCAATAACCTCACTGTGAAATTTGGTGCTGGCAGCATCATGCTGCAGAAGGCCTGAGGCTGGGGTGGAGGTTTTCCTTCCACCAACCTTAAACATACAGCCAGATAGTCCATTTGAGTTTGACCTACTTTGCAAATAATAATGGGAACAAAAATCACTTTCTTGATGTACAAAATTGTTAAAGACATACACTAAAATAGCTGTAGCTGTAATTATTAATCTGTTGTCATGCTGTTTCTTTTAATTTTTCCTAAAGGGAGTACTCAGATCATTACAGTCGTTGTACTCATTGGGATGGTCTGCATTGTTGTTCCTGTCTTCATATTTCTGTGTTTCAAACAGAAAATTCAAAACAGGTAATAACCACTTTCACATTTTTTTAACCCAGTAAAGGTTATACAACAAACAAATCAAACCTTTTCTGTCACTCAGGGACCCTGAGATGCATAAAACACAAATAAAATCATCACAAGACACAGATGAGTGAGAAATCCTTCTAATTAAACATACATTCTATTCTTTTAGTCATTTTAGTCATGTTGGAAATTAGAAAATGTCCCCTCAGATGTTATTTTTTGCATCTGTATAATTTGTTTCTTTATCCTTTAGAGTAATTTGTTTGAAATGTGTCATTTTCTGACTGGAATTTACCTAATATCTTCATTTAAAGGATGAAAACACCTCTGAAAGTGGAGAATGAGATCAGACAGCGAACCTCCGGCCAAAAAAGTCAAGGAAACAACAACTACTCAAACTCATCTTCAGTGGCTAAAATACTTTTTTAAGGATGATGTTGTTGCCATTCTGACGAGATTTAAAGATCAGGTTGGTTGGAAATATGTTAAAGGGAGTTTGTGTCTCATCAAACCAGGAGATCACTGTGTTTAAAGCTTCTGCTGAGAGACTTGATTTTGAAATGTTTTGCACAATTACTACAGTAAAACGGGTTAAAAATCTATGTTTGATTTAAATGTTTCCTCAAGTTTATCTTTGCATTTCTCTGGTGCTGAAACAAGATAATTATAGAGAAATAATCAAAAATTAACTGACATAAAAACAGGCCTCCCGGATAAATTGACCACAGTGCAAATAGAAACAATACTTGACAGTACAAATAAAAGAAAAACATGTTCTGGAGAATTTGCATTAGGAATTTGACAGATGATCCAGCTAATAATTTGTTGCCCTTCTCCTTGTGCTCTTGTATATAACATCATCCACTGCAACCATTAAAAAAGAGGATTTAGCTGCAAAGAGTTGCACAATTATTTTAGCTTTATTATTATCACTTATTTGTAGTCTGTATCCTGCAACTTTGCATCTGATACACTGACATGTCCCCACTGCATTAATAAAAGAGTAGTGTATTCTAAAATACAATTTTTTTTTACAGTGTAAACAAGGATCTGGTCCAAACGGAAAATTTTTATACAGTGTAGACCAAAGATATGACTGTTGACTTTAGGTGGAGAACCTCCTCTTACCCCCCATAACAATCAAGGGTTTATAAGTGGAAACAGTAGAAAGCTACAAATACCTGGGTACTATCATGGACTAGGAATTGAGCCGCGACCTCAACAAGCAGCCATCTGCAAAAAAGGCCTTTAGACTTAATTTTCTCTGTACATTGAACACTTTTAATGTGAGCAAAACACCAATGCTCTTATTTATCTTTTAGTATTGTTTTGTGGTATGGTAACCTTCATTGTGCAGAATAGAGAATGAATGAGCCAGTAAAATTACTGGGATACAGCAGCTCTCTCTGTCAGACATCTATGATGGTCAAGTCCTGAAGGCACAGCCCTGATCAGCCACTCTCAGAGGAGTTTGTGCTTCTTACCTCTGGGCGGCATTAAGGCTCCTGAGGGCCAAAACTAACAGGTATAAAATGTACTTCACACCTACAATAATTAAAATGATCAATCTGCACTAAATACTTGACATACATTTTCTGCACTGACTGCAGCATTTCTTGTATTGATGATTACTATTGTTGTGACTGTTGTATATCTATGATGCCTGTCGCCTGAACACCAAAACGAATAAAAACGACTCTGACTCTGGTCCATGCAAAACATTTTTTACAGTGTAGATAAGGATCTGGTCCATGCAGCCAACCTGTTCAGCTTCTGGACATTTTTATTAGTATTTTCTTTGGAGCTCTGGAATGCAGAAATGACAGAAATATGGACCGGAACCAGTGGTTCATCAACAAATGCTAGTTCAGCGATTCACAGGAAAGCTAAATATTCAGACATGTTTTAGTTTATGGAGAATAAATATGATAAAAGTTTTGGATTTGGAATAAAAACAACAGCGATTCTGATTCTGATGCAGCTTTATGTGTGTAAATAAAAATTACTGTAAGAATTTGAGATTTACTTAAATAAACACACTCCTGTTAGTCTGAACACAGCTGTAATACGAGACAACAGCACAATATTTACAAAATATTTTTCTTTTTAAATCGCTTGAAACTCTAAAAGATGCAGATAATTTCTTTTTAACAAATACTCGATGTGGTTTCCAACAGAGTTTATGATCTACAGTCACATCTAATTAAACTTAACCTGCAGCCCCACTAAACATCACTGTGTTTTGGATAAAATCATATACAGGCATTAAAGTTTGTTTCGTCATAACTTTGTGAGTTTTAGTTCAAGCTTGATGTTTTAAGCACAATTGTACCTTAAAATGATGTAATTTTCAGCTGTATATTTCAGTTTGCTGATAAGATGTTTAAATAGTCGTTAATAGAGCTGGTAAAGTCTTTGGTCAGAACCTGGAGATGTTTTGAGACAGCGAGGGACAGGAGGAAACTGAACAAACTGCTCTCCATCCTGGACAATCCATCCTCTGTGACCCCCTTCAGAGACAGAGGAGCTCTTTCTCTGCAGACTCACTCAGCTCTGGTGTCTTGAAGAACGCTGCAGAAAATCCTTCATCCTCTTCACCATCTCACTGTACAACAGATCTCCTCTATGTAACAGGTGATCATTTTCCACTGAGGCTTATAATGTTTAAATTCAATTCAATACTGTTGCCATTTGCATTGTTATCTGTGCTGTTTACTACTGTTTATCCTTTTGATTACTGCTCTGGGTCATATCTGTTTACACAGCTCTACTCATTCTAACTTGTGTTTATTCTCTATGCTCCTAATTTTATCTTTTCACTTCCTCTAATGTACATACTCTTTTGTCCTTTATGTTGTTTGATATGTTTCCACTGATTAAGATGCTACAGGGACAATTTAATGTATCCATTTCTGTCCAGCAGTCATTGGATGAGAGGCACACAGAGAGATTCAAACCTAGA
Source organism: Crenichthys baileyi (assembly GCA_036173005.1). Taxonomy (NCBI): domain Eukaryota; kingdom Metazoa; phylum Chordata; class Actinopteri; order Cyprinodontiformes; family Goodeidae; genus Crenichthys; species Crenichthys baileyi. The sequence goes on from JAHHUM010000885.1 coordinate 667,056, forward strand.
ACTGTCTTGTTGTAGGTCCACCAACTATGCCATCATGCAGCCCAGCATGCAGCACTAGATGCTCTTATAATATGTAAAATATTGTAAGAGCATGATGTTTACAAATGTAAAGTGCTGGAAATAATTTTTATTGTCTTAATGCCCCAGGTTTCAGGTAGTGTTGTAGTCGAGACCTCCTAACCTGAGACCAAGACTAGGCCAAGTCCCAAGACTGGTCTGAGATCTGTTCCTCCTGTTTTGTCCTGATGTACCAGACGTAAAGCAAACACATCTTTATCTTTTGTTTCTTACATCTGTTTTCGTCACGTCATGTATGTATTCAGTGGTAAACCAGTTATGCAACATTTGGATTAGATAACCTCACAATGCTCACGTTGGCAAACCTCCATGACGATACAAACCCTAGTTCCTCTCTTGGGCTTTGTTCGGTCAGATAGTTGGCTTACGTTTTCCGTTTTTATCCATTGTTAATAAGCAGTCATCCTTGCAGACTGTGGAGGGGGGCTGGTGTCCAGCGGTCATTTGGTGAGAGACCCATGATTCAAACCAGGAGTTTCTTGTTGTAGGGCCACCAACTGTGCCACCATGCAGCCCAGCCTGCAGCTCTACATGCTCTTATAATATGTAAAATATATGTACTTAACATTTTTGAATGGCTGTTGTTACTTGGATTATTGTCTGGCAACCCAATGGACAAGTCTGGGTTTGGCAGTTACCGGAGGACTTCACATACCTGACTGCTTTGTGTTATTTGCATCATCATTTGGAACAGATGAGATCATGGTGTGGGGCTGTTTCTCACTGGATGAATGAGAGACCAGCCTGTGAACCAAACCATGTCTTCAAACGTCAGTAGCTGATTCTACAAATGTGCTTCTGAAAGAAGGGTAAAAATCATCCTATAAATCTGTCTCCAAACATTTTGCAAAGCATAACAAGAAGAGTAGAAGCTGTAAAGGGTGTGTCAATGCCATAAGAAAGCCTTTAAAGTATGCAAATAAGCAAAATCAGATCAGACATAAATGGGTAAAACTTCACCTGCTAGAAGGTAGGCAAATGGCCTCCAATAAGATCCTTGGTATGTGTAGAGTATGCATCCTATTAGCAGGATATATGTACCATTCTGCTTGCATTAATACCAAATCACTTTAAGGTTAAAGTGGCTGAAGCTCATAAATATTGTGAAAGTTGATGGGTTAGTAATGAATAAATCAATAAAGAAAGCAGGTTGACTGTGGTGTTGTAGAATTCTATAATATATGTTATGCAAAATTATCCCATTTACAAATTGACCTATATATTTAATAAAATACCCCTCATTAAGGTACTATATATCATCATTATTGTAGACACGTATATCTGCACATATAAACTTCTATCCAGACATCATCAGGTGGTGTTAAACATTTTTTATAGCATTCATGTATTTAAAGCCAAATATCCTGCAGCTACATGATAACTGAGGCAGCCCTTGATATGACCATTAGTAATGATCTTTTGCAGTAAAAGTAGCTGTGGTGAAAACTGATCATGCAAGAGTCCAATCCCACCCTGTGCAGCTTACAGGTGACTTTTACCGCTGATCTCTCCCTATCCTTTTTGAAATCGCCCTCACCAAGACCAGTAAGAATGTTCTGATGTTGCTGGAACACCTGCCAGGTTCTTTACTCACCTTGGCCTCTAACTGAGAAACACTATCATAAAAATAAAGAGATGAAAGGCAAACAAAGAGTCTAACTGATAAGTGGTTGGATGTTTATTAATCTAAAGTGCTGGAAATAACTTTTATTCTCTTACTGTCCCTGGTTTCAGGTAGTGTAGTCGAGACCTCCTAACCTGAGACCAAGACTAGGCCAAGTCCCAAGACTGGTCTGAGATCTGTTCCTCCTGTTCTTGATGTGCCAGACGTAAAGCAAACACATCTTTATCTTTTGTTTTTGTTTCTTACATCTGTTTTTTTCATGCCATGTATGTATTCAGTGGTAAACCAGTTACACAAGGTTTGGATCAGATAACCTCACAGTGGTCACTTTGGCAAACCTCCATGACGATACAAACCCTAGTTCCTCTCTAGGGCTGTCTTCGGTCAGATAGTTGGCTTAAGTTTTTCTCAGTTGCCTGGAACAACGTTATTTTCTTTAAAATTGTGATGAAACAAGTATAACTTTAAATCCCACATAAAAAATGATAGAAAGTTAAATTATATCATCTTATACTGTGGGTTTCTTGCAACTCTTAATCTAAAGTCCTGCTGAAATGTTCAGAGGAGAAGATCCTTGAATAAACTTTTATTCTTTATCTGTTGATGTTGACAGTTGCCAGAAACTGTGAATCCATTTCTATCCATTTGATACAAATTTAGATCCACTGACAGAACCTGAAAATCAAAAAATGTTTTTCTTGAATATCTTTACCAAATTATCTTTTCACAGCTGTACTACAAGTACAACATGAACTCCACGTATAATGAATATTGTGTAACTCATTGTATTCAAATTTTGTTCATGTTACCTCAGAAACATCCCATCCCTCAGACTATAAAAAGGGTTTGACTAAAACCAGGTTTCAGCTCCACTGAAGTCATCTTCACTTTGGACCTCTTCAACTTTACAACAAGAATTTTCAACCCCAACCAAAACCTAAGCAGGTGAGTGTGAAATAACCTAGATGTTGGATGCTGAGTGTACTTGTCTCTATGATTTTATTAAAATAGTGAATTATCAAATAGACTTTTCTGCAATCAGCCCCATAAATATTGATGGTGATATTGAACATGAGATTTCAGAACAATTGTCAATGTTTCTGTATTTTTAACTCTGTCCTACAGATTCTGACTAAACCACCGGGTCAGCTAATCAACCAACCAACTAATCATCCAAGCAACTAACCAGTGTAAGTGATTCAAAATCTTATGGAGCTCCAAGGCTAGAAAGACAAATATAGAAAAGCCAGACAGGACAAATAAAACTTTCCCAAATTTAGGTGGAGGTCCTTCAGCTTTGTGTTCACATGTCTTGTCAACTGATATGACACCTTGTGTTTGTGGTCGACCATTTCTTCTTCGCTTCTTTCTCTCAGAACGCAGCCGTAGCAGTTCCTGCTTTTTAGATCCATTTAAGCTGCATCACAGTTTTCCAACTCATTTTGTCTTTGACAAACATCAAGTGATCAATGCGCATAAATTAGTGACCAATCAAACATTTATGAAATATAAATATTTATTTTTAAGTCTTCAAATAACCAATCACTCATTCAGCTAATTATTTGCTATGAGTGCTTTTGGCAGAATTTGAGTTTTTTCTTCATTTGGTCTAGTGGGAAAAGTATAAAACGGGGATAGGTTAGTTAGAAAACTCCTCCTTAGGTAAAATACATGTTGAGAACATATAAGCTGAAAGGAAACAGATTTGATGGGTTATATAAAATAAAACTTTCTTCTTTTTGTATCTTGTTTTTTTATCAGATTAAAAATATGTACCTATAAAATGTTGTCAGCAAAAAAGGGACATTAGTTTGTCTGCATGTAAAGTAACACCCATAAACTTAGTATACTGACGATCTTATAGTATATTGACTTAGTATACTGTCTCTTTGGTATTAAAGCTTCATACTAACATGAACATTTGCTGTGAGGCTTAAAGGTCACTTTATTGGTTCTTTTTTTGAAAAGATCTACAGAAAAAACCAACCCACCTTCTCCAACCAATGAGCTGACTGACTAACCAAGCACTGAGGTTGAGGTAAGTTAGAGGTCATCAGTTTTTTGAACTTTGCAATTAACTCCTGTCAGTGTTTTAGAGCAGCCTGCATAAGAACCCTTTTAAAATATGCATTGACCTTATCCTGTCATTGCCTATAAAACAGTTCCAGACGAGGAAGACAGACATTAACCCTGCAGGGAAGGACAATGCAAGTAGACTTTGAATCAGGTCTAAACTTGATATACGGTGCCTTGCAAAAGTATTAACACGCCTTGAACTTTATCACGTTTTGTAACAGTGCATCTACAAAGTTCAATGCATTTCATTGAGATTTCATGTGACAGACCAACACAAAGCAGCATGTTTGTGAAGTGGACTGAAAATGATACATCATTTAAAACAGTTTTACAAATACAAATCTGAAAATTGTGATTTTCAGATTTGTGATTGTGCTTTTGTATTCACCCCCTCTGATACCTTTAAATAAAACTCAGTCTAACTAATTGCGTTCAAATGTGACCTCAATAGTAACCAGAGGCCACATGTGTGTAATTTATTCTCGGTATAAATGCAGCTGTGCTGTGAGAGGTTTGTTAGATCCATCGTCTGAAAATGAAAAGAGTATAGCACAACTGCAAACCTACCAAGCCATTGCCGTCCACCTAAAATGACAGACAGAAAAAGAAGAGTATTAATCAGAAAAGCCACCGAAAGGGCCTTGGTAACTCTTGAGGTGTTGCACAGATCCACAGCTCAGGTGGATAGAAAAACTACTAGTTATACACTCTACAAATCAGGCCTCTAAGTAGGAGCAGTACAAATAAAGCCATTGTTGAAAAAAAAATCATTAGAAGTCCCCTTTGTAGTTTACCACAAACCATGCATGAGACACATCAAACACGCTTTCACTGTCCTTGCTGGGTACCATACAATTTTTAAAAAAAGGTTCTGCTAAGTATTGACTCAGTGAATAGAAATGCGCTCAACATTTTTAAGAGTTTTTGGTAAACCCCCCATATATATATTGGAATTTGTAATGAAAAACGTAAAGCGGCCCTACTACTTTTGCAAGGCCATGCATTTATTCCATTCACAATTAGCAGATAAAATATACAGCTTTATATAGTTAATAAACAATGAATGACTTTTTTTCTTTACTTTCTAAAGGTAACCATGAAGATCCAGGTCGCCATCTTACTGCTGGTGCTCTGCAGCGGAGGTCTCAAAAGCTCTGGACTTCTTTGAGAAGCATGTTGTTCAAAGCATGAGTCCAGAGGATTGCAACAACAACATGAAAAGGATTAACTTAGAATTTAAAAAGCTAAAAAAGTGCAAAGACGAAAATACATTCATCTTGGACCAGTCAAAACAGTTAAACAAAATCTGCTTGCCAGATCAGTGGAAAATTGGGATAAATGAGTCAGTTTTTATAATTGTCAAATGCAAATATGATAGAAAATATAAGTTTCCTGATTGTCGCTACATCGGTGAACTCTATCGAGCCACAAACATTAGAGTTCAATGTGAAAATAACAAACCTCAGCACCTGGAAGATACAGCTATAACATTTTATAAGCCACTAACGTCACCTACAGCATAGGTATCACCTTACCAGGTTCCAAAGAGAATTTGTTGTCACCTCTTAGGATTTGTGAAAAATAAATATTAATAATATAAATAACCTCCAATACCTCCTGAAATATACACGTTTTCGCTTGATTTCTGTTTTATTACATATCTGTGTTGTCATTACAAATTGATTAAGATCATTAACCCATTTGTAATGGGATGAGAAAACCCCAGTGTTGGAAGCTTTCCTTATTTGTACAAACGTCAGAGGGCACTGCTGCATGATGCAATGTCACAAAGTTCATGCAAAGTTTATCAATTAATGTGTTTAGAGCTTGTTATGATTTCATGCAGGTAAATAAATGTTTCCACATACATATTGATTACTCTGATGAGTGACATGAATGGCGTGTCGGATGTTGGTGTTTTTTTCACATCTCTGTAGAAACAGCAGAGGGCGGTGTTGTTTAATCATGGAGCCATCTTTAACTCATCTTAGCAACGAATTAAAAGGAATTGTAGACAAATTTGCATGCAGGATAATATGGAGAGCCATTTCATTCAAAAATAAATAAATAAATAAATACTGCTATTGATAAATTCTTAATAAATATTCCATGAAATAAATATCACCATGAAATAAAACAAAATAATTATGTTAAAAGAAATTTTTATCTAATTTTATTTAATTCATTTCAAGATTTATTAAATTTTTATTTATTTTACTTACCTAAGATTTATTTATTTATTTATTTCATAATGCCGTTTTATTTTGTGACACTTTTATTTTGTAAAGCTACTTTAGTATTTCAGTGACTTTTACTTTTTTAAGCCGTTTTTCATTTTAAGCTCTTTTTATTTCATGTTCTTAAATTCAAATGAGGGGCGGAGTTTTATCTGTGGGGCGGCGCTGGGCTAGCGGGGCCGAGCTCAATTCGTGGCTGCGGCCGGCAAAGGCCTGCCAAAAGACAGAATGCCGGCGCTGCCGCCAGTGCCGCAGCATGCCGGAGGGAGCGAATCCCCTGGCTCCCCTGGTGCCAGACTGGCCGCTTTACTTATCCATAAACCCTGATGAGACCAACCAGTTAGATAGACTACAAGCATGTCTTGAAGACATAAAAACTTGGATCACTTTAAATTTTCTGACAGAAGAAGACAGAAGTTGTCGTCTTTGGACTGGAGTTTTTAAAAAAAAGAAACTGCTTAGTCAATCACTTAACCTGGATGGCATTAAATAGACCTCTGGACATTGAAAAACAAATTCATGCATTCATCTTTAGTAGAACTGATTGCTGCAACGGTGTCTTCATGGGTCTGCCTAAAAAGTCAGTTAGACAACTGCAGATGATCCAGAACGCTGCTGCCCGTGTCCTCACTAAAACTAAGAAAGTGGAGCGCATGACTTCAGTTCTAAAATCCCTACTGTTGGGTCCAACCATGCATTACAACATTAAAGGCCAGTTTGATCTTTTCTGGGATTTCTAAATAAATCACAGCAACCTACTCCTAACCTACTCCTAACAAGGAACAGGAACAAGAGGGGTTACAGCGGACTTCCTGTGACATCACTGTTGGAATAAAAGCCCCATGTTCCAACAAAGGGACCTATTCCACACAGGTCCCCAGCAAAGCGCGAAGAAGAGACAGCACTAATGTCTCTTGCTGGCAAGCAGACATAACTCTTCAACTTGGATCCAGATTGACTACAATCCCAAGCAACAAAGTTAAGTAATGATTTGCTGTTCGAGTATCCGGCATTCATTCATATGAACGGTGTAATGAGACAAGCTTGATTTGGCTTTTCTTCTGAGGCCTCCAGAAGCAGCCCTAATTTAAGCAGATTTCTCCCATGGCCTGGAAAAGAAGGCCTGGACCACATCGCACGCCTTCCTGCGTGCACGTCCAGGTAGCGAGCGCTACCCCGCCTCATCGCGGCCACTCAAGGAGCCGAACGTGCCTTTGTTGTACGGTTCGGTCAGGCCGGCTAAAAGCCTTTCCTCACAGCCACGGAGGTTAGCTGCAAGCTAACCTTTTCTTTACCCACACATGGATGTATTTCCTCAACGCCCAGGACAACTTATCTTCAGCACTGTTCACGTATGAGGTAGTGTTTGGGCAGAGGAGATTAGTTTAAGCTAAATAATGTTGGTTTAATGAAGTTTGTCTTTGTTTATGTTGAGAAACTCAAGTGCTAACAGACTAGAACCCAGCTAAGGATGTGTTCCGTGTTGTATTTTTAAAAGTTAAGACAAACTATATTTAAAGGATGGTTTTTAAACACAGATTCAACATGCACCGGGAACAGGTCTGACTTAGTGCTGGCAAAGCCCCCTCCCTGCGCTGCCACCATACTGTGGTGGAGGGGTTTGAGTGTCCCAATGAGCCTAAGAGTGATGTTGTCAGGGGCTTTATGCCCGTGGTAGGGTCACCCAAGGCAAACAGGTCCTAGGTAAAGGGTTCAAAAAAGTGCAGCCCACAGGCCCCTTATGATGATTTCCATAAATGGAAACTGTATTCCCTTGCCTGGACGCTGGTCACCGGGGCCTCACTCTGGAGCAAGGCCTGGAGGTGGGGCACGCTGGTGAGCGCCTAGCGGCCGGGCTTTCACCTATGGCACCCGGCCAGGCACAGCCCGAAGAGGAAACGTGGGTCCCCCTTCCGATGGTCTCACCAGCCGTGGCAGGGGCCAAAGGGGTCGGGTGCAATGTGGTATCGGTGGCGGTCAAAGGCGGAGACCTTGGCAGTCTGATCCTCAGCTGCAGGAGCTGGCTCTTGGGATGTGGAATGTCACCTCTCTGGTGGGGAAGGAGCCTGGGTTGGTCTGCGATGTAGAGAGGTTCAGGGTAGAAATAGTCGGGCTCACCTCGATGCACGGCTCTAGCTCTGGAATCAGTCACCTTGAGAGGGGCTGGACACTCTTCCACTCTGGAGCTGCCCTTTGTGAGAGGCGCCGAGCTGGGGTGGGCATACTTGTTTCCCCCCTATCTTGGCGTCTGTACATTGGGGTTCACCCCAGTGAACAAGAGGGTAGCCTCCCTCCGCCTACGGGTGGGGGGACAGGTTCTGACTGTTGTTTGTGCTTATGCACCACATGGCAGTTCAGACTACACACCCTTTTTGTAGTCCTTAGAGGGGGTGTTGGAGAGCGCCCCTCTGGGGGACTCCCTTGTTCTGCTGGGGGACTTCAATACTCACGTTGGCAATGACAGTGAGACCTGGAGGGGTGTGCTTGGGAGGAATGGCCCTCCTCTTCTGAAACCGAGTGATGTTTTGTTATTGGACTTCTGTGCTCATCATGGATTGTCCATGATTAACACCATGTTCAAGCATAAGGGTGTCCATATGTGCTCTTGGCACCACGACACCCTAGGCCACAGTTCAATGATCGACTTTGTTGTCGTGTCATCTGATCTGCGGCCGCATGCTTTGGGAAAAATAGGTGAAAGGGGGGGANGTTTGAAACTGACTTTAAAAAATAAACTGCTTTCTGCTTTTTGCAGGATCAGACAAAAATACCCAAACTAGCTAAATCCTGAATACAAAGACATTTACTGGAGTAAATTAATATGTCAACCAATGTTTCTGCTCTTCTTTCAGCAACAATGAGCATCTTCCCTGTTGGTTTCTTGTCTGTTTGCTGCTGGTCCAGGTCGTTGCCCCTGAGACGACTGAAAGATCAGAACAACGCTATCAGGAGTTTGTTAGACAGCATATTATTGAAGCCATGGATGAAAACAACTGCGCAACAGTGATGGCAAATGGAAAAAAATAAGGGAAGACCCAAAAGGATAGAAAACACATTCATCATTGCAAAATGAAAATAAAAAAAAAGGGCATTTTTCCCCGGCCAAAACTTAAACCTAAAAAAATACAAAGTGCCCAAAAAAATTTCCCGTTGTCTGTGTGCATAGAAACCAAGGGCGCTATGAAGGCAGCAGAAAAGTATTACCAAATTTTTGAGGTAGAATTTAAAAAGTCTTTATCTGTTGATGTTGACAGTTGGCAGAAACTGTGAATCCATTTTCTATCATCTGATACAAATTTGGATCCACTGACGGAACTTGAAAATCAAAAATGTTTTTCTTGAATATCTTTACCAAATGATCTTTTCACAGCTGTACTACAAGTACAACATGAACTCCACGTATAATGAATATTGTGTAACTCATTGTATTCAAATTTTGTTCATGTTACCTCAGAAACATCCCATCCCTCAGACTATAAAAAGGGTTTGACTAAAACCAGGTTTTCAGCTCCACTGAAGCTCATCTTCACTTTGGACCTCTTCAACTTTACAACAAGAGTTTTCAACCCAACCAAAACCAAGCAGGTGAGTGTGAAATAACCTAGATGTTGAGTGCTGAGTGTACTTGTTTCTATGATTTGATTAAAATAGTGAATTATCAAATAGACTTTTCTGCAATCAGCCCCATAAATATTGATGGTGATATTGAACATGAGATTTCAGAACAATTGTCAACGTTTCTGTATTTTTAACTCTGTCCTACAGATTCTGACTAAACCACCGGGTCAGCTAATCAACCAACCAACTAATCATCCAAGCAACTAACCAGTGTAAGTTGATTCAAAATCTTATGGAGCTCCAAGGCTAGAAAGGACAAATATAGAAAAGCCAGACAGGACAAATAAAACTTTCCCAAATTTAGGTGGAGGTCCTTCAGCTTTGTGTTCACATGTCTTGTCCAACTGATATGACACCTTGTGTTTTTTGGTCGACCCCTTTCTTCTTTGTTCTTTTTCTCAGAACGCAGCCGTAGCAGTTTCCGCTTTTTAGATCCATTTAAGCTGCATCACAGTTTTCCACTCATTTTGTCTTTGACAAACATCAAGTGATCAATGCGCATAAATTAGTGACCAATCAAACATTTATGAAAAAATAAATATTTATTATTAAGTCTTCAAATAACCAATCACTTTCAATTTCAGCTTTTTATTTGCTATGAGTGCTTTGGGAAAATTTTGGATTTTTTTCTTCTTTGGGGCGGGGAAAAGTATAAAAAGATGATAGGTTAGTTAAAAATCCCTAGGAAAAATACCTTGAGAACAACAAATGAACAGAAACAATTTGAGGGGGTTATATGAAAAAAAATTTCTTCTTTTTGATCTTTTTTTTTATCAGATTAAAGATTTTATTAAATTATAAAAATTTTGTCAGTAAAAAGGGACATTATTTTGTCCCCGCTTAAAGTAACCCCCCATAAATTATAATGACGATCTTAAAAATTGATTAGTATACGTTCTTTGGTATTAAATTTCTACTAACATAAGATTTGCTGTGAGGGTTTAAAAAGGCACTTTTGGGGTTTTCTTTTTAGAAAAGATAAACCCCAAAAAAACCAAACCCACCTTCTCCAACCCAAATGGCTGACTGATAACCAAGCAGATTTTGGGTAATTTAGAGGTCTCGTTTTTTGAATTTGCAATTAATCCTGTCAGTTTTTTTAGAGCAGCCTGCATAAGAACCCCTTTAAAATAGCTTTGCCTTATCCTGTCATTGCCTATAAAACATTCCGCTTTAAACCCCTCAGGGAAGGACAAAGCAAGTACTTTTAATCGGGCAAACTTGATAACGGTGCCTTGCAAAAAATATTAACACGCCTTTAAATTTATCACGTTTTGTAACAGGCATTTCAAAGTTTTCAATGTATTTCATTGAGATTTCAGTGACAGACCAACACAAAACAGCCCCTGTTTGAAGGGACTGAAAATGATACATTTTTAAACACTTTTACAAATACAAATCGCGAATTTTGATGATCTTTGGTACAGGAAAAAACTTTTTAAATTTAGTTATCGGGTACAACATTCAGAAAAAAAAGCTTCAGAAGCTTTGAGCACGGCGATGTCTTTTTTTCAACAGGTCAAAAACCCCTTGTAAATTTTATTGAAAAATAAGTTTAAACCACATTAAAAAATTTTTCAAAGAACCCCTTTTTTTTTTTCTTAGGCATTGCCAAGCCGGGTTGTTTTTTTTTAGTCCAATTAAGGGAGTATTACAGGTTTATAACTTATACAATCAGTTATTTCGTTCTATGCTTTCTGGCGTCCTAACAATGGTTTAGCCCCCAATTAAAGCTACTAAAAATCTTTGATTTTTCTTTTACTGGAAATTTAAATAGTATAAACCCACCATTTTTTTATCACATTTATTTATTGTCCCGGGCTTTCTGCAAAAAAATTATTTAAATTGTTTTTTTTTTGCATTCTATAAGAAAAAGTGTAATTAAGAAATAAGGTAAAAAAAAATCCATGATAATTTGAAATTTTTAAATGATTAGAGCAACCCTCAAAAACCCTTTCCCTAAGCTCAGTGTTATTAGTTAAAATTTGCTTTTTGCCACTGACCCCCTGACACTCAGCTTTTTGGGTTTTTTCATTTAAAGTAAGGTAAAAATTTCTTTTTTTCCCCCAAATATTTTTTTTTTGGGAAAAATTTCCTGTGTTTAAAAGAAAGTTTAAACAAACAGAAAATGTTTCTATTAATCCTTCACAAAAAACAATGGGGATCCTTTTGTTTGCCTGCTGGCCTGTTCTGCTGTGCTGCAGGTTGTTGCCTCCAAATCCAAGAAAAAAGCGCCAAAAAAAAAACCCCCAGATGGGGAAAGGAAACGCTACGAGAAGTTTAAAAGACAACATATAGCTAAAAAAAAGTGGCTGAAAATAAGTGTGATTCAGAGATAGGACGAAAAAAACATCTACAATAATGACAACATTTGTAAGGAGACCAACACGTTCATTCTTGATGATCCAAAAAAAGGTGAAATCCATTTGTCGGGGGAAGGGGGAAATGAATGAAAAAACCGGTAATGACACATAGTACACAAAAGTTCAAAATTGTTGTTTGTAAACTGAAAAATAAACCCGGGAAAACCCAAATGTGATAAAAAAGGTTTTTCATCTCCAAAAACAAAATTTTTTGCAGTGAGATGTCAAAATGACTTGCCTGTGCATTTTGAGGGGAGAAATTTTAAACTTTGGAGGACTGAACTGCTGCATGACTACAGCTACTTCAGATCACAGTTACATCAAATACTTAAAGGGGATGTTCATTTTGTATCCATCTACACTTAAAATACCATGTCTCCTAAAAAAACTTTTTAGTTATTGGTAACATCATAATCAGAGACCTTGTGAGACCACTGAGCATTCAAAGTTACTCTTTCTCTGATCTGTATTTTTTTTATGATCCAAGCATGTCTGTTTTGCAGCATTTAAAACAATAAACAAGCTAAACAAACTTGGGGACTGGCCTAATTAATATTATAAAAAGAACAATGTCAGAATTACCTTTTCGTTTTTCCTTTAATAAGCATTCCTTAAGGGCAAAGAATATCATTTATAAATGTTAGAATAGTGATTATGCCCCAAAAAAAGTGTATCATTAAAGTAAAAATTTGGGGGAATCATCTAAGACACGAGAAGTTTAGAAGTCATGAAAAAAAATTTTTCCTAGCAAAAGGATTTCACCCAGATTGTTGCCAAGGAAAGTAACATATTTAGCAGATTTTTAAAAATTTTTAGGAAGGTAACAACAGGCTGCACATACATCATAATTGTAGCTAATAAAGGTTTTACTAAAGTTTTTTACATCAACTAATATACATCAAAGAGTCACGATTTCAATGATAGTGTCCACAAGTAATGCGTCTATATTGAATTTTAAAAAAAGAAACTTTGTTCCCTTTGTGTATAATATAACTGTGTAGTAAATACCTGTGGTGTTCTCTTGGTTGTAGATTGAGACCTGTGTTACTTTTTGGACCCCAGTATAATACAGTTACCCAACTCTGACTCAAAAAACGGGAGCAAGCTGCAGACATTTGACTGATTTAGTCACAATTTGCTAACTAACTTAGTCAACAATGTGAAATTTTTGAACTGAAAGCTGCTTCTTCCATGATGCACACCTTATTTCATCGTTTTACATTAATGAGTGTTTTAATAATAAATTTTTTTTTCATAAAAATATTGTAAATAGTGCTACACAAAGGTGAAACAGGTTTTTTTATTAAAACCACAGCAGAGTGTAACCAACTATAATAAAAAAAACCAAAATTATGAGTGCATAGAAATGAAACAAAATATTTCAGCAGCCTGACATTTCTGTTTAAAAGATCTTTTTTTTTGGGGTCTCAGTCTCACGCGCTTTTCCCCAAACGTAAAGAAAGCGTGTACTCAAATAACTGCAAATACGTGGATAAATTAATGGATCCTTTTGTTCTCTGATGTGTAACCTTGGTTTTTAAGATCATCAACAGTTTTGCTGCTGTTGTGGTTAAAAAATTGATATTAAACAAAGACAGAGATTAATGATCGTCACTCAACCCAGCTTCATCCCTTTTGCAAGGGAGAACAATTTTTACAGTATCAGACATGTGTTCAAAAAGGCCTGCAGTATCTGTTCTGACTAGACAGAGGAAAAATAACTCTTATAACCAGCTTCAAGGAAACTCAGATGATGCCGGGGGCCCCCCTCAGGGGGGCAGGGAAAAGGACCTGTTGTAATTCCCTGCCCAGTGCGGGGTTATGTAATCTGAATCCTGCACCAGGTGTGCCTGCTTATCTCAAAACCTTCACAGGCCCAAAAACCAACCTTTAGACTAAACGAAAACCAGCTTTTCTGAACCCACCCTCACATTATTAGTGCTGCAGCAGGAGGGAACAGGTCAGGTCAAGAGAATCAAGTTATAAAAAAAGATGCTTTCTGGGCCAATAACGCTCCTCAAAGTGGCCATGATGAGAGACTGAGGGAGGGAGTTGGGGCAATTTTCCCGAGTTTTGCAGTTAAATGAGCGTCCAGGGAGTGACAGTAGGCTGTCTTTCTGTGAACTTCTTGCTGGATTTATACGATAAAAATGAAAAATATGTTATTTAGTGCTACAATAAAATAACAAATCTCAACTATCCAAGCTACTTTAAAGATAACTAAAAAAAAATGTAAAACATTTGTCAAGATCACCACATTGCATCTGGTTGCTGTAGACCGTTCACTTCAACTGCTACACAGAAGACTTTGGTGCTGAACCCAAACCCTCCACTAGATGGCAGTAAGACAAAGTAGGCAAAATTTAGCTATTTTAAAAAAAAAAAAAAAAAAAAAAAGGTTTAGGGGAAAAGAAACTTTTTGGGAAAATTTTTTTTTCTATTTAATGTTTTTGTATTCCCTTTATTTTTTTTTTCATATTTTTGTGGTGGTTATGGGGACTGATATTAAATATATGTGCCTGGTTTTTTTTTCTTGCATCTGGGTAGTGGGTCAATTTAGGAGAAATTCAGAGCTGCTTTTAGTCCCATTCTGCCCTGTCCGAACAGGCTACAAAGTTTACAATCTAAAGTCACATTTATCTTCCAATAATGAAGATATGTTAAAATACATTGCAATAAATGAACTACCAAAACACATTTATCACAAGGGACCTGTCTGCTATGAGGACAGAATAACACACAGACATCTTTTTAGGTATTTTACAGTCATAAATCCAGGACTGATTTGGTGTTAAGCTTTTTTGCTGCAACCGATCTGTTTTATTTTCAGGCATGAGTTCATGAAGGAGTCCCTAATTAAAGTAAACAAAACACTTTTCGGTCCTGCATGTCATATATTAGAGTATACACCACTAGTTTTAAATCCCAACACAAACAAACAGTGATGTTCCTGATCATTATTATTGGCATGCTTAAAAATTACATTTCTGTCCTTAAAAAATCAAACAGTGGCCTTCTTAGTGAACTATTTTTCCTAGTATAACATACAGAGCTATCCTAGACTATATTTGAGGCAATTAAGATCCCTTCCCTTTTCAAAATTATAGCAACTATCTTTCAGGTCTGTAAAATTGTTCATCAGTTTCCTTCTTAAGCCGGTTTTTTTATGCTACTTTAAATGTTTTAACGTAAATGCAGTATTTACACGTGTCTCACAAGCAAAATTTATTTGGTTATTGTTTTTGATCTGTATTTGTTTTACAAAAATTTTTATTGTGTCAGACTTTAAAAATGCTTAAAAAGTCAGTTGTCCCAAACCTTCTAGCTGTTAATACCACCTCTGTGTTTTTGTGATTTCACAGAATACACCTCGTTTTGCTGCATCACGAAAAAAATAAAGTTTAAAAATAGGACCACATTTTAAGCAAGGTAGACAGTGACTTCTTTTAACTTCTAATAAACTATCTTGGAGACCAAAAACTTGGCATATCTTGGAGTATGTAATTGACATGGGGCTATCTTTTTCCTTTATGACTCTGAGTAGATGAGTTATATACATGGTTGCCCTGTATTCAAATCAACATAGTGATTGACACCAACTGCCAAAAAAACGCCCCCCCCCCCCCCAACCCCCCCAAAACCCCCCCCCCCCCCCAAAACCCCCCCCCCCCCCCCCCCCCCCCCCCCCCCATTTTTTAAAAAACCCCCCCCCCCCCCCCCCCCCACCCCCCCCCCCCCCCCCCCCCCCCCCCCCCCCCCCCCCCCCCCCCCCCCCCCGGACCCCCCCCCCCCCAAACCCCCCCCCCCCCCTTTACCCCCCCCCCCCCCCCCCCCCCCCCCCCCCCCCCCAAGGCCCCCCCCCCCCCCCCCCCCCCAAAAGCCCCCCCCCCCCCCCCCCCCCCCCCCCCCCCCCCAACCCCCCCCCCCCCCCAACCCCCCCCCCCCCCCCCCCCCCCCCCCCCCCCCCCCCCCCCCCCCCAAAACCCCCCCCCCCCCCCCCCAAACCCCCCCCCCCCCCCAACCCCCCCAATTTTTGGGCAAAAAAAAAATAAAAATTTAAAAAAATTTAGAAATTTTTGGTTTCCCTTTTTTTTGGGGTTAAAATTTTCATTTACACCCCCTTAAAAAATACTTTGTTTTACTTTTGCAATAAGGGCCCTTTTTATTTTTGGGGTTTTTAAATTTCCCCAATGTTTTGCAGTTTAAAGAAAAACCTCCAAAAATCGTTTTTCCCCAATTTGGCAGATAAGTTTTAAACACTAAACCAAATTTTTCCCCCTTTTTTAAAAAAATTTAGTCCCGTTTTATTTTCCTTTTTGGGGCATTTTTTAAGGAACCCGCTTCCCTTTATAAAGGGGTCTCCCCTCCCCCCTTAAACGGGTTTTCCCTTTTAGTTTTAAATTTTTTTCTTGGAAAAAATTTTTTAAGGTTTTTCCCGTTTTTTATCAAGGGTTTTTTTTTTTCTTTCCCGGAAACCTGTTTGACAACCAAAAAGAAATCAAATTAAATTTTGCCCCCGGGGTATAAAAACCCCCCCATGGGAGGGCTAACCCCCGAAGGGGTTTAAAACGAACCCCCAGAAAACCCCATCAAAGGTTTTACCCTTTCACAATTTTTTCCTTTTAAAACCAAAAAGTGGAAATTTTAAAGTTCAAGGTTAAAAAAATGTTTTTTTTTTTTTAAATTTTTATAATATGGTATGTGAGATTTTAATTTTAGGTCTTGTTTTTTTCATTTTAAAACCGAAAAATGATTACATACTTTTCTGAATTATCCTGAAAAGTTAAATCTTAAAAATTTGAGTAAGCTTTTTTTGATAAAATATTCATGAAAAAACCCCCCCCCACACAGCTCTGTTTTTATGTCCTCTAATGATCCAGGGACAAACTGATAAAACTGTTTAACCAGTATTTTAGATATAAACCAAGGATGGCAGAGGAATTGTTCACAACTCACAAAAAACTGAAGTTTTTGTTATTGGTACAGAAATTCAGAGAGAAAAACTAGGTTAGATGATTTTTTTTTTTAATCAAAAATATTGTGGTAAGAAAACAGCTTCAAACAAATATTCACAAACCAGTAAATGTTTCTATTAATCCTTCAGCAGAAAACAATGAGGATCCTGTCTGTTCGCCTGCTGGCCTGTCTGCTGCTGCTGCAGGTTGTTGCCTCCAAATCCAGAAGAAAGCGCCAAGAGAAAAACCAGATGAGGAAGAACGCTACGAGAAGTTTAGAAGACAACATATAGCTAAAAAAATGGCTGAAAATAAGTGTGATTCGGAGATAGGACAGAAGAACATCTACAATAATGACAACAGTTGTAAGGACAAACACGTTCATTCTTGATGATCCAACAAGGTGAAATCCATTTGTCAGGGTGAAGGAGAAATGAATGAAAAAAACCGGTATGACACATAGTACACAAAAGTTCAAAATTGTTGTTTGTAAACTGAAGAATCAAGCCCGGAAACCCAAATGTGAATATAAAGGTGTTCATCTCACAAACAGAATTGTTGCAGTGAGATGTCAAAATGACTTGCCTGTGCATTTTGATGGAGACATTTTGAACTTTGGAGACTGAACTGCTGCATGACTACAGCTACTTCAGATCACAGTTACATCAAATAACTTAAAGGGGATGTTCATTTTGTATCCATCTACACTTAAAATACCATGTCTCCTTTAAAAACTTTTTAGTTATTGGTAACATCATAATCAGAGACCTTGTGAGACACTGAGCATTCAAAGTTACTCTGCTTTTTCTGATCTGTATGTCTTTTATGATCCAAGCATGTCTGTTTTGCAGCATTTAAACAATAAACAAGCTAAACAAACTTGATGACTGGCCTAATTAATATTATAAAAGAACAATGTCAGAATTACCTTTTCTACGTTCTTAATAAGCATTCATTAATGAAAGAATATCATTTATAAATGCTTAGGATAGTGATTATGACTTCCATAAAAAGTGTATCATTAAAGTATAAAAATTGGGAATCATCTAAGACACGAGAAGTTTAGAAGTCATGAAAACAATTTTCTAGCAAAGATTTCACCCAGATTGTTGCAGGAAAGTAACATATTTAGCAGAGATGATTAGGAAGGTAACAACAGGCTGCACATACATCATAATTGTAGCTAATAAAGGTTTTACTAAGCTTTTACATCAACTAATATACATTAAAGAGTCACGATTTCAATAATAGATAGTGTCACAAGTAATGCGTCTATATTGAACCTTTAAAAAAGAAACTTTGTGACATTGTGTATAATATAACTGTGTAGTAAATACCTGTGGTGTCTCTTGGTTGTAGATTGAGACCTGTGTTACATTTGGAGCCCAGTATAATGAAGTTATCAACTCTGACTCAAAAAACAGGAGCAAGCTGCAGACGTTTGACTTATTTAGTCACAATTTGCTAACTAACTTAGTCAACAATGTGAAAGTTTGAACTGAAAGCTGCTCCTGCATGATGCACAGCTTATTTAATCGTTTTACATTAATGAGTGTTTTAATAATCAAGTGTTTTTCACTAGAAATATTGTAAAGAGTGCTACACAAAGGTGTACAGGTTTTTTATTAACCACAGCAGAGTGTAACCAACTATAATAAAGAAAGCCCAAATTATGACCAATTTTACCTTCAGTGTTTATCCCATCAGTTCCCTTTGTTTTACCAGCTCTTCATCCTGAATTTCAGTGGATCCAGTTCTAAACCCATCAAGAAACCAGTTCTCTGATGTTTCTACGAGAAAACCCAAAATTCACAGTTTCAGAAAATTAGAATTTTGTGAAAAAGTTATAGTATATTCATAGAAAGTTGAGTGGAAAGAAAATGTCTAATAGATGAACCAGCAACAGGGATAACCACAACCTTAAGAGCATTGTTGAGCAAAATCCATTCAAGAATTTGAGAGACAGGACTGAGGCTGGAGTCAGAGCATGAAGAGCCACAACGTACAGACAAATCTTACACCTGGGCTACAAGTGTCTTACCTGGGTTAAGGAGAAAAAAAGCTAGACTGCTGCTCAGGGCTTTATGGAGATGCTGATTGCATTTTTCCAGCAGGACTTGAGAGGTCATAACCAACAATGCAGATGACCTAAGGCTGCCATTAAAGCAACTGGGGCTCCCAATACACCTAAACAGAACCACAGGTTGATCACCTCCAGGCCATACCGCATTGATGAAGTAATTCATGCACAGGAGCCCCAACCAAAAACTTGAGTGCATAGAAATTAAAAATATTTCAGCTGCCTAAAAATTTCTGTATAAAATGTCTCTTTTTATGGTCTCTGTCTCACGCCTTTTGCAAAAAGTAAAGAACGTGTACTCAAATAACTGAAAATACGTGGATAAATTAATGGATATAATGGTATATCTTGTTTCTCTGATGTGTAACCTTGTTTTAAGTTCATCAACAGTTTTGCTGCTGTTGTGGAAAAAAATTGTATTAAACAAAGACAGAGATTAATGATCGTCACCAAACAGCTTCATCCCTTGCAAGGGAGAACAAGTTTAAGTATCAGACAGTTTTTTCAGGAGGCCTGCAGTATCTGTTCTGACTAGACAGAGAAAATAACTCTTATAACAGCTTCAAGGTAACTCAGATGATGCCTGGGCCCCCTCAGGAGGGGCAGAGGTAAGACCTGTTGTAATTCCTGCCCAGTGCTGGTTATGTAATCTGAATCCTGCACCAGGTGTTCTGCTTATCTCATATTTCACAGGCCCCAAACCAACCTTTTAGACTAACAGAACCAGTTTTTTCTGAACCCTCACATGAATTAGTGCTGCAGCAGGAGGAACAGGTCAGGTCAGAGAATCAAGTTATAAAACAAAGATGCTTTCTGGGCCAATAACGCTCCTCAAAGTGGCCATGATGAGAGACTGAGGGATGGAGTGGAGGCAATTCCACCTGAGCTGCAGTTAAATGAGCGTCCAGGAGTGACAGTAGGCTGTTTTCTGTGAACTTCTTGCTGGATTTATACGATAAAAATAAAAAATAGTTATTTAGTGCTACAATAATTAATCAAATCTCAACTATCAAGCTACTTTAAAGATAACTAAACAAAATGTAAACATTTGTCAAGATCACCACATTGCATCTGGTTGCTGTAGACCGTTCACTTCAACTGCTACACAGAAGAATTTTTGGGCTGAACGAAACACATCCACTAGTTTGGCAGTAAGACAAAGGCCAAAAAAATTTAGCTATTTTTAACTAAAGGTTTAGGAAAACGAAACTTTTTGAAATTGTTTTTCTATTTAATGTTGTTTGTATCTCCATTTATCTTTTTCATATTTTTGTGGTGGTTATGGTGGGACTGATATTAAATATATGTGCCTGGGTTTTTTTTTTTGCATTGGGTAGTGGTCAATTTAGGAGAAAAGTTCAGAGCTGCTTTTAGTCCCATTCTGCCCTGTCCTGAACAGGCTACAAAGTTTTCAATCTAAAGTCACATTTATCTTCCCCCAATAATGAAGATATGTTAAAATACATTGCAATAAATGAACTACCCAAAACACATTTATCACACAGGACCTTTCTGCTATGAGACAAAAAACCCAGACATCTTTTTTGGGTTTACGTCATAGTCAGGACTGTTTTGTTTAAGCTTCTTTGCTGCAACCGATCTGTTTGATTTCAGGCATGAGTTCATGAAGGAGTCCCTAATTTAAAAAAAAAACACTTTTCGGTCCTGCATGTCATATATTAGAGTATACACCACAGTTTTTTTTTAAATCCCAAAAAAACAACAGTGATGTTCCTGATCATTATTTTGGCATGCTTAAAATTACATTTCTGTCCTTAAAAATATCAAACAGTGCATTCTTAGTGAACTAGTATATCTAGTATAACATACAGAGCTATCCTAGATATTTTGGCAATTAAATCCCCTTCCCTTTTCAAAATATAGCAACTATCTTTTCAGGTCTGTAAAAATTTGTTCATCAGTTTCCCCTTCTTAAACCCCTTGTTACTGCTACTTTAAATGTTTGAACGTAAATGCAGTATTTAACGTGTCTCACAAGCAAAAATTTATTTGGTTATTTTTTTGATCTGTATTTGTTTACAAATTTTTATTGTGTCAGACTTTAAAAATGCTTAACAAGTCATTGTCCAAATCCTTCTAGCTGTTAATACCACCTTTGTTTTTGTGATTTCACAGAATACACCTCAGTTTTGCTGCATCACGAAAAAATAAAGTTTTTAAAAATAGGACCACATTTTTGAAGGGAGACAGTGACTTCTTTTAACTTCTAATAAACTATCTTGGAGACCAAAAACTTGGAATTTGGAGTATGTAATTGACATGGGGCTATCTTTGACTTATGACTCTGAGTAGAAGAGTATATACATGGTTTTGCCCTGTATTTAATCAACATAGTGATGACACCAAATGCACAAAACGCCCTTTTAGGACATAAATAATATTAAAAAATTGTTCCCTTTCTGTGTTGATTTTGGGGAAATTTACCACTTACCACACCCTGAACAATAACTGTTGTACTTAAGAAAAAACCCCAGGCCCTTTATTCATTATGTGTATCTAATATTCTAATGTTTTTTTTCGAGATTAATGCAGATCCGTCCAACTCAGTAAACCACAAAACCTCCCTTGCAGAGCTAAGTATTTAAAACACCAAAAACATAACACTTCTTTTACCAAATTTAGATTCCGTTTGAGTCTCCCTTTTTTTTGGGGCATTANAGTTTCCCCCCGGAATCGGTCAAACCCCTTCCCGGGGGTGGATTTTGAAAAAACCCCCTGGCCGAGAGCTCTGCCAGGCGTTCCCAGCAGACCCTCACTATGCGCTTGAGCCTGCCAAGTCTGCCCCTCTCTTCCCCCGAGTGTCCCAAACATGCATCCGAAGGTCTGATGACACAACAACAATGACAATCAACGACCTCCTACCTAGGTTGTTCTGGTGCCAAGTGCACTGATGGACACCCTTATGCTTGAACATGGTGTTCATTATGGACAATCCGTGACTAGCACAGAAGTCCAATAACAAAACACAACTCGAATTCAGATCGGGGAGGCCATTCCTCCCGATCATGCCTCTCCAGGTGGGTGTTGAAGTCCCCCAGCAGAATAATGGAGTCCCTGGGACGGACACTATCCAGCACTGACTATTTCTAGTCGATATCTCTCGACCTCCCACACAAGCTCAGGCTCCTTCCCCCCCAGCGAGGTGACATTCCACGTCCCTAGAGCCAGCCTAAGCATCCGGGGATAGGGCCGCCGAGGTCTCCGCCTTCGTCCGCCGCCCAATCCTCTTTGCACCGGTCCCTCACGGTTCCCCCTGCAGGTGGTGGGCCCACTGGGGGATGGCCTCGCTGGGATGTCGAGAGATATCAACTATTTCTAGTCGATATCTCTCGACCTCCCACACAAGCTCAGGCTCCTTCCCCCCCAGCGAGGTGACATTCCACCTCCCTAGAGCCAGCCTAAGCATCCGGAGATCGGACTGCCGAGGTCTCCACCTTCGTTTGCTGCCCAATCCTCTTTGCACCGGTCTCTCTTGTGACCCCCTGCAGGTGGTGGGCCCACTGGGGCATGGCCTCGCGTCTCTCGTTCGTCCTGTGAGGAGCAACCCAGCCACCAGGCGCTCTCTGACGAGTCCAGCCCCAGGTCTGGCTCCAGGGTGGGACCCCGGCTCCGCCGTACCGGGCGATGTCACATGCCTCGATTTTGTGGTCCTCATGAAGGTGTCTTGAACCGCTCTTTGTCTGACCCTTCATCTAGAGCCTGTTTGCCACGGGAGACCCTACCAGGGGCATTTATGCCCCAGACAACATAGCCTCTAGGATCATTTGAGCACTCAAACACCTCCACCACGTTAAGGTGGTGGTTCAAGGAGGGGGAACAAATTTAATAAAACTTTAATAATAACTAATTAGATTTAGTTTCAAAACACTGAATTCCTCTAAGAATTGCTGGATTTTATTTATTATTATGACACTTTCTCAACTAACAGTATATTGATGTACAAATCCCATTTGCAGTACTGTTTAAAATTTCAAATATGTTTGAGTACAACCAGAAAATAAAGCAAATGAAATTCATGCTACTGTTTGCAACCCGTTCTCCATCTTGTAAAAATGTCTGTTAGACCACATGTAATATCTGTCTTACTGAACTGTAAGCTTACCTTTATCATTGTTATCAACATTTGCTGTTTCTCAATAAATTATTGAAATAGTTTTATTGCCCAGCACTAATTCCTGCCACACTTTTTAGATACTTATTTGTAAATAAACATTTAAAAACCATGTATACTTTTGATTCCACTTCAAGATGTTGAGCTACTTTGTGTTGGTCTATCACACAAAATCCAGATATAATTACATTGAATTTTGTGGCTGTTCATGTGACTACAAGTATTAAAACTAGTTCTGCAGGGCACAGTATAAGTGTTCTTAATGTCTTGCCTTAAAAACTTCTTTTTCTTATTTTCCAGAATGAACTCCTTGGATCGGGCTTTTCTTCCCTCCAACACAATCCAGGCATTTTCTGAGGTAGAGGCATCATCTGTGTTAGCAGTCGTGGTGGAAATGTCATATTCTGTGACAAGAAGGAAACAGTCATCATTTCTCACATGGCTGTAATAAGCAACTGTCAGTATTTATTTTTTGGTACTAACTGGTTTTTTCGCTGAGGTCTATAGAGTCATTGTTGGCACAAGCCAGCTCCCTAATAATTTGCCCGTCATCTTCATTTTTAGCCAGCCAGCGGTCGCAGGGGAACCTGAAGGTCTGGTCCATGGCCTCGTCTTTCACGTCAATGTACTCTAAGTGCCACCCGGGGGCCGGGCCTGTTTACAGCAGAGTCATTAAAACTTACACAGATCTTAGCATTTCTTTTGTTTGTTTATATAGACATTTCTATATAGTATTTCAATCATTTTGATGCATTCAACAATGCTTGTCTAAATGGTTGAAACAAAAACAGGTTGTACAGGCCTAGAAATGAATAAAAAGTTTTAGTTTTGCATTAAAACATTGTATGTAATATATTAATCTAATATTACACCCAGCAGGCTTCCTCTTCTCACCTTTGTTGTCATGCCACACTCGGACTTTGGACAGCTCACCCAGACTGAGGATGTCTGGAAACCTAAACACGTCCTTCATTTTCCGCTCAAACTTGTTCGTGTTGGTGCTCTCCTTCAGAGGAAATGTCCCAGTGTCACCGTACTCCCCAAATACAATCAAAAACACGTTGGCATCGGTACCGCCACCTGAAATTTTGCACAATATTTCCAAAAACAGTGTCATAGGAACATGAAATTTAAGATGTTGCACAAAAAAACTATCTAGAACTTAGAGGCTAGCATGGCATTACTGGTACTAAATAAAAAAATCTCAAAAGCAATACTGTTTAAAAGTCTTGCAACATACCTCCGACATCGCTGGTCTGCACTGTGATGATGTACGTTGTTCTTTCTACCATCTCCTCGTCATCCACGACTGCTGGCAGTTCACACACCTTTGTCCTTTTTGGCCCATGTGTCTTGGACAGCCAGTTCTCGTAGGTGAACAGATACTCCTCCTCAGTGGTCAGGTTCCGCATGAGGACCTAAAAGTGAGCATTGAATAATCAAGTGAGTAAATAACAAGAAAAAGAACCCCAGCATGGCAGGATTGGATTTAAAGCAAACTAACCTGGAACAATGTGAACATGTAACTTCCCTCCTTATTACTAATGAAGCTGTGATTAACCACATTTTTTATTGACTGCCTGACCTGTACAATCACTAAATCTCTTAAAAAGGACATGTCTGACAATATGAATTGGCAACCCCCCCCCCCAGAATAAATCAGTTTGAATTATAATAGCAAACATTGTGTGCCAGATAAAATCAACTTTATGACCCCATCACTTTCTTTTTTTCAATTTTAGCCAAGGACACAAACAGTTACAAACATTACCCTGTCAAGAAACCAGTCTGGGCGGCTCCCAGTGCCATCGATCCGAACTCTGATCTTCTTTAGAGGAGCTATGTCATCTATCTCCAGGGTAAACATGTCTTCTTGGTCTCGTTCAAATCTGCATCGAATGAAAAACAAACACGAACTTTCAAAAAGATAGTTGGTAAAAATAAAATAGAATAAAATCACTAATGTACATAATTAGATGGAGTTTGAATGAGCAAAGGTTGAACTTCGTTTAAGGTTTTGATGACCTGCAGTCTGACATGTAAAGATCCAGTGCATCATTGTAAAAAATGCAGATTTTGAACATGTTGGAGTGGCCTCGGCTTGGCCCACCTTTATTACACTGTAACATCATTGGTTCACTGTTTCAAGAGGTATTTGAAATATGAGAGAAATTGTTCCTGCCAATAATATTGGGTGGAGATTTGTGGCAAGTAAAATATATATTTGTCTGAAACTCAGTTTCTCAAAGGGAACTCTTTGGTTTTGTCTTTCATCTTTTTCAAATTCTGCTCTCCTGTCTGAATTTGTCACAACTAAGCTTTGGTTTGTTCTACTGTGACTTCTGAGATTTCTTCTGAAAGTTTTAAGAAACTTTATAAACGACTTTTATGAAGTCAAAGATAATGGTGCTCAGCCATTTCACAATAAGAAATTGCATTACCTCAGCTTGGACAAAGTAAAGCATCAGGGGACTTTTTATTACGCAAACACCAAAAGGAAAGAAGCCAGTAAATATTTGTAGGAACAGTTTAGCTTTTTCTAATTAGACAGAGAATCAAAGTCTTTCCGTTTCTTCCTCATTCCTTTAATTATAGAGAGTTGTATTAGAGGATCATTGTTGGACTGACCTATCCCCGTTTTTCGGCAGTAATATTTCCTCTGTGCCCCCGTTGGCCCCGTACACAGTCAGAAAAATGTTTGTATCAGTCCCTGCATACTGAGTGTCTCCTGTGACCACAGTGACTGAATAAATAACCTGCAAAAATACAGAGAAAAACAGGCATGCATGAGAGGAACTCTGTTTTCAGGAATGCTTTCCAAAATATCATATTTTTGGTATGATGACTCACTTTGCGGATAATGTTGATGGTGTCGGAGTCCAGCACGTTTAACAGTCTGACAGTCAAACCATCTCCCCTGTCTTTGGCCAGCCAGCACTTACATGGAAAGATGTACTTGATACCTTTGGTTGGCACAGCAACCGACAGCTCATCCACCAACCAGCAGCTCTCCGGTGTGACACCGTCATGGCCGAGCTGAGCAGCAGCAAGGGAGAAATAAAAAAGAGAAGGCAGAGACAGGGAAAAATGAGCTGAAAATTCAGAAATCATTTGATTTTGTTCGATCAACGTACCATGAACTGCAGCTAGAGTTAATTATTCATGAGCTGGAAACCCGTTATTTGTAATCTTTAACATCAGTGTATCTGAGAAGGCAGCAGCAGCAGAGGGGAGACAACTTTACAGATTTAGCTACAGACTCTCTCCCAGATTCTCACTTCCACCCTCTTGATCTCTCCAACGTCAGCTCCATAACACACAAAGTGCTCCATGCCGCCAGCCACGAAGGATTTCTTCCCTTCTGCCAGGTCCAGCCACAGACGGTCCGTCTCGGCATCGTTTGGGCCGATAATGATGACATAAACCCTGGCTGTGGTGCTCGCGTCCCGGTCAATCCCAGTGGACAGCGTGAAGTGATAAGGGATGACTGCATGAGGGAGAACATTGGATTAAAGATTTCCCTTCCTTGTTTTAAAATTGAGTTACTTAAAAGACATAATGTGATATTTTTCAAAAGCTCTTTCTAAGAGCTCTTTCCAAATCAGGATAAATGTTTTAACTTTATTTTTTAATAAGTTATTAATAATATTAATACTTATAATGTATGTGAGTTATTACTAATAATTTAATGCCCAGCTTTGTAATGTTTTATTTATCCTAAGAGCATCTATTCCTGTTTCAAATATACAGTTGAAACCAGATATTTACATACACTGAATAAAAAGACACATAACCTTTGTTTCCCACTGTTTGGCATTAGATCAGACTAAACCTTTCCTTTTTAGGACAGTAAGGATTAACAAAATTCAATATTTTTTCTTAATGGCAGAATAATAAGAAAAAGAGATGCTTAATGGATGGGGAAGCCCATGTGATGATGCCAAGGCTTTGTAAGTTTCTGTTAATCTATGACATTTGAAGTAAGTAGATCTCTTTCAAGGCAAAACCTCCTGGCTTGTGTAAAATCATAGGGGAACCTAAACAAATAAGGCAAGGTATCAGGAAGAGAATTGTGGACCTCCACTAGTCTGGTTCATCCTTGGGTACAATTTCCAGATGCCTGAATATGCCACATTCATCCGTTCAAACAATTATATACAAGTATAAACACCAAATGAATGTCCAAACAGCATACTGTTAATGAAGTGGGCAAGTTCTGGGTTCCTGAGGTGTACCTTGTTTGGTGTGAAATGTGTATAAACCCCAAAACAAAAATAGAAGACCTTGTGGAGACGCTGGCTGAAGCTGATTAGAGAGCCTTATGATCAACAGTGAAAGTGTGGTACTGATACTGGCTGGAGGGCCACTCAGTGAGAAAGACACCATTACTCCAAAAGCAACATAAAAAGCCAGGTTACATTTTGCCAATGCACTCAGGGAAAAATAACTTCCCATTGAAAATTAAATTGTCTCTTGCGGATATTAAATAAATGTTCAGTTTATATAGCATGGGGCTGTAAGCATCATAAAGATAGTCTAATCTTAGCTGAAGTTCAGGTGCCACAGTAATCCCGTTTTCATTAGTTGTTAAATGCTACCAGCTGCTCTGCACACCTGTTCTGGACTCATGCCTCTCTTCTCCTCCCAAAGGGATCTGCAATCCCAGACTTTTTAAAGATCCTCAGAAGCCATCTTCATAATCCAGCTTTATTTACCTTTTCATAAACATCACGTATTTCCCAATTTTATTACATAGATATGTGCAACCTATGGATGATGTGGGCCACTTATTTCTGTGTGTTTGATCAGATAAGAGACTTCCTGCTGGTGTCATAGCTGTTTTTACTTGATGTAAACAATTTTTAGTGGTTTGCTTACTTGGACCTTCTTCGGCAACAGACACCTTTTTCTTCTTTTTCTTCTTGTTGGCATTTTTATCGAGTCCTTGTCTGGACTGGGCCATCTTCACGAAATATGGATCCGTACTTTTTTCACCTTCATATCCCTGTATCGGACACACAACGAACAAATTATGGTAATGCAAAGCAAAACAGAAGAACATTGTGTAAGAAGGAAAATGCCCATTTAAAAACTATTGCAATGCTTCTTACATTGACTTTCACTTTTAAACCATGGCAGACTTTAGAAATCCAAGAAATTTTTATAACATAAGTTGTATTTAATCTCTTCCTGCATTTAAGTCTTTAGGCGAATAAACCAATAGCTGTTTGGGGCAAGCATCGATGAAGAAAAAATAAAAATAAAACAAACAAACAACAAAAAAACAAAAACCCAGAACTTATTTTAAAGCTAATTTCAATTATGTTAACAGGTGATTTCAATGGTTTAACAGATGGGCGGATGGGGGTTTGTGGTAGATCTGCTCCGATCTCCTCTGTGTCTGGGGGGCAGGTCTGTGCCTCCTCAAGCCTGCTATTGAATATTATGATTAAACCTTACACACTCAAGCGTGCTCACTCATACATCCACAGGTGTTTGGATTGAGGTGATTACAGATACACAGATATACAGATATATTTTATATTGACCTGCGGCTGCCACCACATTCATCTTGTATCATTTGGTACCATATTATTTTCAGTGACGTTGTTGTCATATACAGTATGCATTTGTTGTTTGTCGCTGTGGTTTTCTCTCTCTTTCTGCGAAAGCCTTAATGCTTCATTCATTCATTCATTCATTCATTCATTCATTCATTCATCTTCTATAACGCTTATTGCATAATGCTTCAGTGAAACTAAATCTGTTTCTGCTTGACAATAATTCTGAGCTATACTCTGCCAGACAGGAAACAAACAAAAAAAGGAACGAGTAGTCATGTCTGGACATATCCATGTGAGACTAGGACACGTTCAGAGATGTGATAATCTTGTGTGGTTATCGTAACAGACAAAAAAAAAAGGAAATTTAGCTGTCTGAAAACCAATTAGGCCTACTTGGAAAACAAAGCTCATTAAATGTGTCGAGGTACCAAAACAAACCGCTTTACTTCAGCTGCTGAAGTAAAGCAGCAGCAATAGCAATGTACAAATAAATTAGGTTGTGAAAACATAACAGGACATTTCTTAGGATAATATTAAACTCTGAATCATCATGTCTTTAGTCATTCTTGTTGACTAAAGACAAAATTTAACAAACCTTGACGCAGAAGATTCTATCTATCTGTTTGTCCTCTTTCTTTTTTGACAGCCAGCGCTCACACAGGAACATGTAAACTTCCTCTGTTTCCACATCATACACCTCCACCTGGTCCAGGTACCAATCTGCTCCCACCATAGTGTTGTCATGACGAATTCGAATCTTAAACACCTGCCCCAGGTCCACAGCCTCAATTGTAAACCTGTCCACCTGAAGAACAGAGAAATTACAGAGTTTAATGTGTCTGTACACCAGCGGGAAAAGACATCAAACTTTACGAATACCTCTCCTCTCTCGAACTTGTTCTTGTTATTCTCTGATTTGGCAAGTTTGCGTTCCCCGGTGTCTCCCAGGTCTCCGTAGATGGTGAGAAAAACATTGGCATCAGTTCCTGCTCCGTACATGTCACCTGTCCTCACAGATACGTTGTATGTGTGAGCTGTGAAGGAGAAGAATCAAACCTTGAATCATGTGGACTCAACGCTTCTTTGCACCAAGGTATGCAACTACAAAAGTACACACTCCTGTGTGTATTTAATGTGATACAAATCACATTTGTTTACACAGACTACACAGGCGAGTTGCAGCTTGACGACACTTTCTAGCCATCAACAAACCCCTGGCATAAATTTGGGTGGATGTAAGATCACTGTTGCTGGCAGAATTGGTAGATTTAATTTAAACTGTTTGATTTTCTGGGACAGACCCATCTTTATCCATCCCAAAACCAGTTTTGATGTATGCTTAGGATCAATCCTTGTTAGAACTTCCAAGTTGTGTCCAAGTTTCAACTATCTGACCCAAACTGTCATATCCAGGAGAAAGGTTTTAAGGTCACACAAGTCAAAGAATTAGTTATTGGGCCACAATGACAAGAAAAATGCTTAAAGAAATCTATAGATCCATTTCCTCTAGCATTTACTCGGCTCAACTTGTTTTTTTAGGGGTTTCCATTAGATGCCGTTACTTGGTACCAGTCCCTTTTTTAGCATCTACTTGGTCGGGGTTCCAAGTGAGTCAAGTTGATCTGAAAATGTGACGCCAGGATAATATTCCCAAACAAACATCAGAACTTAAGCTTCTGGAATGGGCTGACCTCAACCTTATTGAAAATTCATGCTTTATGTTTAATAGCCAAGTCTGTGCCAGGAAGCCAGACAATTTGAATTAGCTTTGATAATTCTGGTTAGAAGAGTGGTCAGATATCCAGACAGGAAAGTACCAGAAGGTTATTGATGGCTGCAAAAAGCAAGTTGTTTCCTTGCAGCTGATTCAAACGTACATCAATTCAAATGTTAGTAGAAGTGTGTATAGCAGCCAATCTAACTCTAGTGCAATGTCATAAACTGTTCATTATATTCTTTAAATCAAGTACAGTGTTTTAAATTTCTTTGCATGTTTGGAAGGTTAGAAAACTTATGATGTTGGGATATGTAGTAAAAATAGTGCAAAACGTACAGGAAATATAAAAAATTACTTTACTCTTGAAAGTCTCTATCTATTAATGAGAATAACTTCAACAATTGCAAATATGGCTTCTACTATTATAACTATTGGGGGGTTATGTTTTAATGCTAGGGGTATACGCTGTTCATGCATTAACATGAGGGAACCATTTTCGGTCATTACAGCAGAGTTTACAGGCTAGTTGTTTCTCTGGAAAACAACTAAGTGTTGGTTTCTGAATGCCTTTTAAGTTTGGCAGGTATTCATTGACTTTGATTGCTGATTCATACAAGCTGAACAGAATTAGGTTTCGGAGGTTTTCCCACTGAACTCAACTGCCAAGTTATGTGAGGACTAAGAGGTAACATATAAGAACAATGAGCTGAAACTCAATATGCTGTGCTGAAGCTGCAGTTTCAAGGGATAACTCTACAAAAGGGCTCAGCAAACCTGCTGCTCTGGAGCCGCTTGTGGGTTGTTGAAGGCTCCTGGACAACTCTTTTTTAAATTGGTGTTTAAAAAAATTTTATTCTGTAACAATACAGAAATTCCATGAAGGACACAATAGTGGAAACAATGTAAGGTGAAAAAATGCACAGGTGCAAATCAGTCAAGTTAGTGTTCTGGCTGGATCATTACGACTTAGTTAGGAAAACAAAAAATCATAGCAAAAATACTGTATGAGAAGGAGAACAGGACATTCTTACCTAAATGGGAAGAATTATATTTGTTATGCAAAAATCTAGGAGACCACGTTGCCCACTTTGCCAGATTTCACTGTTTTACCTGAAAGCTACAAACTCTGAGCATCCTCTCACCTCTCTGTCCATCCGAACACGGCCAAACAGTTCCCCTAAGGTTCCGCAATTAATAAATACTAGGTAAACTTTTTGAAAAAATCAGGCAGAAAAGCAAACAAAGTGTTTCTAGAAATTTGTGAAGCACTCAGAGACTGTTCCATTTGCTTCATATGAAGTGCTCTAAAAAGCCATACAGTGAAGGGGAAATATTAAAAATATGAAGTTTGAAGTGTTTTGTTTCAGGCCTGTAGGCCTGAGAGGCAGAGGACATCAGACATAAGAATGACAAAGTCACAATTGTACGGGGATTTCAAATATTTTTGATATTTTAGCATTGCTTTGGGTGAATTTACTGATGTTTAAGACAAGCCAGAGTATTTGTAAAGTCTGTTTCCGAGGGCTGCACAATTAAAACAGAGTTGCTTGGTGTTGTACCGTTAAAAGAAAGAACTTGGGCATCTACCTGGAGGATACACTCATGACTGTTGAAAAATCTAATTTGCAGTGATCAAAAGTAACTGCGAAGTCTACAGATGGTGCACCAGCTATGTTGGATCTTTAAATGGCCTTGTAGGGCAGTATAGGCTGATGGTCAATTTCACTGCATCACCCCTTAAGCCTTGGATCTAAGAAGCTAAATTCAGCAAACATAATAAAACGTCTGCTAGAAATTAAAAATTTTATTCGCACTCATGCTGACATTTAAAAAACTTAAATAATGATCTTGATGAAGACCTTTCCAGTGATCTGCATTTCCGCTTCACTGTCAGGTGGCTTTCAAGAGGTAACATGCTCTCTTGTTTTTTTGAACTTTTGAAGGCGGTAACATTGTATGTGTAGGAGAAAGTGAAGGACTATCTTTGTGACCCCCAGTAGAATTCAAATGTGGTATTTTTGGAAATGTTGGTGTTCCAGTCACTTCCATGGCTGCACGTTTAAAAGGTTTAGTGTGGAAAAACTTGACTGGCCTGCAAAGAGTCCTGACCTCAACCTTCATGATCATCTTGGGATGAATTAGAGCGGAAGCTGCGATTTTGGTTTTCTCATCTAACTATGAACACACTCCTAAACCTTGTGTAAGATATTTAGAGAATATTTACATTTGTTATCGCTGGCAAGGATGGGTCCATCAACAAATTGGCCCTTATGGATTAAGAATAGGATGTCATCAAAGTTTATGCACATGTAAAAGTAGACAGTCAAATACTTTTGGCAATATAGTATATATCTGTGAATTAGGCTTTTCTACACCTACACAATGGAAGTCTAAACATCGGTCTGCTCTTACTGACACACATTTGGAAGGGTTGCTTTCAGTAGCCAAAACAGAGTACTAAGGACAATTGTGGAAAATAAACGCTGTCAGGTGTCCCAGTAAGCCTTAGTGACTAATGTTATGACCTGTCTAGGGGTGGCCAGACCAAAACATGAAAATGATCCATCCTCATTAGACCTCAAACAGCCACAACACATTTAGTGCAGTTTTAGAGATTTTATTTACAATGATGTGAATGTTTTAACACTGAAAAAGAAAGAGGAGCAAAATAACTTCAGGGTGAACTTTAGGCCAAAACAACAAACAAAAGGAAACTATCTGAGATCTTTAAATGAACTAACCTTTTCAGAAATAAATAAACCAAATGATAATCACTTACCTCCCTAACTAAAATAAATAGGAGAAAACTGGAATAAAAATAGAAGGTAGTTCACCCCTACGATCTCCTCAATGTATCTGTGCATCTCAGAGGAAGCTGTCGCTGTTTGGAATGAGCAGAGGATGAATGACAAGCAGACCACAGCAGTATCATCTTATGCATCATCTCCGCCTAGGTAACCAATCCGCTTCCTCTGTCATATGGATTCACGAATCACGGAGAGGCACCTGCACACTTGTTTTTTTTATAATTAAAAAAAGAAAAAAAAAACAGCTTGCGACCGCAGTTGTACTACTAAAGTAGGAAAAATAACTCAGAAAAACTTTTTAAGGGAGCAAAGTATTATGAAGCAAATCTTTCAATCGCTGTTGATGTGCTCAGAGGTGGGGAAGTAGCCAAAATTTGTATTTAAGTAATAACAGCACTGCTTCAAAGTTTTTAAATTCAACTGAAAGTAAAAAAAATAGTCATCCAAAGAATTACTCAAGTAACAGTATTCAGAAAAAAGCACTAAGTACTTGATTAGTGCTTATCTGATTGAGTAGTTTAATCTGATTTAATTTGTGAAAATTATGTAATCCTACAGACAAAATATAAAATTATGTGTAGGTACTTAAAATAATTTAAAACAAAATCCCATTATTGCCTTGTCCTCGCTGTGTGGTGGAGGGCGGAATGCCGTGAGGGTGCTTGGAGTGGGGCTGTGTGTGGAGCTGGCGCTGTGTGGATGTGTCTTCATTGGCTTTTTAGGGGTGGAGCTCATCTGTGGAGGTGTGCCCCTGTGGGGAGCGAATTCATGGCATTGGGGTCTGGGGGCATGGGTTCCACATCTGTGTCCTGTTGGGGGTGGCCCTGTGGGGAAATTCATGTTGGAGTCCATGGGGGGTGGGAGGCTCATGGGGTTGAGATCAGAATTCATTGGAGGATTGGGACTGTTTCGTTCTGAGACGGCTCTGGTTGACGGGCTCGTTTGGACCAGGTGGACCCCTCTTTTGTTCATGGCACCCTCTCCGGATGGGGACGGGGGTCATTGGGGGCTGGGCTCAGAGCAGGGGGTCTGGTCTGGACCGAGGCTGTTCGGGTTCAGATGGCCCCTCATCAAATGTGGGGCCTATTTCCTCCCTGCCAGTGGCTCGTGTCTCTGCCCGCTGGTGAATTGGTGGTTTTTCGGTGTCTGGGGCTGAGTGCTTTGGTGTGTGCTGGCTCATTCCCGGTCGCTGCTTGCCAGGGTCTGGGCCCCATGGCTCTGACGGCCCTCTGCTTGGGGGTGAGGTGCCCTGGGGTCTCTGGGTTCATGCCGGGATCTACTCCTGCGTAGACGACTGCCGACGGGGCCTGTGGGCTCATAGCTGCAGCTCTCTGGGGCTTCTACATTGTGGCTGCTGGGTGGTTTCCCAGGGGCTCTCCTCTGCTCTTCTCTGAGGGGTTGCGGTAATCCCGGCAGTGGTCCTCACTGGATTTTAGTCCTCCGGGGGTCTTTGGATGTCTGTGGCTTGGATCTCCTCTGTGTCTGTCTCGGGTTCATGGTGGCTAATCTGTGGGTCCTTACACTAGCTATTGCATATTTTTATGGAGAAACATTATATACACAAGCGCACTCACACTTACACCCACAGGTTTTGTATTCAGGTGTTAACAGACACAGATGTTCTATATTGAGCTGCAGTTTCCAGTAAACACATATTGCATTCATTAGTACTGTGCACTTTTTGGTAACAATGCTGTTTTTATAAATGTGTTTCGGTACTTGTGAATGTAAATCTGTTGGACTTCTTCTTGGCACTCAGACAACAATTCTGAGTTCTACTCTGCTGGACAGGACATACAAAAAAAGAATTACTCAAGTAATAGTAAAAAATATATTCAGTAAAAAGGCACTAAGTACTTAAGTATTGCTTATCTGATTGAGTAGTATATTCTGATTTAATTTGTGAAATGAAGTAATCCTACAGACAAAATCTAAAATTATGTGCAGGTACTTAATAAATAATAATAAAACTACTTTTAGTGACAATATCTACTGATTACTGAATGTTCACCTGACCTCCAAATGGCACTGCTAAGAAATTAAGTAATTAATTTGCATTTTATTGCATGACACAGGAATTAATACATAAAAAAACCCCAAAATGTAATATTTGGTTCCGAAACCTTTGTTTGCAATTACAGATTGATTCTTCACGAAGTAAGCACACGCTGCTGCAGGGATTTTGGACCACTCCTCTATCCCGATTTTTTTCTGGTCCTTCAGGTTTCGGGGCTGTCGCTGGGCAATACAGACTTTCAGCTCCCTCCAAAGATTTTCGATTGGGTTGAGGTCTGGAGACTGGCTAGGCCACTCCAGGACCTTGAAATGTTTTTTATGGAGCCACTCCTTTGTTGCCCGAGTGGTGTGTTTGGGATCATTGTCATGCTGGAGGACCCAGCCACATTCCATCTTCAATGGTCTCACTGATCGAAGGAGGTTTTGTCTTAAAATCTAATGATACTTGGCCACGTTCATTCTTCCCTTATCCCGGATCAGAGGTCCTGTCCCCTTTGCAGAAAAGCATCCCCAAAGACTGATGTTTCCACCTCCATGCTTCATGGTAGGGATGGTGTTCTTGGGGTTGTTCCCATCCTTCTTCTTCCTCCAAACAGGGCGAGTGGAGTTTAGACCACAAAACTCTATTTTTCTCTCATCAGACCACATGACCTTCTCTCATTCCTCCTCTGGATCATCCAGATGGTCATTGGCAAACTTCAGATGGGCCTGGACATACGTTGGCTTGGACCTTGCGTGCGCTGCAGCATTTTAATCCGTGGCGGAGTAGTGTGTTACTAATGGTCCTCTTTGAGACTATGGTACCAGCTCTCTTCAGGTCATTGACTAGGTCCTGCTGTGTAGTTCTGGGCTGATCCCTCACCTTTCTCATGATCATTGATGCCCGACGAGATGAGATCTTGCATGGAGCCCCAGAACGAGGGAGACTGACCATCATTTTGAACTTCTTCCATTTTCTTATGATTGCGCTAACAGTTGTTGCCTTCTCACTAAGCTGCTTGGCTATTTTCCTGTAGCCCATCCCAGCCTTGTGCGGGTCTACTATTTTATCCCTGACGTCCTTACACAGCTGTCTGGTCTTGGACATTGTGGAGTTTGTTTGATTGAGTGTGTAGACAGGTGTTTTTTATACAGATAACAAGTCCAAACAGGTGCAGTTAATACAGGTAATGAGTGGAGAACAGGAGGGCTTCTTAAAGAAGAACTAACAGGCCTGCGAGAGCCAAGATTCTTACTGGTTGTTAGGTGATCAAATACTGATATCATACAATAAAATGCAAATTAATTACTTAAAAATCACGCAATGTGATTTTCTGGATTTTTATTATAAATTCTATCACTCACAGTTGAAGAGTTCCTATGATAAAAATTAAAGACTTCTACAAGCTTTGCAAGCAGGAAAACCTGCAAAATCAGCAGTGTATCAAATATTTGTTCTCCCTACAGAACAATGAAGCTTAAGTCTCACCGGATGTCTGTATGTGTCTGGCGTGTTTTTTTTTGTTTTTTTTTAAACATGTTTGTTCATCAGTCAGTGTAGCAACTCAAGGTGTGTGCAGTAGCCAGAAAGTAAGAGTAGCATTACTTCAAAATAATATTATTAAAGTAGAAATAAAGAGAATGGTGCAATAGGACTACTTTTAGAGTTTTTTTTCAAAACGTTACTTAAGTAAATGTAACTGAGCAAATCTAACTAGTTGCTACCCACCTCTGAATGTGTGGCTCTTTGGAGTGATAACGGATTTAATTGGGTTCTTTATGCTAAACTAGTTTGCTCTACAAGGATTTATCATAAAAATGAACATTTCCTCTTTTTATTAATTCTATAAATTGTAACTATGAACATTTTATTTTTGACCATTTTGAGACCCCTTTGAGTATGAAGTCTGTTTTAAAAGACTTTCACAACTAATGTTGATGTAAATGTAACAAAATGTATTTACATAGAGACTGATACCTCAAGGATGAACTGAAGATTTTAAGTCAAAAACAAAATCCACCTTATCCTCTAAATCTGAGTAAAACTTACTCTCCAGAGCATCCTCCACCTCAGTTTCAGTTGTCTTTAGCGTCCCATCCCTGAGGAGCTTCTGTGTGATGATGTCAGAGGCGACCAGCTCCCTCACTGTCTCTCCATCATCTTCGGACTTGGCCAGCCAGCGTTCGCATGGAAATATCGTGGTCTCTGAACCCTGTCATTATTAACAGACAAATGGGCCCAGTCTAACATGAAGGTCAGTAAATACGACTCTGAGAGGAGTATGCCCCAAAAATGTTATAGTACTAATCTGCTAATAATTTAATTGGTCTTTAGAGAAAGAAACTCTAAATCAATAAATTATCTATGCAAGTGTAGTCTCAAGTGGATATTCAGTACCTTCCCTTTCCGTAGCTGCCGCCTTATCTCCACCCTGTCAAGATGCCATCCTGGGTTTGTGCCTCTGTTGTCGTGTCCAATCCTGATTTTCTCTATCACATTACCGATGTCCTCCAGCTGAGACAAGAACAGCTGATTGTTTACAAACCAACAGCAAGACAGCAAGTAATACATTATCTTTGTTCTAAAATCCAACTTGCTCACCTCCACAATAAACATGTCCTCTGCTCCTCTTTCAAAGTACAGCCGTCGCTCTCTCTCGTTGACACACAGGTGCT
The DNA here is from genome assembly GCA_036173005.1 of Crenichthys baileyi. Classification (NCBI taxonomy): domain Eukaryota; kingdom Metazoa; phylum Chordata; class Actinopteri; order Cyprinodontiformes; family Goodeidae; genus Crenichthys; species Crenichthys baileyi. The sequence goes on from JAHHUM010000885.1 coordinate 704,978, forward strand.
TCTGCAGTGTGCACACCCCGTTTTGTCCATACAAGACAATGAACACATCAGCGTCTGTCCCCGCTGCAAACACATCACTGGTGTATATCTTGATCTCATAAGGCACAACTGGGAAAAAGAAACAAGGAGGTGATTAGATGCATGTGATGTGATATGTAAAACTTAACACTTTAATGACAGTTTCTCATGTTTAGACCTAAAGAGGTGAAAATGATTGATAAGAAAATGAATGGAAAGTTGGACTGAAAACTTAACTAATAATGTTTAGATGGCACAGTCAAAGGCCACTCTAAACAAATAAGTGTTTAATCTTGATTTAAAGCAACTTAGGGTTTCAGTGCTTTTACAGGTTTCTGTGAGTTTATTCCAGGTTAGAGGAGCATAAGAACTGCTTCTCCATGTCCAGGTTCTGGTTCTGGTTCTGCAGAGTAGATTTGAGCCAGAAGACCTGAGGGGTCTGGGTGGTTGATATACTGATAACAAGTCTGTAATGTATTTTGTGGTAAGTTATTAAGTTATTTATAGACTAACAGAAGTATTTTAAAGTCTATTCTCTGATATATGGGGAGCCAGTGTAGGGACTTTAGAACTGGGGTGATGTGCTCCACTTTCTTAGTTCTAGTGAGGACGCGGGCAGCAGCGTTCTGGATCAACTGCAGCTGTCTGATGGAATTGTTAGGGAGACCTGTGAAGACACTGTTGCAGTAATCAATTCTACTAAAGATGAACGCATGAATTAGTTTTTCAAGGTCCTGCAGAGACATAAGTCCTTGAATCCTGGAGATGTTCTTTAGGTGATAGAAGGCCGACCTTGTTACTGTCTTTATGTGCCTCTGAAGGTTCAGGTCTGAGTCCATCACTACACCCAGATTTAGAGCCTGACTGGTGGTTTCTAGCTGTATTAACTGAACCCTTGGGCTAACTTTTAAACGCTCTTCCTTTGGTCCAAAAATTATTAGTACAGTTTTGTTTTGATTCAGTTGAAGAAATTTTTGGCTCATCCATCCATTGATTTCTTCTAAGCATTTACCCAGCGCTTCATAGTCACCTGGTGACATCGTAATGTATAGCTGTGTGTCGTCTGCATAGTTATGATAAATTATGTTGTTAATAATTCTAATCTGAGTTCGGGGGAGTATGTAGATATTGAATAGGCCGCTCTAATAAAATGGAGTGATCAACAATGTTGAATGCTGCACTAAGGTCCAATAATACCAGCACTGTGGTTCTTCCACAGTCTGCATTTATACGAATGTCATTGAACACCTTGACAAGAGCAATCTCTGTACTGTGGTGAGCACAGAAACCTGAGGAGGAGTCAAAGTGGCTGGTCATTGTTAGGAAGTTGTTTAACTGTTGAAACACAGCTTTTTCAATAATCTTACTGATGAAGGGGAGGTTTGAGATAAGCCTGTAGTTCTGTAGTAGCAGCTTGTCCAAGTTGCTCTTTTTCAATAGAGGTTTGATAATTGCTGTTTTCAGGGCCTGGGGGAAAACACCTGACAAAAGGGACGTGTTTATTATTTGAGTTAAATCAGATGTTATGACAGGCAAAGCTTTCTTAAGGAAAGCTGTGGGTAAAACATAAAGACAGCAGGAAGAAGAGCTTAGTTGGTGCAAGATTTCTTCTAAGTTTTCGTAGTTTATTTGGTGAAATTGGGAAATTTTGTCAAAATCAATTCTAGTTGGAGACAACTTTGGTAGGAGTTGATGTGGATGTGCTGACTGCCCCTCTGATCTTTTGGGTTTTTTCAGTGAAGAAATTAGCAAATTCATTGCAGGCCCTAGTAGAGTGGAGTTCAGATGCTACATTTACAGGAGGGTTTGTTAACCTGTCGACTGTGGCAAATAATGCACGAGCATTGTTAATGTTTTTGCTGATGATCTCAGAGAAGAAAGATTCTCTCTCATCTTTCAGTTGTAAGTCATATCTGTATAGTCTCTCTTTATAGATAATATAGTGAACCTGGAGTCCAGTCTTTCGCCACCTGTGTTCAGCTTTTCGACGCTCCCTTTTTTCACTTCTGACTGGTGGAGCACTTCTCCACGGAGACATTTTCTTCACAGAAATGACATTCACTTTATTTGGATCAATTGAATCAATTATGTCCGAGATTTTAGAATGAAAGTTATCTACCAGCTCATCTACAGTGTTACACGGCAAAGTGGAGGTAGAAGAGTAAATCTGGTTAAAGGTTTCAGCAGCACCGTCCTTAAAGATGCATTTTCTTATCATGTCTCTTTGGCTAACTGAGTCATAGGAGATGATGCTTTGAAAAATAACAGAAAAGTGGTCAGATAGGGCAACATCAGTTACAGACACCTTGGAAATGTTTAGACCCTTAGTGATGATCAAGTCCAAAATATGTCCCTGTTTGTGCATTTGCTGTTTAACATGTTGAGTCAAACCAAAATTTGTAAGAGCGTCACATAGATCTATTGCACTTCTGTCTTCGGGATTGTCAATATGAATGTTGAAGTCGCCCACAATAATTAAAGTCATAATCAACACATATCACAGATAAAAGCTCATTTAATTACCTGAAAAAGTTTGTTTTGGACTTAGGAGGGCTGTAAGAGAATATGTATAAGAACTTGCTTTGTAATGAGAGTATAAACAAAGTTTTGAATACTTTATAGCTTTTAAATAAACTTCCTGACGTAAATATAGTTTGTGTATAACTTTGACCTGCCCATATAGGACTTTTTCATTTGTAGGTTTGTTGTTTTCTCTCTTATACTTGTATTAGTATGCTGTTCATTCAGGTTGTCAACCAAACCCTTAACAGATTTTACTGCCTTTTTTCCCATTTTGCAAAGTATTTTTTTACTTCCTCAAAAGCACATTTGCAAAAAACTACTCCCACTAAAGTATTTATTAGTATTACTTACTAGTTTACTTACATGGAGTGTAAATTTCAGTCTGTAAGTCAGCAGGATAGAGATCCCTGACAATTGCACCATCATCCTCTCCTTCATCCAACCAGCGGCCACATGGGAATCGTAGTCTCTGTCCCTGAGAGGGGGCATCAACCTCAACCCAGTCCAAGAACCAACCCGATGAACCTCCTGTTGGAAAAAAACATCACATATTTTCATATAATTTATCCTCATGTTAACAATCTATTTTATTTTGTTTAACAAAGGATAATTTTTTTTTACTCACCTGAGTTGTCGTGTCCAATCCGAAGCTTCTCCAGGTCGCCCAAGTCTACTGCCTCCACAATGAACTCATTGATCATCCCCTGTTCAAACTTGTTCTTATAGTTTTTACAAGCCTTTAGGTTGATGAGCCCTAAATCAACAAGAGTTTCACATCCCAGTTAACCTTTAATCAGGATCATCTGGGCTGCCACAGCAATGCCGGGACTGCGATCTGTCTCACCTGTGTCGTCTTTTTCTCCGAACAGGATGGCAAACACGTTGGCATCAGTTCCAGCATATTTCTTTTCCCCAGTTTTTATTTTAATAGTATAGGTAGTAGACATGGCTGTAAAACCAAATGACATCTTAGAGGTTAAAATCATATTATACTAACTTATACATGCTGCTAATACCAGACTTCAGTTGATAAAAGAAAAGAAACTTTACATTTTTGCTCCAGTCCCAGAGTGGTACCGGCCCCCTCCTCATCCTGCTTCATAAAGGCCTCGTCGACAGGAACCAGCTCCCTTGCTATCTGCCCGTCATCTTCATCCACTGCAAGCCAGCGGTTACAAGGGAAGTAATACCTACAGAACCCCCAAAATACACTAATCAGAGCTACAACTCAAAGATGAGAGAGTGCATTTTTCTTAGTTTTACTGCTGCATAAAACTGTTAATTTTTTACAATTGTACCATTATATTTAGTCACAAACAGAGAAAAATGCATTTAAACATGGTACACGTACGTTATATCTTCCTTTGTGTCCACTATCTCAACTCGATCCAGGTACCAGGCTGAGTAAGGCTGTGTGTTGTCATGACGGATTCGTAGCTTCTTCAAAGTGCCCAAATCAATAGCTGTCACAATGAAAACATCTTCCTGCAAAATTACAGGAGAGACATGTCTTTTTTCAGTTAGATTTTTGGGTACATCATTCTCAGTTTATGAAGGGGGATCCCAAGGAGTTCTCCAGGCAGAATAATCATTTAGTCCCTGTGGTGAGTTCTGGGTCTTCCATGGGGTCCAGTAAGTTTTGGAAATATTTGTACTTTCCTCTCCATTCTCACTGTGAGGTGGTGGCAAGATAAACTCAGGTTCGCATTTAGCCTTGTTAGTCAAGGTTCCAATTGTTTTAAACATTTTAATTATTGCTCTGATAGTAGATTTGTGAAAGGACCAGTAACTAGTTTGTTAAATATATTTACTGATTTATTAAAAACAGCAGTCTTTCCTATTTTGAGGAGTGGTAAGACGAATAGACCACTGTGTCAAATTATATTTCATTGAAGGTTTATCCATAGCTGCATGCTAGAGCATTGGTTATCGCTGTTGCCTGTTAGCAAGACGGTCCTGGGTTCAAATTACATCCTGGAGTCTTTCTGTATGGCAATTGCATTCTCTCCGAGTGCAAATGCGGGTTCCCCCTGGGTACTCCAACTTCCTCCCACAGTCTAAGGACATAGGTTAGGTTTATTGGTTACTCTAAATTGCCCTTAGGTATGAGTCCCTAATTGTGACACAGGGTTAGTTGTAAAAAAAAACAAAACAAACCAAAACTCTATTTCACTAAAATATAACTTTTTAAAGGTTGTTTTTTTAATGTTCAGTGTGAAACTGTCCTGCTGCGATAAAAGACAAGTTTGTTTTTATGGGTTTTTACACATCTTTACCAGGGCGGTCCCAATAAATGTGTAGGGGGCTCTGAAGACATCTGTTGTACTGAAAGTGTAAACCGAGGACATCAGAGGCTCAGCAGTTCAGAGCCTCATTTGTCACAAGCATTATTCTGTCTTGTGAGTTGTCTGAAATAAAAGCAGGCCAGTTTAACAAAATGACCCATAATAATTGCAGATTGTTGTTTGGCTTTTTTTTCTGAAATGGGAAAGGCCTCTGCATACAAAAGACATTGTCTAGGTGGCAGTGGATGTTCTCAGACACCTACACATCTTTCATTATTAATAGCCCCTTGTGTAAGTTACCCATGTGCTTTACACCCTGGTATTTCATCATGAATGCTGGGTTTTTAATCAACAACTTTGTGATTCTTTCTGTTTCATGGGTAAAACATTAACCTCACAAGCATGCCTTTCTCTTAAAATGTCTTCAGAAATATTTTATGAACTGGTTTCTGTCGGATATTCATGCATATATTTTTTTCTTGTAAGTTTATCCATGAAAGAATGACAAGAATGGCAGTGAAAATCGACTATTCCTGTTTGATTTGTGGGTTAGAAATACCGAACTAAACGCGTTTGTCACCAGGTGTAACATAGAGATAAATAATTCAAAGGTATGGATAAAGTGGGGAGTAAAAGTAGGACAGGCTGAATGACATGGAGGACTCCTTGGAGCTCCTCTCAGTCACAGCTGGCTCGCCTGCAGGAGATCCTGTAATCACAGCAGAATACACTCCCACCCACACCTCAGTGCAAGGCTCAAGTTGCCTGGAAGTCATTGGGTTTTTTCAGTAAGAGCTGGTTGGTTTTCAGCAATAGTCCCCAAGGAAATTATAAAAACTGGTGCAGCCCTGATGGAAATAAATGGGAGTGATTTTGAGTTGTCTAGTGTTGTAATGAGAATAAATACTTTTATGAACTACGATGTTAACCTGTCAAATAGTTCTTCTTAAAGTTCACACAGCTCTATAATCATATTTTAGACACAAAAAACTAAAAATCTTAAAAGAAGGCAACATAAATAAATCACAATCTACCTTTCTATGGGTGTTTTAAGGAGACAAGTAATTTTAAAACAAGCTTTTCTGGAAAAAGAATAGACTTTTGAGGCGCGTCCACTAAAACAAATAAGCACTACCATATGTGGAAGATCATGTGTCTATAATGGCACTGTATGAAAATCTCTGAAGGTAATTACTCAATGGACTGTTCTCTTGACAAAAATGACCTTTCTTACGGGAATATGTTAATGGATGTGTGGCCGCTTATTGGTGACAGAGAAAAACGAATCTAGGAAGCTCTGTTTTCTCAAAGACAATCTATACAGCAAACATGGGTGAGATGATGGAGTTCATCTTACTCACAAAAACAGTCACCATCAGAAATTTTTTTTTTGCAACAGGAGTATGAAACAATTGAGATTTAGTGGAGGGAAAAACTTGAAAGACAACACAACACAGTTTATGCCATGGCAACTGCAGAGAGCTTGATAAGGGTCAACAGCCAGGCCGTTAGGTTAACTGCAGGTGTTGTCAAAGTATAACATCTTCAGGAAAATGTTTTTTTAATTTTAATTAAAATTTTTATTTCTAACCCAAAGGAAAAGAGAAAATGTGACTGCACACAATGTGTTTGTTTTGAGTAAATTACCTGCAGATGGAGTCATAGAGTTTGAGTTTTGACACCAAATCACTGTAGTACTGCCAAAGCCTCATGAGCAAAATGTGGACTGTGCATCTGGATAAAAGTGAGAACCGCACATCCACTTCATGACTCATTAATAAAACATTTGCCTATTCTGGCTACTCACATCTTTGTGAATGCTTCCAGAATTTATTTTAATGTTTGTTAGGTCTCCAGGCTACTGCTGACTTCTTACTACTGAATGAATAAATCTTTTTAAAAATAACTCTATGAAGGTGATAACTTGCCATCACATGTGTACTGCAGACTTTGCTATCACCACTTCTGTCTTGGTCAGACGTCGTGTCAGGCATCGATCAGACTTCCAAATGTAATGTTATCCTTCTTTTGCAACTTTTTGCTGTATTCTTGGCTGCCTTGAGTTTACTTTTTTGTCTTTCACTCTTTTTTAAAACATGTTTAATTTTGGTCATTGCAAGGAATATAACTACTGTGAGTTACAATTCTAAACACAACTGAGAAGGAGAACTTGGAAAAATATATGCCCTTTAAAGTTAACAAAGTAGTTGGTCAAGCTTCGTTGAACCCATCTTACCTGGCCTCGCTCAAATTTGTTGAGGTTGTCAGAATTACTCAGGGGGCGCTCACCGGTGTCTCCATTTCCCCCATAAATATTAATATAGACGTTGGCATCTGTCCCAGCTCCCATCATGTCACCCGTGAAGACACACACTTCATAGGTGTTGACTGTCAGACAAAGCAAGGGATGAATTATTCACACCTTCTCGAAACTGTCGCATATGTTGGCAAGGATACTGTGCCAAATCAAACTGTGCAAATCACACATCAGTTCAAGATGCAAATGCGCCCTAAATGGTATAAATAGTTTGAGCTAAAAAAAATCAAAATGTCTAAAGCAACACATCAGATGTTAGCAACATTTAATAAAGGCTGGTGCTTTCAGAGAAATTGGCATTTTTTAGTACTGACAATAATGATTCTTTTATAAATTAACATGAAAAATGTGTTTTGTTTTACTTACTACAGATTGTCTGTGGTTACGCTTTCATATTTTTAAGTAAAAACATTTTTACTATTATTATTCAGTTTATTGTTTGCGGTCTAGTTTATCTGTGCTTGAATCACAGTTGGTACATCTGTCGATAATTTTACTTTCTTGACTTCACTGAAGACTTGATAAAAGGCAGCAGCTGCACTGCAAAGAGAATGATGAAAGTAGCTGCATGCTCAGCAAAAAAATCAAAGCACTGTTTGATGCTTGTTTTAGTGCTGCCACAGTTCAGTTGAATACATGTATGAAAAGTATTGGTTTTATCAACGGTAACAAAAGCAGACGAGCAAAGGAAATCCAACAAATAGAATATCTATTGTTTTAAATTAGTTTTTAATCAACAAAAATTATTTTTGCCAGTGCAGAAGATTTTAATGGTGGATTCACCTCAGATGTCTACATTTTTAGGTAAGAAGAAAGTCCTTATGCTTACATACCTAGTGTTGTAAAAAATAATTTGAGGATGATGCTTGTGCAATAGGAAATAAAGCTGGATGTGGCTTTGTTAAAGCGACACAACATTAAAACCTGCCAGAATCTGGATAGTCTCTGCAGGTTTTTGTATTGGTCTACTGGGGTGCATCAAGAACTGATTGGGGTGATGGAGCGTGAGAGTTCCCAGACTGTTCCGAGCATGCACTAAACTTCTGTAAGAACATGGCGATGGGAGCATGTCAGGGTCCTATGTGTGCAGTGGAGGAGACTGGTAACAGCAGCAGAAACTTAGGAGGTCAAAAAGAGGCCATGGCTCCACAACACCAAGTGGCACGCTCGTGGAATGAACTAGAAACCCCCTCACCAGCATTCTGTCAAATTGCCGATAAGCAGATGAAATACTGATAATGTTTCCTCCTCTACATAGTCAAGACTCAACATGAACTTAAAGGTTTGAAGTTTACCAATTAAATGTTCATCGTCTCTTTATGTTTTTGGTCTGCTCCGTACCTTCTAGATCCTCCTCTGCATCCTCAGGCAGGAGCTCTACCACAAGCTCTCCATCCTCCTCACCGCTGCTCAGCCAGCGTGAGCAGGGAAAATGGTACGTGAGTACCACCTCCTGCATCTCCTCTCCTCCATCTTCCTCCTCGTCCTCTTCGTCTTTCTTCTTTTTCTTCTTCTTTTTTTTGTCTTCTTTTTTCTTTTCTTTGGGGACCAGAGCCATTATCAGATGTTTAACATCGACTGCCTCAAGGAACCAGCCAGATCCAATCCCGGAGCCATCGTGACCTATGCGTATTTTGAAGATCTTTCCCACATCTTTGGCCTCAAACTGTTAAGATGTTAGAAAGCTTTTGCATTAAATGTGAGTTTGTTTTCTCTGGTAATCATCTCGAGACACTGAGAAGATAAAATACAACTTTGATACCTTAAATATTTCAGTTGTGTTCCGCTCGAAGTTGTTGGATTTGTTTTCAAGAGTGATAATTTCCGTCTTGCCCTTCTCCCCATAAATCTGGATGAACACTCTGGCGTTAGTGCCGGCAAACATCACATCTCCGGTTACTACTGTTATCTCATAGTTCATCACTAGGAATCAAAATGATAAGTAAAAAAAGAACAAACAAGTGAATTTAGGTCAGTAATAGGGTTCCTGCTTGTATTACATTTATTCAATTTTGCGTAATTAATGTGTAAAACTTGTTGCATAGTGCATAATGTTGGACAAAGAAAGGTTTTTCAATAATTTAATTCTGAAAATCAGTACCTAATGAAAAAGGAGGCCAAAATAGCTAAATAAGATTCAGATTTTTATATTATACTTCAAATAAAATAAATAAAGATGTGCACATTCCAGCTGACATGTTATAAGAACAATGTAGAAGTGTTATTAACTGCATTCACCCAGTGTTGGTCCAGGATGTTTGTAAGACTATACTGTTTGTACTCAGATGAAACCAATAAAAAAAGAAACCACTAAATAATTTCTATGTGGTTATATTTGTTTGTGATTTAGGCAATTAAAACATCCCTCTTGGAGATACAAATTTTTGTTTTTTTATTAAAAACATGACTGGGTAAGGATTTCACCTACATTGTTCAATGTCCAGGATCTCGCTTGGGTAAATCTCTACCTCCGTTTTCCCGTCAGCCTCGTCTTTGCAAAGCCAGCGGTGACTGGGGAACATGTAATTATTTCCATGGACTGGAACCATAATTTGAACGCTGTCCAGGAACCAACCTGCACGCATGCCGTTGTTAGTGTGACCAATCAGCAGACGGTTGATCTGAAATTAACCAAGAAAATAAGACTAGTTTAAATGGGTTGCACCACTCAGGTACCTTAAGGTACCACAAAGGCAGAATTATTTTAGTCTAAAAATGTTGTATCTAAGGCTTCAAAGTATCACAAGAGCATGACTTTCATTAACACCAAATGGGAGAACCTGTCCAATATCAAAAGTTTCCACTTTGAAGATGTCAGTGCGGCCCGTCTCGAAATAATTCCCCAAGTTGTTGGTAGAAACCACCAGGAGCATCTTGCCGGTGTCTCCCTTGTCTCCATAAAGCTTGACAAACACATTGGAGTCTGAGCTTCCTCCGGGAATGTCGCCCGTCTTCACTGAGATCTGATAGCTGATATCTGACACACAACAGCAATGTGAATTTCAGGGACATAATAAAATGCTGAATAAGTGCGAGGCCTCATCCCACTTACTGTACAGGCGCTGTCCATCTAAGAACGGCACTAATTCTCTGGTGATCTGTCCATCATCCTCGTTGCGGTCTAGCCATCTACAAAGCAGCACATAAAGAGAATGAAACTTCTAATCTCAGGTTCTGATAACTGCTTATTGTGCACACAGATAATTTAATAAGCAACAGCTGCTTCTTAATGTTTTTATTAATCAGAGACGAATGAGACAGCAGCACAATGCAAAAAATTATATAAATGCATATCAAGAGCTATAGTTATTAATAACTTTAAATGGGAATAACTTGAAATTTAAACCACAGTTACAATGTTGATGTCAGATGAGGATCTATTACATTTCTCAAACTGCTATAATATGAATAAATATACGTTTTTAGCATGATCCTAATTTAAATAAATAAATAGACTGTCTGGATCAGCTTTGTCAACACGACCAGTTTCTCCACTTCTGCTGAGACATGTCACAGATGGTCGTGTCTGAATTAGACATCAGCAGCATGAATCTTCGTGCATCACCTCTCATGTGTCACTAATATTTCCTGGCACAATTTGGCTCTCCTAATACCTATATCATACTTTAGAATAAAGTTGAAGACATTGTTTTGTTTTAAATAAAAGCTTTGTATTACTGCTCTGGTAAAAAAAAAATCTCTTTATAGTTTTGAATTGTTCCCATTGTTGTTAACAACAACCTGCCCAGGGACTACACGTGGAAATTAGCTTTTATTGCTATAACCTGGTACCATGCATTTTCCTTTGTTAAGGACAATGAAGTGTTTTACATTGCCTCTGTAAAAATAAATTCAGTCATCATCATCATCATTTCATTACTATGCTAATTTTATGAATGACAAATCTATTTAGAGCAGAAATTGGTTCAGCACAATAGTGAAAAGTAGGGATTTGTTTTTCCAGTCGACTGGACCACAAGATCTCAAGTAAGCATGGGCAGAATCCCACTTTTGTGTGTCTCAGGGTTAAAGGAAATAGGAGTGTGGAATCCATATCATCAGAAACACATACCCCCTATATAATGCTCAGGCAAAAGTATTTAAACCTCTCTGGGGTATCGGTACCTGGGCTTGGGAGTATAGAGTATGTATGGGGACTGTGGGTGAGTGTATGACGTCCATTATTGTGTGTCTTTACGTTGGGTGTGTGGTTGTGATTGTTTTATGTGTACGCATGAGGGTGGAAATGTGTGATTGCAACTGTGTGCGCCTATTTTGGGTCAGGTTTGGTCTTGGGCTGCTCCCTCTGTTGGATCAGCTTAGGCCCCCCATCAAATGTGGGCCTATTTCTTTCACAGGGCCTAATTCCTGGTGTCTCTGCCCGCTAGTATATTGGTGGTTCTCAGTGTCCAGGGCTGGGTGCTGTGGTGTGTGCCAGCTCAGTCCTGGTGGCTGATTGCCAGGGCCTAGGCCCCTTGGCTCTGTCGGGCTTCTGCTGGGGGGTGATGTTCCCCAAGGTCTCAGGTCTCTGGGTTCATGGCTGGATCTGCTTTGGCTTAGACGGCTGCCGACAGGGCCTGTGGGCTTGTAGCTGCAATTCCCTGGGGCTTCTGCACTGTGACTGCTGCGTGGTTCCCCAGGAGCTCTCCTCTGCTCTTCTCTTCTCTGGGGGGTTGTGGTAGTCGCAGGCTGGTCCTCTTGGGGTTCCACTGCTCAGGGGGGCCTTTGGATGTCTGGGGCTCAGATCCCATCCATGTCTGTCTCAGGTCCAAAGGGGCAGGTCTGTGGCTACCCCCTGGCAAGAACGAAAACAAAAAACTACCAGAACAGAGCTTGCGGAGGGGACTCAGTAGGAGGGCAGGAACAAAGAGAAAAAAAAGAGTTCATGAGGAAGGCCGGGAGGATGGGAGCTCTGTCCCGAGGAGGCACATAGTTCAGGAAGGCAGCGGTGTTGAGACCTTGGTGGTTGGCGACGGCGGCAATGATGAGGTCCTGGAGACTGGCAGTCATGTTGAAACCTTGGTGGCTGGCAACGGCGGCGATGACAAGGGCCTGGAGGCCGGCAGTGATGTTAAAACCTTGAGGGCTGGTGACGAAGGTGCAGGTGGTCTGGAGGCCGGCGACTAAGTAGCAGGCGGTTGGGAGGCATGCGACGGCTGAGTAGGAGCCCAGCAAGGAGCACCAACAAAAGACCACCTTCGAGCAGGACAACACCCCTTAACTTACAGTCAGAGCTACAATAGAAGGATTCGGAACATCATATTTATGTGTTCGCCCCTGAAAGACTAATGCAGTGAATCGGCCTCTAAGCAGCCATGTTAGAGTATGTATCCCACTACTGCCTGTTAATGCAACTTTCTTTCACATTCTGAACACCACCATTATTACTATTTAGGGGAGTGGTGGCCTAGTGGTTAGAGTGGAGGGAATTTGGATCCCAGAGAGGCCACAAGTACCCTGGTTCGAATCCCACATCCTGCCACATTCCAATTAATCCTAATTATGCCACTCTAGATCCCGGAGTAAGACTCTTAGCCCCTCAATGCTCCCAGAGTGGCGTACAATGGCAGCCCACTGCTCCCTAGGGGATGGGTTAAATGCAGAGGACAATTTCCCCATTGTGAGATCAATAAAAGTCTCTCTCTCTTTCTCTCTCTCTCTATATAAATTTGCACATGCTAATTTATATTATTTATGTACAGGTACATCTCGAAAAAGTAGAATATTGTGTAAAAGTGCAACATTTTTTGTCAGTCACCTCAGAAAGTGACACTCATATATTATATATGTAAGGATTATGATTATTGATTAATTAATATTTATCAAGAATTCTAATTTAAAATCATAATTTGAAAAAAAAATAATTTCTTAACCAAAAATCATTATTTAAGAATCGAAATCAGAGATGTCCTCTGGTGTTGTAATTATGGCTCAAGGCCCTTGATAATTACAATTATTAAATTATCAGTAATAATTGATAACTATTACTAGATGTCACTGTTTAAATAACCGCTTCACTGAAGGTGGGGGAACTTTTAACTTATTTTGACAGACAAATCACTCTTGCTCAAAATAAACACAAATGCTTTCTCTTTATCTACGTGAATATTTATTAAATCAACAGCCCTGATACACTTCGCTATTCTGATTCAATAATCTTCACCTAATCAAGCATGCAGAAGTTCTACACAAAAGGGGTAAAATAACTAATTAAATAAGATAAAACAACATTGAGTGTCTATGAAAGTCAAACCAGCAGTTATGGCAAAAACAAGAGAAAATATGGTACTGGGCGAAGGTTTGGGAGCGGCCTCCACCAGACTCATAAAACCCGTCTTAGTTACGCATCCGTAACAAACTCAAAGACGGCCGGCCTTCCTCCTTGGGCAAAAGGGGAAAGATATGACGGACCGTCAGCAGTTGACTGGAACAAAACAAAGAGGTAAATTTTGTCTCCTTGGAAAACGTCCGTGGGTTTTTCTTGGGTTACGTGTTAAATCCATGCCTTCGATCGGTAAAGTAAAGTCTACTGGTCTTCTTATCCCAGAAAACTCTTCTCATGAGTTTGGCCAGTGAGGAGAATTAATGAAAACCCACGTGTGGTTTCTTCTCCAGAATGATGTGCATCCGTTGCGTGGTAACCACGTCTCGGTTTCCAGGGGTAGAAAAGCAAAGGTGGGGCGTCTTTATATAGCCCACTGTGACATCAGAGTTGCGACTCCCCTTCCTATCAGCTGCAATGCCTGCTGGGAGTTGTGGTAGCAGACCATACTGGGGTACATAGTAGCAAGTGACACTGGGAGGTATAGTAGCGAACAAATAGTCCAACATATAGAATTATTACACATAAAGTGATATATTTCAAGCCTTTGTTTCTTGTAATCTTATGATTGTGGCTTACAGATAATGAAACCCTAAATTCAGTGTCTCAGAAAATTAGAATACTGTGAAAAAGTTCATTATTGGAAACTCATAGTGTCACACCCTAATTTACTCAAAACATCTGCAAAGGTTTCCTGAGCTTTTAAACGGTCTCTCAGTTTGGGTCATGGGCTACACAATCATAGGGAAGACTGCTGACTTAACAGATTCATTGACCCCCTCCACAAAGAGGGTAAGCCACAAAAGCTCGTTGTTTACAGAGTGCTGTATCCAAACACTAGCGAAATCCATTCAAGAATAAGAATTTGGGGGAGCTTCTCAAGGACTGGACTGAGGCTGGAGTCGGTGCATCAAGTCCCACCACACACAGAGAAATGGGCTTCAAACGTTGCATTCCGTGTGTCAAGCCACTCCTGAACCAGAGACAATGTCAGAAGCGTCTAACCTGGGCTAAGGAGAAAAGGAACTGGACTGATGCACAATGGTCCAAAGTCCTGTTTTCAAATAAAAGTAAATTCTGCATTTCATTTGGAAATCAAGGTCCCAGAGTCTGGAGGAAAAGTGGAGAGGCCCAGAATCCATGTTGCTTGAAGTCCAGTGTGAAGGTTCCACAGTCAGTGGACTTGGCACTTCCCCACACTGCCAGAAGTAACAAAACCTAGTTCAAACCCCATAGAAAATCTCAGGGCTGTTGTCAAGAGGAAGGTGAGAGTAACCGGACCAAACAATGCAGGTTACCTGAAGGCAGCTATCAAAGCAATCTGGTCTTCCATTTCACCTTTGCAGTGACTGCCTCTATGCCACGATGCACTGATGCAGTAATTCATGCAAGAGGAGGCCCAGCCCAGTATTGGTGGCAAAGAAATGGGCATACTTTCCAGAAGCCTGACATTTGTGCAATCTTTTTTTGATTGATCTAATGTGATATTCTACTTCTACGACACTAAATTTAGGTTCTGTAAACCATAATCATCAAAATTACAAGATATAAAAGCTTGAAATATTTTACTCTATGTGGAATCTCTATATAATAACCGTTTCACTTTCTGAAATGACTGGCAAAAATATTGCAGTTTTATGCAATATTCAAATTTTTTACCTGTAAATGTATGTGCCATATTCAGATAAACAATCACTGTTTAATTTAGCATCAGTTTGACAGAAAAAGAAATTGTTCTTCATTAAATCTGTTAATAAATTCAGAAAGTAAATTAGAATGGCCTAGTCAAAACAATCTGATTGGACAAAACCAACGTCAACAAGTTTGAGAAAAGAAACGCGGGTACATTCTACACATCATCTTAAAATTAAACCATCATGGAGTGTTAAACAATTTGCACACAAGGGTCTGCAATGACTGATGACCAAAACAAAAACTGTTCTTCACACTCTCCATCTAGTATAACTTTTTTGCAAAGAAGTGCTGGCAAATACTTTGGTCTCTAGATATGCAAAGCTGTTAGTGAAATACTCCAAAAGCAGGTTCAATGTCACGGAATAACTAATAACTTGTGGACTAAATATAAATGCACCATAAACTGCGAAACATGAAAACGATGTATAATTTTTCTTCCACTTCAGAATTTTTTGCTACCCTGTATTGCCCTATTGTGTAAAATCCCAACAAAACACATTTAAACTCGTAGTTGTAACCTGACAATATGTAAAAAGTCGTAGTAACACTTTTGCAAGGCACCGTAATTATCCACCCATGAATATGTATAACGCTTTATCAAGTCTGAGAACGCCGAAGAGCTTTACACTACAATCAGTCATTCACCCATTCATACACACATTCACACACTATATATTACCTGTTGCAGAGGAATTCTGTAGCTTTGGCTTCTGCCTTTCCTTCTTCCCTTACAATCACTTTGTCAAGAAACCAGCCGCAGCCGCCGCCTTTTCCATCATGTCCAATCCTCAACCTGCGTATCTGCCCGATGGTCACCGCCTCAACTATAAACTCATCCATCTGGAAGGACAACACAACAGCAACATAATGTGGATGGATTTTATTATTTTTTAACAAATTATTAAACTATAAATGATGCAAATGAGCAACAGTATAGGACAGACAGTTTCTGCAACTGGTAAATGTTTCTGTGGTTTATTTAACACAAGCGCCAGCAACCATTTCAATACAAAGAGCCATTGTTGTCCTGGCTTCTAGTAAAAAATGATCAAGCTTAATATATATAATTACTAGGGTGTAACTGCACACAAAACCCACGGTTTGGTAGTTTTCCTGGTTTTATAGTCAGTTTTTGGATCTATTTCAGTACACTTCAATCAGAAAAATAAGTACAATTGTATGATTTTTTTAGTTTGGTCAACGGTAATCAATTCAATTCAACTGAATTAATTTTTTTTCATATAGCACCAATTCACTACACATGTCATCTCAAGGCACTTTACAAAGTCAATTCAATCGAATCTTTCAGATTTCAAGTCAGGTACATACATTCCAATTAATCCTAACTATCAAACAGTGCAGTTATTGAGTTTATTATTCAAACTGATTAAAAAGTTTTTCTATTTAAGGAAACCCAGCAGATTGCATCGACTTGCAGTGACTTGCAGCATTCACTCCTCCTGGATGACCATGTAGCGACAGTGGACAGCCGCTTGCTTTGACTTAGCAGCAATCCCTCATACTGAGCATGCATGGAGCGAAAACTCCCTTTAAACAGCAAGAAACCTCCAGCAGAACCAGGCTCAGTGTGAGCGGCCATCAGCCATGACCAACTGGGGGTTTGAGAGAACAGAGCGGAGACAAAAAGAATACTGAAGCACTGACCCAGTAGTACTTTCTATGGGAAAGAAAAGTAAGACATTAATAGTGGTAGCTCCTTTAGTGGCTTCATCTAGGAAAGACAGCTAAGCAGGTGAACTCTGAGCCAGTTTTCAAGTCTGGAGTGTGAAAGAGAGCACATACAGTTAGTCACAGTAGAAGCTCAGCCAGTAACTATGTCTAGGAAAGACAGGGTTAAACACTGAACGACGGGGCCAAGTGTATAATTTATTGAAGGGAAACATTAAGGGCCTTCTTTGCGTGTACAAAACCGCACACAAACCTCTTTGCGTCAGCAAAGCTGATCTACAAACGAGGATTGCGTGTGCAAAATGAGCGGAACTGCGGGCGCAAACTTCTTAGCGTGTTTGCCTTCATGAATATTCAAAACATATGATAATGACCCAAACGCGCAAATTCATGAGAGGAGGATATGCAAATGTCATCCCTTACCACCTGCAATGCGATTTTCAAAACCTCAAACAGCTTGCGGGCGCAATTTTTGCGTGTGGATTTAGCAGGTTTGAAATGCAGGTACTAACTGGGATGCAAAAATGTCTGCTGTCACTTTGGCCAGGAGGAGGCATAGATAGAATGACAGATGACAGGGAGCGAGAATCTTCTGTACATGTGCCAACAGATTTGGGTTGTCAAAAATAAAAATATTAAAAATAGATTCGAATACAGGATTCTATGTAGGATTATTTAAGCTTTGATTTGGAGCCAATCGCAAACAAAAACCATAATATTTTTCCTATGGTAAAACTCCTTGCAACACGTCATCCAACATCATTCCAGCGTAACGTCGCTGTCAGTGATCATCTGCCGAACGCATACAAACCTGATCATGGCAAAATGCGCACATAACTGATCAAGCGCACACAGCCTGTAATCGCACATCATGCAAAAGACCCACTGTGCTTTGATGTTGATAATATAATTAATAGGAAAGAACTAAAGACATTATAAAGCAGATTAAATCCTTCATTTGCAAACTGGATGCTAAAATCCCTTCTCAGCAGGTGAAAAATCACCATTTTAAGGCAGATTTTCCATGTGGTGACAAAGTCTGTATGCTTTAACCTTGTAAACAAGCATTATTGACAGTAACGTTATGTCATTGCAAAGCAATCGGAGCTGGATCAGTTTGATTACGTTGTTTAAATGTGAACATATGCCAGGGGAGGGTTTTGTTTATGAAGTTAAAAATTATTTTTTGTCACCTAAAAATAATTTAAAGAATCAAACACGTTGTATATCGTTAAAATATTGACAAAACAAACAAAACTAATTTAGTAAAATCATTGGAAAATAATTTATTTTTATGTACATAAATGTTCGATTCAACTTTTTTGCAGGACAGTTATGTGACGCTATGTTTTAAAATGAGCAAAGCTATAACATACAGATTGCCATCTCCTACAACAATCTATTGTTATGTTGTGCTAATATGATGTTCAGGCTTAAATATTGTGGCTGTTTATGATAAATTCCGAACTCTTCAAACATATACTCTCAAAAAAACAACAGAACATGGTGAGTCTCCAAAAAGAATTAAAAGATCAAGGCAGACAAATTAATTAACAGACATACTTGTCTTTTATATTGTTAATATTGATTGGCCAATTTGTTGTGAGTTACATCGAGCAAGAAAAGAGAAATAATCTCGTCAGGGCAGATGACAAACCTGCTGGGAGTAGCACAACAAATGTTAACTAACTGTAACAGTCCAGAAAAGCAAGGGTCGAACGGAACAGAGGGAAGAAATCAGCAAGTGGATCATTTATAATGATGCAGCGCAACAAACCCTGCATATATCTAGCAACACAGCAGATGATCTGTTTGCTTTTCCTCTTGTTCCAGCCAGTAGCACAAACAATTTCCTCATTTAAATAGGGTGGTCTGCACCTGTTTTGCACCTACTATCCATTGCATGCGCAATCTTTGAAAATCGTACGCAACACGCCCACTTATTGCACGTACAATTTATTTATAGTACATGCAAATTAGCACCCGCTATTTGGGATCTTTGAAGATCAGGCCCTAAGTTGTTGGCAGCTGTAGCTCAGCCGATGCCCTCCTCCAGGAAGGTGCCACAGCTAAACACAGAGCCATGCCAGATGTAGCTTCTAGAAAGAGAAAAAACTGAGAGAGAACATAAAATTAGAGTACAGAGTACAGAGTACAATGAGAATGGTCATTATGTCCTCCAGCAGCCTAAGCCTGTAACAGAATAACTACAGAGAAACCTCAGTCTAAACCAATTTAACTACAAGCTTTTTTAAAAAGCAACGTTTTCAGCCTAGCCTTAAAAGTAGACAGGGTGTCCGCCTCACGGACTAAAACTGGGAGCTGGTTCCACAGGAGAGGAGCCCGATAACTAAAGGATCTGCCTCCCATTCTACACCTAGAGACTCTAGGAACCACCAGTAAACCTGCAGTCTGAGAACGAAGTGCTCTGTTAGGAACATATGGAACAATCAGATCTCTGATGTATGATGGAGCTAGATCATTAAGGGCTTTATATGTGAGGAGGAGAATTTTAAATTCTATTATGGATTTAACAGGGAGCCAATGAAGGGAAGCAAAAATAGGAGAAATATGATCTCTCAAGAAGCAAATCCTAGAAGCCTGTTTAATATGGGATTTAAATGACATGTCCTGGTCAAAAATAACACCAAGGTTTTTTACTTTATTGCCAGAGGTCAATTTGATGCTGTCCACATTAATTGACTGACAAAGCAATTTCTCATTCATAGACGGTCCAAAGACGACAACTTCTGTCTTGTTTGAAATTAGAACAGAAAATTTTAAGTCATCCAAGTTTTTATGTATTCAAGACATGCCTGTGGTCTATCTAACTGGTTGGCATCATCAGGATTTATGGATAAATAAAGCTGAGCATCTTCAGCATAACTGGAAATTTATCCCAAGCTGCCAGATAATTTAACCTGTTGTAAGCATATAGTAAAATTTTTCAATTTCTAAAAATTAATCTTATTTTAATTTGTTCTAAAACGTAAAAAGTAGAAAGTTAAGAACTGACTGGAAATTTGGCTGGATTTTTTTCAATAATAAAGCAGTATAAGCAGGCATAGCCAGTGCCTAGATGGATAGATTATACAACGATTTAATCACTTGAAAAAGGTCAATGCCGATGTTGAGAAATTTTAAAATAAGGCTGTACCCATAGTTGAGAATTAAAGATATTTAAATCACGTTTTTTATATTTGGACCTAGTTCCCATCAAAGGAGATTCACCATACACCATTGGATGCTTCAGATGGCTGTTTGGACATTAGCTGATTTTTCTCCAGCATCTGTAAGGTTTTCATCCAGGTTGACGCTGTTTCGGGTAAGTAGTTCAGTTTAGTGTAGATCAAGCTGCTGTGTGTACCTTAATACTGTTGAAAAATGCTGACCTAACATTTAGGTTTGGTCCACCTTTCTTTATTCATAGTCACTGTAGCTGCAGGAAAAACCTATAACAGGCTTCAGAGATGGCTGGGAGACCTCCCTGTTTTGTTTTGATGCCGCTTTGTGTTAGGCGATGCACTGCAGCGTTGTACACTGCATTTGAATATTCTGCATGTATTTGTTTGGTATGCATGCCTACCGAATCCAAAAGGCTGTACCGAATATTTTGGGTAAGAAATTTGTGTACTGATACACCCCTAATAATTACCATATAAGATGTATGTGTTTTACAGCTAAATTAAAAAACAGAATAACAATGAAAGCACCTGCCTCAAGTTGTTAAAATGCTGAATCAATGTTAAGAGCTTGCTTTTATGAAATAAAACTTATTTTATTCATCTATTTTGCATTTATGTTCACTTAAGTAAAATCCAAGAGACAAGTAAAACAATGTTATTTTGTTGTATTAATTTAACATCAAAATCACAATCAATATATCTGATTAAAACAAAACAAACACAAGCATTTTATTTAACTGAAAATTCTATGTTTATGTTAAATAAAGACAAGCTTCTGGTTTGCAACCTAAAATATATTGCTTATTCCATTAGTCTCAGTCTCTTGTGGAGTTTCTATGTAAGTACTGACCCAAACCACACAGAAAAATTGGCTTTACTAAAATTTATACCAAAAACACGCTGCTCAGTTTTACACAGTGTTAGCCCAAAATTACGACGAGCCACTGTGGAGGGCCTAAAGAGCAACGCGCAGGTCCGGAGCTGCAGGTTGCAGACCCCTTTTTTAGGTTCAGTGTGAGCCTTTTGTGCAGATTGTTTGACATTTTGTAACGATTTAATCTCTAAATGATTTGTAGAATGGACCCACGTTTCCTTTCTCAAACTTGTTGACATTGTTTTTGCAGTTGATCAGCTGCCGCTCTCCTGTGTCCCCTTGGTCTCCAATAAGGTTGATGAATATGGATGCATCTGTGCCGCTACCGCCAACATTACCCGTGCACACTGTCAGCCGGTATTTAAGCACTGCAGAACAGAACAACATCAGTGATAATCATTTAAAAAAATTTATAAATAAGCAGCTTTTTTGTATGTGTTTGTATTTGTGTAAAGACATGCCAGGCAGTGGCTCAGCAATCAGCTCTCCACAGGCAGGAAGCTCCCTCACAACTTCATTGTCATCTGCATTAATGTCCAGCCACCGCTCACATGGAAATGTGTACTTCTCCTTTGTTAATGTCTTCATCAAAGTCACCTAAAAGAAATCAGACTGAACTTTGTTGTTATAGTTTAATATAGGGTATACACATTGAGATTGTCAATATTATTGATGGTTCAATATATTCAGTGCTAAAAAAAAAAAGTATTCATCTATACTCATTTGCGTTAAAATTACCCATACACACTTGCCCCAGTTGTCAGGTTTCTTTCGGCTGCAACAGCAGAGACACTCAGCTCTTCCCCTCCCTGCAGCCTGACCCTGACCAAAACAGTGAGCTGCTGCTGAAGTTTTAAACTCTGCTAACATGGCAGGTACTGTAGAGTAAGTTTTTATTAGCTAAAGTTTATTCTAGCTTTTATAGTTTAGTAAGTTTCAGCATGCTATTTACTTTTGATCATTTTTTAAGACATGAAAAGATCTAATAGTGGCCTCTCAGTGACATTGTGACTGTGTCTATACTGCTTTTAGTGAGTGGTTGCAAGGATGAGGACGTTAGCTCTGCTCTTAGTGAGATGAGGCATTTTCCATTCTCTATGTGATATCATTTAAGCTTACTGATTAACATATCTTCTAAGAGTGTATAAGGATAAACAGACACGAGTAGAGGTAGAAATTCTTCCACAGTCAGAGTACCTAAAAAAGCATGACTGCGCAGCAGATAAGCAGAAGGGTATCTATAGAAGTTGACTGTTGGGAGAATAGGAGGAGGGCCTGAACATCTGATGCAGAATCAATGAGTGTCAGAGCGCAGGACCAGACACTAAACACCATGATGGGTGTTACAGCTAGTAAACTTGGCCACACCCCCTCTTTAGTCATTAGATAGACACATTTGCTAAATGAGACTACATGATGCTAAGATCAGTCACCTTTTTCATTTGTGGAGCTGGCTCATACACCTGCGAGTGACATTGATTCCTGTGGAGCGAAAAAGGTCATTTGTACGCATACATCTTATGTTAATCTACTCTTTTCTGTTTTATTCAATATAGCTTGAATTTAGGCCTAAGCCAGGGTGTTGGAAAGGAGAGTCTGGCTGATAGTCTAACCTTGGCTCCAGCAGGAGCCGTTGTGGTTTTTGTCCTGGCCGTGGAACACTAGATCAACTCTACATCCTCTACAGGGTTCCCGAGGGTTCGTGGGAGTTTGCCCAACCATGTGTTTTGTGGACCTGACCAGGAGAAGGCATTCATTGCCTCGTTGGGCCGCTCTCTGTACATGGGTAGCAGAAGTTTGGTTCGCATTGCCAACACTAAGTCAGCTGCCCTTTTATTACCGGTCCTGGTCATAACTTTCATGGACAGGATTTCTATGCGCAGCCAAGGGCCAGAAGAGGTCTGGTTTGGGGATCAGTGGATTTTGCTTCTTCTTTTTGCAGATGACGTGGTCCTGCTGGCCTCTTCTACCCAAGAGCTAAAGCATGCACTGGGGGGATTCACAGCTGAGTGTGAAGCGGCTGGGATAAAGATCAGCTCCTCCAAGTCCATGGCCATGGTTCTTGACCAGAAAATGGTGGCTTGTCCTCTTCAGGTTGGAGGGGAGTTTCTGCCTCAAGTAGAGGAGTTCAAGTATCTCGGGGTCTTGTTCACGAGTGAGGGGAAAATGGAGCGTGAGATCGACAGACGTATAGGCGTGACCGCAGCAATTGTGAGGACCCTACTCTGGTCCATTGTAGTGAAGAGAGAGCTGAGCTGAAAAGCGAAGCTCTCAATTTCAAGCCGGTCTACTTTCCTACCCTCACCTATGGCCATGAAATTTGGGTCACGGCCAAAAGAACAGGATCCCTTATAAAGCAGCGAAATAGACATTGCAAGGTGTCCGGGCATTTCCCTTTTAGATGGGTGAGGAGCTCATACCGGGGGACCTAACGGCCATGTCCTCCGATCGAGAGGTGTCAGTTGATGTGGCTCAGGCATCTGTATCAGATGCCTCCTGGCCGCCTTCCCCGGGAGATGTTCCGGGCAAATCCCACCAGGAGGAGTCCGAGGGGACTATGTCTCTCGGCTGGCCTTGGAACACCTTGGGCAGAGGAGGTGGAGGAGATGTGTGGGGAGAGGGGAGTTTTGGCATCTCTACTAAGTGCGCTGCCCCCTGAGACCAGGTCTCAGGTAAAGCCGAAGATGACGAGTACGAGCTTGCATTTAATCAAACTTGGTGTGATTGTTTTAAATCAAGTGAAGTCTTCTTTAGAGATCAGTTGAACACGCAGTTAAGAAAAAAGCGGAAGTAAAATTTTTCTTAACAGCACACCCAGAAAAAAAACGTACGTGACAATCTTTAGCCAACAAGGCAAGCACAAATGTTTTTCAGAGGTACTTCACGGAGGCAGACTGAGAGGAAATGCAAAACGATGCCACATGCTGCTGCGTAACCTAAAATTTTGCTATGACACTGAATTAGAGGAAAAGGTTGCCAAGGCCTGTATCTAAACACTAAAGTGTAAACCCCAGAAACATACTAGGCAGTCGTTTAAATATTTGTTTAGGGAAAGACCCAATGAAAGTGTTTGTTGACTAAAGCTCAACATCCACTCCCAGGTGTGCAGTTCTGCATCACATAACGTTCTCTGTGCTGGTGCGGTACCAATTAACGCTAGAAAATGTTAATCAGCTGACGGCTCAATCAGCTGCTAAATAGGGTAGCAAAAAAACAAACCTGTACCCCTTTCTATTACCCCTCTTTTAGTTGTAAATGCATTGGATGCTAATGTGGCTAATAATGACACATATTATGTTGGCGCCAGATCGAAGCTTACAATCACAGCAGAAAAAGTAAGAACCTGTAGCAACTTTCCCTGATGCTGTAGTTGATCACTAAAGAAAAAATTATGAGAAAGTACCAGAAAGACAGAAATGTTACAGGGAGGCTCATACATTCAGTTGCATTAGCCAGATCATTATTTATACTGTAAAAAATATGTTTTGAATGCGCCAGATCCATCTTTGTTTTGAAACACTATTTAGAATGATCCTTTATTGATCCCTCAATAGGAAACATTTATTTGTGTCAAAAGCATGTTGATAGGGTGACACACAGTGACACACTAAAGATGAGAAATTATAAGAAAAAAATAAAATAATTGAACTTAATCAAAGGTACACACTTCCATAAAGGATATTACCACCTATACTGTTATCTTCTATCTGTCTACTATTTTGCCACTTTTAAATTATATACTTTTTCAAACAAGGGGTCAACTGTCCCCTAGTTATTTGTTTTGCTCTGACTAAGGAGGTTAAAATATTGTCATATTGTAATTAATCATGTTTTTGTGCTTTTAACTAGAAAGAACGATGCTTTCAGATGCTTTCAAAAAATGTTGCCATGGTGTCATGTATTTTTTAGGTATCCATATCTAGTTTGAAATTTTTGTATCGTAACAACCCTAATACACGTGGGTTGAAATATCAACTAAACAGTGCAATAGGTGAGTAGAGCAATTTAGAAATGATAAAAGAGATAAATGCTTGGGCCATAAGGTATCTTTTTAGGGTATGATGCTTAAGATGTTGCTCATCCTTGAAAAGATATGGACTACAACAGAAAATCTTATTATACGAATAAGATACAAACATACATTAATGTTCAGAAATGCTATACAGTAAGCTGGATAATTAGATTTGAAAAATATCACCTTGCTCAAATGCCATCCTGCAAAAGCATTTCCCTTCTCTTGCCAGATACGGAGTTTGGTCAATTTTCCCAAATCAGGCAGCTCAACCTGTAGGATTATAACAGTGTTTGTCACCTGTCTTTTTAAATTTAAATCTATTTATTGTTAAATTATTTCATACTTACCATAAACCTGTCAACCTGACCCTGTTCAAAGTTGTCAGACTTGTTGTCCAGTCTAATCTCGTCTGATTTGCCCTTCTCTCCATAAACCTGAAAAGAGATATCTGCATCGGTGCCAGCGTTGGGCAGGTCCGTAGTCCAAATCCACAAGGACCAGGGCTGCTCTGGAGACCGACAAAAATTAAAGAAAACAAATTTCTGTTATTAAATATATTTACATAAGTAAGAATTAGAAGGACTGCAGTTACAAAAATGGTTTGACATAGAAGTGAAAAGGTCAAATAAAACTTTCATTCTGCAACAGACATAGTGGAAGAATAAGAAATAGTCTCAGAAATTCAGGGTTCCTACATATCACTGGAAAATTGGGAAAAGTGTGAAATTTGATTTTTTTCATTTTTCAATAGTGAATAAGTATGGAAAAAATAAAATGTAATGTAGAAAAATAGTTGTGTTTCTATATATCATTGCATGCATCAGAGTTATGTTTTCTGCAAAGTCTCATTGATCATTTTTGTTTTTTCAGTTACTGACAGAAGCCCCAGATAAACGTGCATTCAATAAAATAGTTTTAAAAAGGACAATGTTGCAGTTTTGTTTGGCCTCTAGATAATCTACATCAGGAGTTTACATTGAATCTATGGTTAAAGCTTTGAAATGTATTTTCTTGTTGCCTCAGATCACTGACTGGTATTAGTGCTGGGTCATTCAGTCCAGCTACAAATCTACACATCTCAGATAAATCTATACGTAATAGATTTTAAAATAGAGCAGATTTAATTCCAAAAAGTTCTGAAATAACCCTTTACTTTATGGAGCCCAACATTAGCATCGTGTTGTTTCAAGAGTTGCGAAACCTGAGATACATTTTTTGTACTCAGATGTCCAGAATGGAGACAAAACCTGAGAAAAGAAAAGTTAGGAATTATGAAATGAAAAGGTTATAGATATCCTGGAAATTCATGTTTCAAAAGACTATCTTTCTAAGAATTATAGTAAAAGACATCCACAGGAACAGAAAGAAAACGTGGTTGTGAAAATCCCAGACTGTTATGGTGTGAAACAGCAGAATACTACAATACTCTATGGAATAAGAGCTGGAAAAGTACACCTAAATTCAACCGTGTACATGTATATTCTACACTTTTGTTCAGCTTTTGTGATAAACTTACAACAACAAATAAATATTAAAAATATTCCACGTTATGTTATTTTAACTAAATGAATGTTTTCTGCTTTTAATAAAAGGGACTAATCATGCAATAATTTTATGTCACAATTTTTCTGCACAACTATGCTTCTCAATTATGAATGCCGTAGAAATCATCATGTCAAGTAGGAAATATCTCTTTCCCTTCACCTGCCTAGAAAGAGTTAGACACATAAACTCAAACCTTCTAGGGCAAGTATAGGTCAACAGTTTTCCAAAATACTTTGGGGAAAGTTATTCTCGACTGCTTTTGCTCCTTTGATGTTTCAGCAGAGCCCAGGAGAGGGCATTTTTTGCTTGTTAAAATATCCTCTCAGGGCAGAGACTCCACTGCTGAAGTGAGTGCTGTGGACAGCTCCCAGCTGGGAAACAGGGTGACCATGAATGAACATGAAGCCATACAGAAATGGAAAACTCATCTTACAAGGTAAGGTGAAGCAAACTTTAATATAAACTGTAATGTTATATCCACATTTGTAAGTTGCTTTGGATACAAGTGTCTGCTGAATGCATAAACAAAAAACAAATATAATCCTGCTAAATATTTTGTTATAGCCATTACCAGACATTTATGATATATTTAACCATATTTAACAAGTAAAACATTCCTTTAAATTATGTTGCATAGTTTTTAAAGATAAAGCCCTGATAATCTAAAAATCTGGTCTTTATGTAATATATGGTCTAAAACTGGTTAAAATATACCTCTAGTGTACAGAACCACCCATCAAAGGTTCCACAGGGTTTTTGTCCATCATGTATTTAATCATGTCAGATATTGAGGGGCTTGGGCTTAAATAAAAAGTAAAGTGGGCAGGTGAAGGAAAATAGTTGAAGTGTTAGATTTATGTTACTGATGTTAAAACACAATTTTAAACTTGTCAAGTAGTATTTAATGTTTTATATTTTTCATAGATTTAGAAATGAAACAAATTGGAGCTTTGTAACAGGTTGCTAGTAACAAAGTGTGTAAATATCCAATTTAGAGAGCAAATATAGTTTAGAGACAGAAAAATGTCAGGTCTATGAAATAAATCACAAGCAAAATATCTGTGTTTTTTTTTTTAAGCAGTAACTTTAGCCTCTTAAGCCCGTTAGGCCGCGCCCATTTTTGGCGGCCAAGGTAAAACTCCACCAATTTTTTTTTCTTAAATAAATCGCAAGAGGAGACTTAATCTTCACAAAACAATTCCCAAAATGAGTTTTGCACAAATACCTTTTAGCTTTACAGCAACTTAAACACAGGCGATGACGTTTGAAGGTCCCTCAGTCATTGCTGACTCTTTAAACAAAACGGTACAAAAAACACCTTTCTCTTTGCAGCACCCCCACGTCTCATATCATAACAAACTAGAGACCCCCTTTTAAAAGGGGATAACAAACTTGTCTTTCTAGAACCTTTCTGGTAAAGAATTTGTAGACATTACGTCTGTGGTTGCTGCCCCCCTGGCTGTACTTCCCTACTCCGTGAGCTTCCAGTATGTTTGCAATGTACATTTTGATACACAGGGGGAAATTCAACCAAAAGGGTAGTATTGTCATTCAGACGGACTCCTACAATGGAAATCAGCATTTTTATTTTACCAGAGTCCCTTTTATTTCCTATTTATGAGGTGAAAAACACATTTGGGCAAGTTTTGGCACCCTTTGCCTAACTGACATTTTCGCCTGTCACAATGCCCTCTAATACTTTTGTGGAACATATATGCTTCAACTTATTCAGTCCAAATTTGCTGCAGTTATGGTGAAGATGTGGATGAATGCAACCTGGAATTCCTTGGAAATTTTCATTTACAAAAAACTTTTGGCAAGGCTCAAAATTTTTTTTTTTCTTTGTTTAATCACAGTTAAATCAGACATAGTAACAGTTACAATAGTGGTTCAACTGGAAAAATGTTATTTTATGTCTTACCTTTACACAGGTACCAAAAGTTTGCATGTAGACCTTATAACTGTGGAGCTATACTTGATTTATTTAAGGTATGCAATTTCAGGCGGAAAATGCTCTAAAACCTCTTAGGATTTAACAGGTTAAAATGCACTTTTCTGAAACCAAAAAGCGTCTTTAGGACCATGCCTCTTAAGGCACTATCATATATGGATAAGTTATTTGGAACCGTAAAACACAGCTGCTGTTGTGGTAAACAGAAAATCCTTTTTTTTCTAATGACAATATGTTCGGTGGCTACTTATTGTAAACAAAAGGAAAAAGGATGGAATGAGCGTTTTTACTCTCTTTAAAGATGCTTTGCAGGAGAAGTGGGTGAGCTTTGTGAAACAAAATAGGTGAAGAGGACAGAATTCTCACCATCTTCCAAAAAACGTTGATCAGTTCAAATAATTTTTTATCCCCAGATTATGAAACAAATGGAAGCTTAGCTTCAAGGGGGCCAAAGACATAATACAGTTGTTCTTTGTGAGCATAAGGTTTCTTAAGCAGGGAAATGTTTCGTTATACTGTGTATTTATTGTTACTTTGTATGTGTCCTTTGTCAGTACTAAAGATC
This sequence comes from Crenichthys baileyi, assembly GCA_036173005.1. NCBI lineage: Eukaryota > Metazoa > Chordata > Actinopteri > Cyprinodontiformes > Goodeidae > Crenichthys > Crenichthys baileyi. Next base: position 733,962 of record JAHHUM010000885.1, read on the forward strand.
TCCGTCCGCCCATCCATCCATCCATTCATCCATCCATCCATCCATCCATCCATCCATCCATCCATCCATCCATCCATCTTCTATACCTGCTTTATCTTTCTTAGTGTCCGATACATCAGACATCAGTATTTTAATTTCCTTTCCATACTCCACATATGTATTTACAATCAAACTTTAGTTACATAGTTACAGAGTTACATAGTTTCAAAGGTGTGACAGTGTGTTCTCAGTTAAGGTTTTGACCAATAAATTAGTGTAGTAAAGTTAAACCCTCATGAGTAAAACATGCAGTTATTAAAAGCTGCTTCAATTCACCTCCAGTATGCTTAAGACAATCACTGCATGGCTTATTTGATAAAGTTTTTTGGTTGCACAGTTGTGAATAGAAGTGGAAGCACTGGCACACTCCCATGCACATCAGATTAACAATGCTGATCAGAACTAGAGCAGATTATTACAACGCCCACCTGAATGTTGCCAGAAATTTAGTTTTTTATTTGAGAATATTCAGTGAATTATTACTGTGGCGAATTACCATGGTCCCGGTTTATTAGGTCTTCAAACTAATGCTCTCAGACCTGATTTCCTACTCTTCACTGGACATATCAATCAAGATGTAAATCCTTAATTTAAAATGGAGGTCAAGCCTTTGCCATCACCACTATTCTCTAAGGTGGCCATTATGTTATGTTCTGGTGTTATATATGCAGGATTATGCTTTCGCAACATTAGTGGGTGCTTTCTTCTCGCCTTGTCTTTTTCCTACTTTTTCTTTACCTATTTCTCAATTTGGAATATGTTAAGAAATAAACAAGCCTGAACACAACTGCAAAGGAAAAGTTGTAAAAATTATGATATATACTGTTCAAAGAGTCTTACCTCCTAAGATGTCTGCTATGTGTTGACACAATCTGGTTCATCCTTTGAGGCTAAGAAGCCATTTCATCAAAAGATGATTTATAAGTCAAAGTTAAATGACTTAAACCAATGAAAAATGGTTTCAAATGGACAGCTACTGGAGGGAAAATGACCAAAAGAAACAGCCAAAGTCCAAAGAAAAGCTTTTAAAAACTTCACATCAGAAAGTATAAAGCAAAGCAAATGGTGATCAATACCATTTTAAAATATTACAAAGGAGACAGGCTTTTTGGATGCAAACAATATAGAATTTAGGAAAATAATTACTCAAGACTTTTCCACACTACTATATGTGAAAAGACTGTTGTTGACAGGCTATGTTAAATCACATTAAACTCACTTTTCTGCCTCCTTTGCCTGAGAGAGACCATCTCATACAGCTCTCTTTCTATCAGCCCGTCCCCCTCCTTCTCATCCAGCCATTTACCACATGGAAAGGTCTGTCCCATTCCCGTGAAAGGACAGGACACAACAACCTGTGGAAGAACTTGATTCAGCTGAGCTAATTCACAGTAAACCATCATCTGTAGTGTTTCCACGCAAGTGTGTACTTTACCTTCTCACAGTACCATCCGGCGCTAACTCCATCGTTGTCGTGTCCAATCGTAACTCTGCTGAGAGGACTGAGGAGCGCAGCAATCTCAACATTAAAGATGTCTGTTAAACCACGCTCAAATTTTCCTCCTTCCAGAAATACCTGCAGGAACAGGAAACAGATTTGACTTTTCATTAAAATACGTAGTGAGAGGCTGGAATTTTAAAGAAAAATACAATTGGAAAAGAAATGTGATGTGGAGCAAGTAGGGACTGTACATCTGTACATCTTGCTTATTCCTGAGCAATATCATTTTTGTACACTTTTCTGTCCAGTATTTCTGTCTAAAATCCATCTGTGCATTATTGTTCATGTATTCACCAAATACTCATCTACTTTAACTTATTTACTTTATTATGTACAGTACAGACCAAAAGTTTGGACACACCTTCTCATTCAAAGAGTTGTCCTTATTTTCATGACTATGAATATTGTAGCTTCACACTGAAGGCATCAAAACTATGAATTAACACATGTGGAATTATATACTGAACAAAAAAGTGTGAAACAACTGAAAATATGTCTTATATTCCAGGTTCTTCAATGTAGCCACCTTTTGCTTTGATTACTGCTACACACACTCTTGCCATTCTGTTGATGAGCTTCAAGAGGCAGTCACCTGATATGGTTTTCCAACTGTCTTGAAGGAGTTCCCAGAGATGCTTAGCACTTGTTGGCCCTTTTGCCTTCACTCTGCGGTCCAGCTCACCCCAAACCATCTCGATTGGGTTCAGGTCCAGTGACTGTGGAGGCCAGGTCATCTGGCGCAGCACCCCATCACTCTCCTTCTTGGTCAAATAGCCCTTACACAGCCTGGAGGTGTGTTTGGGGTCATTGTCCTGTTGAAAAATAAATGATGGTCCAACTAAACGCAAATCGGATGGAATAGCATGCCGCTGCAAGATGCTATGGTAGCCATGCTGGTTCAGTATGCCTTCAATTTTGAATAAATCCCCAACAGTGTCACCAGCAAAGCACCCCCACACCATCACACCTCCTCCTCCATGCTTCACGGTGGGAACCAGGCATGTAGAGTCCATCCGTTCACCTCTTCTGCGCCGCACAAAGACACGGTGGTTGGAACCAAAGATCTCAAACTTGGACTCATCAGACCAAAGCACAGATTTCCACTGGTCAAATGTCCATTCCTTGTGTTCTTTAGCCCAAACAAGTCTCTTCTGCTTGTTGCCTGTCTTCAGCAGTGGTTTCCTAGCAGCTATTTTACCATGAAGGCCTGATTCACACAGTCTCCTCTTAACAGTTGTTCTAGAGATGTGTCTGCTGCTAGAACTCTATGGTGGCATTGACCTGTTCTCTAATCTGAGCTGCTGTTAACCTGTGATTTCTGAGGCTGGGGACTCGGATGTACTTCGTCCGCAGCAGAGGTGACTCTTGGTCTTCCTTTACTGGGACGGTCCTCATGTGAGTCAGTTTCTTTGTAGTGCTTGAAGGTTTTTGTGACTGCACTTGGGGACACTTTCAAAGTTTTCCCAATTGTTCGGACTGACTGACCTTCATTTCTTAAAGTAATGATGGCCACTCGTTTTTCTTTACTTAGCTGTTTTTTTCTTGCCATAATACAAATTCTAACAGTCTATTCAGTAGGACTATCAGCTGTGTACTGTATCCACCTCCTGTACAACACAACTGATGGTCCCAACCCCATTTATAAGGCTTGAAATCCCACTTATTAAACCTGACAGGGCACACCTGTGAAGTGAAAACCATTTCAGGTGACTACCTCTTGAAGCTCATCAACAGAATGCCAAGAGTGTGCGTAGCAGTAATCAAAGCAAAAGGTGGCTACTTTGAAGAACCTAGAATACAAGATATATTTCAGTTGTTTCACACTTTTTTGTTCAGTATATAATTCCACATGTGTTAATTCATAGTTTTGATGCCTTCAGTTTAAAAGCTACAATATTAATAGTCATGAAAATAAAGACAACTCTTTGAATGAGAAGGTGTGTCCAGACTTTTGGTCTGTACTGTACATACCTTGCAAAGGTATTCACACCCCCTAAACATTTACACATTTTGTCTTGTTACAGCCGCAAACTTCAACATCCATAAAAACAGGGTACGCAACACAGCTTCTAACAAACAATGGCTAAATCAGGTGCTGCACACCAAAAGGGCAAACTTTGCTTTTACAAACTTCAATATATTTTATTGGGATTTTATGAGACTATAGCTATAGACTATAGAACCATGGCTAGTGGGGAAGTCTGTCGACAGGACAATTATTAGTTGTACACTTGATAAATCTGGCTTTCATATAAAACTGGCAAGAGGAAAGCCAATGCTAAAAGAAGGCTGTAATAAGTCTGCCCTGAAGTTTGTGCAAGCCATGTCGGGGACAGACAAAAGTGGCTGAAGGTGCTCTGGTTGGATGAGATCACAACTTCCCCAGATGCAAACCAACCTGTGTGGTGGAAAACTAAAGCTGCACATCACCTCCCATGGTGGGAAATGGTTGTGGCAGCATCATGCTGGGTGTTTTGCCTTTCTTCAGCAATGACTGGACAGTTTGTAAGAGTTTATAGATGAATACAGAGCAATCCTGGAAGAAAAACCGTTAAAGACTGCATAGGGCTTCAAGCTAGAGGAAGCCTAGCCCCTCCAAAAGACCTTAAACATCACAAACAACTAGAGCTACAGTACATGGGTTAAATTGTGAATGGCCTGCACTTGTATAGCACTTTATCAAGTCCAAGGACTCCAAAGCTCTTTACACAACAATCAGTCGTTCACCCATTCATACACACATTCACACACTGACAGTGTGTGAATGTGCCAGCTGCCGTGGGGCAGAACTGGGGCTGCTATACAATCAGTGCCACTTGGCCCTCTGACCACCATCAGCAGGCAATACAGGTGAAGTGTCTTCCCCAAGGACACAACGACTGAGGTGGATGGAGTGGCTGTTCGGACCGGCAGTCCACTGGATAAACCCCTACCCATTCAAAGTCCAGATAGAAATGTTACTGAGAACCTGAGACAGACTTTAGAATTGCTCTTCACAGACGCTCTCCATCCAGTCTCATTGAGGTGGAGCTATGTTGCAAAGTAGAATGGAGAAAACTTTAGTCTCTAGATGTGCGAATATGGTAGAAACATACCCTAACAGACCTGCAGCTGAATACACATGGACACTACACTTTACAGATTTGTTTAAATTTTTGAAAAGCATGTATCATTTTCTTTTTACTTCACAATTATGCCCATATCATGTTTGACTACGATGTAAAATCCCAATAAAATACAAAGTGTGTAGTTATGTGACAAAATGTTCAAGGGGAAGGGATTCTTTTGCAAAGTGTTGTAGCTGTAAAGCACAAAAGACAATAGTGTCTGATTTCATTTAACACTACTTTGTAAAAAAAGCGAACACTGCTGTTTTGTCCATCATTTGTTGTCCGTCTCTGTTTGGGTTTTCCCGTTACCTTTCCACTGTTCCTCAGGCCTTTCGTGCCATGCATCACTATATGGATTTTGGAGTTGGTCCCTGCACCTCGGATGTTCCCTGTCACAATCTGAACGTTGTAGATGATACCTGCGGGATTCAGTTACTTGTTACTTTATCACATCTAAGGTCAGTGAGCCACTTAGGTTCACTGCACCCAGGTCTGAGGGGATGAGCAGGAACAAGATTACTCAGATGTAAACATCAGCTGCCTAAGCTATTTAATAACTATTACAAGGCTATCTGGAAAGCTTTGTATTCACTTTTAACATTTTCACTGAGTGCATTCTTTCTTGCTTTAAAAGTTGTTTTTGTCATCACCTGTTGGCTGGTTTGCGCCCACCAAAATGTCCCTCTGAATCTTCCCGTCATCTTCATCCAAGGCAAACCAGCGATTAACGGGGAATTCATACACTACTTTGTTTCCCATATCATCCAAAATCACCTGCAGAACAAACCAAAAAAGATTCAGTATTTTTACCTGTTTGCCACAACTCTAACACTAGTACGCTCTAGTAGATACTATAAGCATTAAGCAGAAAAAAATGTGATGGCATTTTATTACACTTTCATGTGCCATTACAGTTTAATTTCATACAAAATTGTATTTTCATTTTGGTATAGATCATGTATTCCTCTGTATGAGTTACACATTTATTGATTTCCTGATAAAGATACACTGCCTGGCCAGAAAAAAAATCACCACCTGGATTTAACTAAGCAAATAGGTACGAGCCTCCCATTGGATAATTACTGCATGGGTGACTATGTTTCAGCTGGCAACAACTTATTTAACCCCAACTGGTGCTTCTCATTTCTTAAACAACCATGTCAAAAGACACATCCCGTGGTCATGGAAAAGATGTCAGTCTGTTTCAGAAGGGTCAAATCATTGGCATGCAACAAGCAGAGAAAACATCTAAGGAGATTGCAGAAACTACCAAAATTGGGTTAAGAACTGTCCAACGCATTATTAAAAACTGGAAGGATAGTGGGGACCCATCGTCTTCGAGGAATAAATGTGTCTGGAATAAAATCTTGAATGATCATGATCTGCAATCACTTATATGTTTGGTGAAATCAAATCGAAGTAAAACAACAGTAGAACTCTGGCCTATGTTTAATAGTGAAGGAAGAGCATTTCCACACGCACAATGCGAAGGGAACTCAAGGGATTGGGACTGAACAGCTGTGTAGCCTTAAGAAAACCACTAATCAGTGAGGCTAACTGGAATAAAAGGCTTCAATTTGCTAGGGAGCATAAAGATTGGACTCTGAAGCAATGGAAGAAGGTCATATGGTCTAATGAGTCCAGATTTACCCTGTTCAAGAGTGATGGGCGCATCAGGATAAGAAGAGAGGCAGGTGAAGTGATGCACTCATCATGCCTAGAGCCTACTGTACAAGCCTGTGGGGGCAGTGCTATGATCTGGGGTTGGTGCAGTTGGTCAGGTCTGGGTTCAACAACAGTAGGAGTTCAAAGAATGAGGTCAGCTGACTACCTGCATATACTGAATGACCAGGTTATTCCATCAATGAGTTTTTTATTCCCTGATGGCATGGGCATATTCCAAGATGACAATGCCAGGATTCATCGGGCTCGAATTGTGAAACAATGGTTCAGGGAGCATGAGACTTCATTCTTACACATGGATTGGCCACCACAGAGTCCAGACCTTAACCCCATTGAGAATCTTTGGGATGTGCTGGAGAAAGCTTTGCGCAGCGGTCAGACTCTACCATCGTCAATGCAAGATCTTGGTGAAAAATGTATGTAACACTGGGTGGAAATAAATCTTGTGAAATTGCAGAAGCTTATCGAAACAATGCCACAGCGAATGCGTGCCATAATTAAAGCTAAAGGCGGTCCAACAAAATATTAGAGTGTATGACCTTTTTTTTTTGGTGGCGGCTTTTTTTTTGGCCAGGCAGTGTATAAAATAACTGTATCGATTGTTGGACACAGAAATATCCAACCCTTAATTTGAGTACATTCACTGACAAGGAACATTTAAATTAAACATTTAAAGTAATCAATGACTTCATGTTTCCCAAAAGGTTTGAATAGGCACTCTTCAAAGTGGGAAAGATAAGAGAACATTTGTAGGATTTACACATCTTAACCAGAGATAACAATGTGGAGGGTTCTGTGCAATCTAAAGTACCGAAAGAGAACATAGTATGGGCTGGGTTTCCAGTAAAGAGTCTTTGTTTAAAGCCTAACTGAAAAAGAAGGAGGCTGTCAAGTGCCACAGATTAAATTACAAATACAGGTCTGGGGAAAGTCATTCACCCTGTTTGCGTCATTGTTTGGCAGATCTAGTACATGTGTTTTCAAAGTGAATAAGAGAGGGTAGATCTTCAGAGCAACACAAAAGCAAACACATCACCAGGAGTGATACGAGAGTTTAGAGGCATCTAGAAATTGCAGCATCTGGCTGCCATATTCAGTAACATCAGTGGTAGAGCCTAATTTTTGCTCCAGACGAATACATCTCCTGTTTGTATAATTTAAGACAACATTTGTCCTCAGGTTCCTAAGGTATGGTGGATCAGACGAATGAAACAAAAATGAAATATAAAAAGCCAAACCACAGCAATACAAGCTGCAACACAACATCAAAAGCCACAAGATATCTAATTCGGTTGTGATAAATAAATAAAAATATCAGTGGAAATAAAGTTTAATATAAAATTTGCAGAAATTATGACTTGATGATTTGCTTTATGTCCTGCTAATTTTATGGGCTTTTTAAAAAAACTAAAGACAGAACAGATTTCAGCGGCTGAGATCGTGCTTATATATTTTTAGCTAAGACTGCTTCACATACTCCTCTTGGTACGCAAATTTTATTTCACTGGTGGACTTTAGTGTCACTCGTCCCTGCAGTAACAAACAAATCTAATGACTCATCTTTCTGGGTGTTGTAAGGCTATCCCTTAATGAGGCATGGTTTTCCTTTACACAGAGCCTAGGATGACGACATGCGTGTTATGTATGTGTCCATGTACACGCCAGTTTGAGTGAACTCATCTCTCACACGCGCACACTGTACTGCATGCGTCTGAAGAGCAGAGATAGGAAGCCCAGATAAGGAAGACTGAAATGGAAATGAGGAGATCCAGTGTCCTAAGTACCACTGAGGAGGTAGAACTGAGTAAAATGAATGAGCACAGGCTCAGGGAAGACTTTTCAGCATGGCTGTTGAGTATTTTAAACTGTACATAAACAGGAAGTGGAGGATTGTGAGATTTGTTCTATTTCTATTTTATTTCAATTCAACTCAGTTTTTTAAATTTATGAATATATATACAAAGACACACACACACACACACACATGTATATATATATTTTGAAGAAGTTCTCCAGGGCTGTCTCTATTTCCTTATTTCACCCTCCTCTGTTTTTGGAATCTGTCCTACATCTAATAGATTTTCCATCAAACAGTGTGACGATAAAAAGCTGCAGTGTGTACTAGCAATCACACCCACAGCTATATTTTATTTTAAGGTGGAGGTTTTCTAACTTTGTTCTAATGGGACCTCAGAAATTTCAACTTTCATGTAGAAACTTTGCCAACAGCAAAAAAAAAGCAAAAACTTAAAAAAAGGTTGAAAAAACGTCCTTCAGTGTGCGTTCCAGTTCATTTTTCTAACTGGAAACTTGGATCTCCAGCTTCCAAGATGAAAAATAACCCATGTATATGTTTCTCACCTTCTCCACAAACCATCCTGCTGAGGAGCCTTTGTTGTTATGGCCGATGGTGATCTTCCTAATTTTACCCAAGTTTGGCGCCTCAATGGTAAACTTGTCCTCTGTGCCTTTTTCAAAGTTATTTTTGTCACTGTCGAGGCGCCTCTCCCCTGAAATGAAAGAAATAGTACACTTTATTGGTGGATTTCTAGATTTGCTGCATCAAAATTTCCATCCAGTTTGAGAAAAAAGTAACTTGTTTGGCAGCATGCCTATACCTGTGTCCCCAAACTCGCCAAAAATATTGATAAAGACATCCGCATCAGTTCCGCTTCCTTTCATATCCGCAGTAAAAACGCTAACAATGTATTTATTATCTGGGAAACCAAATCAAAGAAAACATTTAAAGAATAATCTCTGGACCTCTTTTCTGTTTTTTTTTTTTTTTTGTAAAGAATCAGTTCTTACATTTGGGCATGTCCATTTGGTCCATGCTGGCCAGGAGGTCTCTCACATAGAGGCCATCTCCCTCCTCTCTGCTGAGCCAGTTGTTACAAGCAAAGTAAAACCTCAGATGAGGGCGAATCACATCTGTGATGACCACTCTGTCCAGGAACCAGCTAGCGTTCATGCCTGTGTTGTCATGCTCAATCCTGGACAATCAGGAAAACGTCCACCAAAGAAATCAACTCATAAGTCCAACTCTGTCTAACCCAAATGGTTTTAATCTATTCAGTATATCTAAAATGACGAAACAGAGAGAAAAAATGGTGTCTTTCCTACCTTATTTTTTTCAGGTGTCCAACATTGTGAGTTCTAATTCTAAACACATCAGTTTTGGACCTTTCAAATGCGGTTCGACTCCTGGAAAAAAATAAAATTTAATAAATAAATATATATATATATATATATATATATATATAAATATATATATATATATATATATATATATATATATATATATATATATATATATATATATATATTAGCATTTTAACATTTAGATGCTCTCATTATAATATTTTTTATAGTGGAAAAACTCTTAACTACAAAAGAAATGCTAAAGAACCAAACAGAAAGGGCGTTATTAAGAGAGATGATGAGAAGATTTCACATTAACTCCTAATAAAGTAAACAAAAACAAGCAAGCCTTGCAAACGATTGAACAAAACCCATGCAAAGGATTAACACCAATCACTGCACTCAGTCTGCTCTGTAAAACAAATAATTTTTTCCATGCAGATTAGGAAAAATACATACTTCTTCTCTGTGCTGTGAAAGTGGAGGAAATACATGGGGTTTTAGTTCATCAAGCAAGAAACTTCTTCGTTAACTATCAGTTAGGAATCAATACCATAGTAAAAGATAGGTTTATGAATCTAAATATTTTCTGAACTGAATTTACTTGCTGGCCAGGTGAATTTTGGGAGTGATGCCATACTCTCCAAAAAGAGTGATGAACACGTTGGCGTCAGTACCTGCTCCTCTCTCATCCCCCGTAATGGTCATCACCTCATACACTGCAAGGTTTAATAAGAAATAATTTAATTTTTGTAATTACACAAAGCTAGGGTTTCAGCCAATAAAGCTTCAAAGTCATGTTACAATACTTCTTATGGTCTTGGATGCTTATTTTTAACTCCGTAAATTTCATTAGAGAGGCCAGTCAAGCACCTAACAGAGCAAAACTCCTTGGTGGTTCCTCGATTTTTAGGTTTTTCATCCAGGCAGCAAGACTTTCTTGAGAAAAATGTTGTTGATACACAATTTAGCTAAGAACTTATTTTAAACGAGATGTTCGAGCACTTTTAATCAACAACTTCTCACAAAGATGCCACTTGTTCTCATGTTTTTGGTTGAATCTAAGGATGATGCACATTTCAGGTATTTACAGAATGTTTTTCCTATTTTCAGATACTGTTCATCTGCTGTTGGCCATTTTTTAGGGCTGACACTTTATCTGTTGCTCTATGCCCAGGTTCTCAAATCCGAAAGAATACAGTTAAAACATACCTATTTTAATATCTTTTATCAAACATTTCTTATCAAAGTGAAAAAGATCCTATTATACACCCCAAATGTAAAGCTGCGCCTTTGAGAATAGTAGGAGATGTTTGTATGGTAGAGACTTTTATTTTAAAGTAAAAAAGGAAGCAGTTCTTGATTTGTTGCCCTGGATTATTCTATAATGAAAGAACCTCACATGAAACCTTTATTCTATCTGTGGAAACAACAAGGGAGCATTTAGACCTTCTTAGATTGAAACAAGTATGAAGACAACAATATATGGTTTATCAACGTCTGGATCAGTGGAAGCAAACAATAAAAGCAGTGATCTTTAAATATTTGAGTTTAAACGTTTTGCATACTACTGTTAAATGTTCATTGTGACATTTACAACCAACACGTGTTTTACAATAAAATAGGATTTGTATCAGATTTCAGGATTTTCAGATTACTGCTCTTATTTAGTTTCAAAACACCAGATCACATGTTACCTACTGGATGGCATTTTAACTGGGTTGGACAACCATTTAAAATTTATGGAGCATACTCACAAATGTTTTCACAGGTGCTAAATCTGGGTGAAAAAGAGTTTGCAGAAGCTGCTAATTCTGAAACAAGAAGCTGAAACAGATCTGCTTCTAAAATACCTCCACTGAGCAAAGAGCACCTCCTTGCACCCATATTAGATTATGTTAAGGTTTACTTCAAACACATTCACTCATCATTTTCATGAAGTCACATTTTGAGATTTGATATTTCCTTCTTTTATTTTAAAACTATATCTTCCTATCCCATGATATTCATTTATGCTTATGCAAATTAAAGCTAGAGCAAATTGCTTGGGATTTCTGAATACCAGAACTTCATGCTTTATCCAGATTGTGCGAAAAATACCATCTGCTGAAAGCTGTTAATAAAGGAGAAGAAAAACATAAATTAAGTGATCTGCTGCGTTGATGTGTTTAAGGTAGAATTCTTATTTTACTCTAGTGAGGTGTGCCTGAATTTTTACAAATAATTTTTTCAGATCAAATAAATTGACTAAATATTACTTAATATCATGTTGTTGCTGTTTTAATGTTCGTGGAACAGATGCTTCGCAATCAGAGGTTCAGAACTCAGACAAATGAACTCTGTAAAGCAGTTAAATGCAAAAAGTAAAGGAAACTGCACCGCTTTCTTAATTTCCCATTCCCTTTTAAAACCGGTGTTGAAACTAGTCAGTGTGTTTCTCAGTATTAGTGAGAAAATGTTTGTGTTTGTTAAGCTCGGTTTGCTTTAACATCATAAGGGCCGCTTTTGATGGATGTGACACGCCACCTTGTAATGCTAAGTGTCATGTAGATAGGGTTTGATGATAACACGCGATCACCTCTACCACATCTATCAGTGTAACGTTACTGTAAACATTAAACTAATCTACCAACACATGACTGAAGGTGCTCAGATGACTAAAGGCAATCAAAGGTTCTCTCCTTTGAGGGTCAAATGTCTCAAACACACATCAAATTGTCCTTTATTCATATGTAACTATTTCTGTAAATACCGATATTTTATCTGAGTAAGTCCTTTAGACATTTTAACCTACATTTGACAAGTTGAAATAAAAAGTTTGCATCACCTTTCTTTTTATGGTATTCGTCCTCATAGTTCTCCATTTTCTCTGGCTCATAGTTGCGGAGCTCATTCTCGTAGATTTCAACATAGTTTTCAATCTTTTTTTTCTTCCCTTTTGTCTTCTTTGTGCCTTCATCACTATCACTTCTCTCTGAGCCTTTTTTCTTCTTGTCTTTCTTTTTCTTTTTCACGTCCTCCTCATCCCCAGCGGCCTGATCGCCACCTTTTTTGTTTTTGCTTTTTGATCCCATCTTTTCTTGGACAGAGAACTTCTTGGAGCCTCTCTCAGTTGTCTCAATCACATCAAGGAGATTTCCTCTTTTCCTTCTACCCAGGGACTTATTTCTTTGTAGCCCAACTCATCTCCTCTTTAGTATATACCTCATTCTCTTCTCCTCTCTTCTTGATGCTCCTTTACTTCATGTTTTGTGTAAGCTTCTTCATTGCATTCCTCAAACTTATTCTTCAGTCGTCCTGCGTTCTTTGATCCACTTACCTGCTTACCTTTCTTCTTTGGCTCGGGTTCCTGATCCTCTGAGTCCTCGTCATCTGCATCTTCGGTTTCCCCCTCTGCTCTTTGACACGTTTTTTTTTTTTTTGTTTTTTTTTAGTGGGCATCTTTAATTTATTCCCTACCTTGTAACTGATTCCAGGGTGTTCCGGTGAAACCTGATTAAGCTGACCTGTGGCTGCAGGGGAGTGATGGGCTGGCAGCAAGAGCCAGAGACAGAGACAGAGCTTAGGAGCTGCTGTTGGCGGGGTGGGGGGGTCATTTACAACGACGAATGGCATGAGGTCACCTGATGAGAGGAGGGAACCCTTACAGGAAAGGGTGGGGTCAGGCAGCCAATCGTTTTGTGGACTGAAAGAACAGTGAGGAAAAACATGCAACTAATCACCAGACAAGGAAAGAAAAGAAATGTATCAGTGAATTTATGAGAATGCTTTTATCTGAAGATTTAAATTATTATGTTTCTTTATGGATTTATTTCTTGATCATGTTCAAATCTGATTTCCTGAATGACTGCAAGAAGAATGAATTTACAAACCATCACAGTCTCCACCAACAGACTGATGAGCTGAGGTAATTTTAATTGATGTTATGATGTCATATTATGCTGAGGTTGTGCTGGACCAACGTGCAGAGCAGAATGCTGAAGCCGCATGGTAATTTAGTGAGTCTTGAATGATGATTTCAAGAAAACTGGCAACTTTCATAAAACAAGGAACATGGGCAGGAACCAGACATGGCGCAGAAAGTAGTCAGGTTTAAATGCAGGGTAGTTTTCAGGAGGAACCAGTCGAGAATAATGAAACCAGGGAGTATAAGTACTGAGGTAGGGTGGAGAATGGACAAATGAACACAGGGAGTTAATCAGCGGGGAATCAGGATCAGCTGGTGGGAGAGAGACTGAAGACAACTGAGGGAGAGTGACTAACACAGATGAGCAGGGTGTGACAGAAAACATCTAAGTGAACAGGAACAAGTAAATATTGAGACTACTAAAATATCATGAACAGAGAGAAAACAGATCAATAAGAAAATACAAATTAAAACATCTAACATATGAAACCAGGAAGATACAAACCCTTAAACACCAGAATAAACATGAATGAACTGACATAAAGCAAACGAAGAACATGGCAGTGCAGAGAAAGTAAACAGTACTCAAACTCAAAACCCTCAACACAGGCAGATTTTGACATTTTAAAGTTAAAGCTGCCATCATCTGCAGGTTTCTTGGTGTCTTTTTTGTCATTGCCTGAATGTTTTTAGCCGTTTTTTTTTTTTTTTTTTTTTTTTTTTACAGATGCACCAATCAGTCTTTTCCTGAAACCTTTTTTTGGTTTTCTGGTCTGAATTGCTGATTTCAATTTTGACCCATTCCGACTTTTTTTCTAACTACTATAACAAAAAAGAGAAAAAAATGTGATGTGGTTTATTGACACATGAAAGCATGGAGTTTCATAGTTTCAATAATTCACATCAATAGAAAAAGTGATTTTCAGTATTTCACAAATTCATTGGCTGATCACCAGTTGGATACAGTAAAGAAAAAAAAAATGCCCAATATCAATCTGTGGTTGTGATCTCAACCTTTTTTAGGATTATTAATGATTTAATTAGCTTTCGTCCTTCATAGCACGCAGCCTCTGCATCCTCCTGCTTCAATCTGTCACTTGGTCCTTATTAGAAATCAGTCTGTCAAAGATCTGTGTCTTTGTTTTCATTGGTCAGTGCCAGAACTTTGAGTTTATTTCAAGGTTTAGTTTGTTTTTTGTGTTTACTCTGTGTTGGCAGTTTTCCTTTTTTGATTCTGCAAAGCCTTCTTGTGTCAGTAACGTCCTTTGTGGTGTGTGTCTCCTTTCACCACCAAAATAAACCAAAATACAATTCAATTGTGTTATATTCACACATCTTAGTTAACAAACCTACTCGTAAATATAAAACTTAAATATTTTTGAATAAAAGGTATGCAGTTCCATGTAGGACATGTTGTCCCTGCATCACAGGGCAGACACAGACAATAATACACACAATATGGTCGGCGTAGAGTAATAAATTATAAAAATAAACTTCAATCAGCATCATAAACATTTTTCTTCCTTTTTGTGGTCTTATTAACAATCTAATGGCTTAATATGGCAGATAATGTTAATTGTTTATATTTTTGTCAAGATTTAAACACATTTTAGATTTATTTGAAATTTGAAAGTAGATACATTTACTAAGAAAAGTATCTTTAAGTAAATAATTGGTCAGATGTTTTTTTTATTTGATCTTAGTGATCAGGCAAGGAGTTGCGAAATGGAGCTAATTTAAAAAGAAGTGCCATGTAATATTTTTATTGTTGACCACACTATTTTATTTTGTTAAACTGAAATTCCTAAGAAATGTGTAGAAAATTGTATTTCAATTAATTCATTTAACAAAAAAAGAAAAACATGTCTAAAAAATGTAAAAGGCTTAAAGCAAAGATCTAAAGATCTAAAGCAAATGACTTTACTTGGAAAAACTGCAAGTTTTTTTGCAGCAAAAACAAAATGAAGCATCTTAAGCCAAATAGATCAATAAAATAAAATGGGAGTTTGCAAATAAGAGGAAAAAATGCCTTTTGTACTTGTTTTGTACGCAGCTTCAATATAACCAGGAGAGGGAGACATTGTCAATCCATTTTGCCTCAGACTATTTCTGTTCACACGCTTACAAATATTTACCAGAGAATAAACACAGGTTGCATCAACCAGAAGTTTCGACTTATCGGAAGAAACACGTGGTTGTCCATTAATTCCCCCAAAATATTTATTTTTCCCCCTGCAGCTGTCACACATTAAAAGTTGTGTTTGATGAAACATGGAGTCTGTGTGAACCCTAAAGTGAAAACCTGTTTTTATGTACAGTTTCTGAGTGCTGAGCAGAAGCTCTCAGAGAGGGAAAAACATCAAAGATTAAAACAGTAAAAAATTACTGCAAACTGTTTGAGCCTCGCAACGCTTTTTAACCACAATGTTTTTCACAATTATAGCTGCTGTCTACTGCAGCAAAGAGCTGGCAATGAATTACTCAGTGATCCCATCTTAGGCTGTCTTAGGCTTTTGGCAAAGTTTCTGTTGGCAGTACACTAAAAGTTTAGACTGGCACGATGAGCTCCTCTGTGGTGAAACCCTGGGTCCTTTTCCTTTCCCTTGTCTTTCACCTTCTGTTTCCCTCACTCTTCCTCTCCCTTTGTGAATTTCTGGCTCTATTGTTTATAACTCTGAATTTTACTGCCGATGTTCACTCTAAAGGCACACAATAAATGTTTTATACCCACAGTTACTGTTGCAATTCGTTAGTACAGAATGATTTAAAACCCAACATTTGTTTCTAAAGCTTCACTGTGTTCCAGTTCCTGTTTGAGCATTTTATTGGGACTTAGTTTACACCCCATCATTTATTTAGAGAACTATGTTCCTCACTTGTTGTTAATGTGTAAAGAAAGACAATCAGTTTTTGCAATAGTATTTTATAAAATGTATGACCAAATGAATGGTGAGAACCAGCTGTCGTATTATAAGACTCCCTGACAAGGAAAAACAATCAGCTGCAGATCAGTTGAGGTTATAAAACCATAAAAAAACAGTATAGAGGAGCACAGGTGCACATTACTGTGTGACCTTTAATGCTGGAAGTCAGAATGTGTTTGAAAGATGCATATCAGCAATCTGTGCAGGAATTGAGGAATTTTTTCCTGCAAATCCAAACAAGCTGGCTGCATTCAATCAATCCAGATCTCCATATCTGTGAGACAGTGAAGGAAGAAGTTTATACAAGACAGAGGCAGATAGGTTGTCATGATTATCCACAGGGCCCCGATGTGGGAGTTCATATGCAGCGTTTATCGCCTTTTTCTTTGAACATAGATTCAAAGGATTTTGTCTTCAAAGCTCGTTATCACCATCTCTTGATCACTAAAGCAAACTGCAGCTACTGATCCCGCTGAGATTGGATTTGTCCTTTCGACTTTGGTTCAGAAACGTTTGTGGTCAAGTTTTTCTGTACTATGAAGTAAGACAGTTGCATTAAAAGGACTGGACTGATTTCAAGCACGTCTCCTAACTAAACGGAGACTTTTCAGGGAATTTTTTTTATAACTTTCTTCAAAGTCAGAAGTATACCTACACTAAGATGTCTATGCCTTTAAACAATTTTGGAAATCCCAGATGATGATGGTGTCATGTCTTTGTAAGCTACTGATACTGGTTAATTCACAAAACTTAGGGTAACTGGAGAAACAAGTGGATATATTGTAAGACACATCACAAACATACTGCTTCCTTCTGTTTCATTTTGGGAAAATCAACAGAGATCAGACAAGATTTCAGAGAATTATGGACATCCACCAGTCTGGTTCATCGTTGGGTACAATTTCCAGATGCCGGAAAATGCCGTGTTCATCTGTTCAAAAACCACACCAGTCAGGAAGGAGGTTCTGTGTCTTAGATATGAACATGTTGTGGTGTGAAATTTCAGTATGAACTCCAGAACAAAATGCATTATGCACAGTGAAGCTCGCAGGTCTAAGAACACTATCCCAGCAGTGAAGTACGGGAGTGACCGGATCATATTGTTGCTGCAGGAGGGACTGGTACACTTCATAGAATAAATGGCATCGTGAGGTAAGAACATTATGTGGAAATATTGAAGCAACATCTCAAGACATCATCCCGCAAGTTAAACCTTGGGGTCAAATTGGTTTTTAAAATGGACAATAACTCCCAGTATACAGCAATGTTAATGTTTTGGAGTGCATCAAAAAAAGTTAGATGCGGTGGTTTGGACGTCTCCTGGGTGCCTCCCATTGGAGGTTTATTTCACACATCCCACTGGGAGGAGACCGCATGGCAAACATAAAGTTTGCTGGAGGGACTGTACATTAGTTCAGGCCCAGGAACCACTTGGGATCCGTCAGAATGAGCTAGAAGGTGTTGCTGAGAAGAGTGTTGTTTGGATTTCTCTCCTGACAACACGACTGCTCTCAGATTAGCTGAAGATAACAGATAGATGGTAACACACTTTGGTTTGTCTGTTTTTAGAGCCATTGCCAAAGTGTGGCTTTCAGTCTTCCACAGAAGATGTTAGCAGGTTAAATGGCAATTTAGATCTGTTCAATCGGATTACAGCAATTACACAGAGACAGAAAGAGGACCAAGCATGCTGACAGTTTTATACACAAAATGACCTGTTTTAATTAAGTAAACATGCCTGGGGGCGATTGCTGCACCCAAAAACATCTGGGCACAAAACAACAATGCACATAACCAAGGTTTGATGAGACAAAACCATGTTATCTCTGTGCAGCTGGGACCATAATAAGCTTAAGTTCAAGAAAAGTGCTTATCCATATGGCACTGCAACAATTTGATGAAACTCAAAGATCAATAAGCAACTTAGGAGAACAGCAAATACAAATGTAGCCTATTTATGCAGTTAGGGAAGGTTTTCTTATCAAGAGGAAATATGAAGGTAATCTGAAATCTGGGAAATGAGACATGTTGCAGTTTAGAAAAACTGACTCAGAATCATCAATAAAAAAGCTAAAGGTTAATAAGGTAATTCAGAATCTCTACAAATGTCTTCATATAACATCAAAAACCTAAACTCAAGTCATTACACCTTAGTATGTGCAAAACAAAAGGTACATTTACAAACAAGAGGTAGAGTGAGCAACGTCAGCCATGATGCCACTCGCAAGTAGTGTCTGACTGTTAATATTAACCAAAGATGTGCCTCTTCTTTTGCAATCGTTATGATAAAATCTCTGCAAATGAACAATCAAAACATCCTTGATTTGTATATCTTTAAAGAGGAAAATGAAAGACAAACAAATAATACTGAGTCATTTATTCAATCTATAACACCCTAAATCATTATCAGCTCCTGGAAATGAACTGACTGACCCTGATTTATTTTTCTGATATAAACATGAAGAAGCAATGCAAACTCCCATGGGAGTTGAAAATGTCCCGTGTGTGATTCTGACTTCAGATGCTTTTATAGCCCTATGATTATGAGCTTAATTGCTTTCCCAAAGCATAAATGTTTATTTTCTGGCTCGTTTTGAAGGAACTTTGTAAAAGCAGGGCTATGGCTCCGCGACACTGAAGACACTCAGCAGTTACTCTCAAAATAAACACACAGGAGGGTCTGAAGACTGACGCAGGAAGCACAAAGGAAATGAGTTGGAAATAAATTGTCACAGCAGTATTGGGGAGGAGCTCAGGAGCTGTCATCTTTCACAACTGAGAGCCTCAGAATCCACAACTGTACTGAGATTATGTTTCACACCGGGATCACAGTGTAGCAAAACATAAACACCGATTTATTTTACCAGAATGAGATAGTTTGTTACCTCTCACAGCAGAGTGTATGAGGGGTTATTATGCAACACCTAAAGAGGTCAACAACTGCTTCGGCGCGGCTGGAGAGCCTTTCACTAGCCTGAGTTGATGAAATGTTGTACAAATAACACCAAGACATGTGTTACTAACTTACACAGAGTTATAGCTCTGTTGAGCCATCCATTCCCTTAGCTCTTAGCAGTCATGACTTTATAGGATTCTTCTTAAATAAAATTGATTCTATTGGAAATAACTGTAGAATCTGATCTGTGTTTGGACTGTTTTGATCCTGTGGAGCTTCCTGAGTTATCAGAAATATTAGCTTCATCTAAACCTTCAACTTGTATGTTAGACCCAATCCCAACCAAATTATTTAAGGAAGTGTTCCCTCTGATTACCAGCCCCATTTTAGATATGATTAATTTATCTTTAGTTAATGGATATGTACCACAGACTTTTAAGGTAGCTGTAATTAAACCTTTACTTAAGAAACCTTCGCTTGATCGAGATGACTTGAAAAAATTACAGACCTATATCCAATCTTCCATTCTTATCTAAAATCCTTGAGAAAATAGGCTAATCAAATTGTGTGAGCATTTACACAGCAATGACCTGTTTGAAGGGGTTTCAGTCAGGCTTCAGAGCTCATCATAGCACTGAAACAGCTCTGCTGAAAGTCACTAATGATTTTTCTTATGGCCTCAGATAATGGACTTGTGTCTGTACTGGTTCTGTTAGATCTCAGTGCTGCATTTGATACAGTCGATGATAATATTCTCTTCGAAAGGCTGGAATATGCTGTAGGGATCAGGGGAACAGCGCTAGGCTGGTTTAAATCTTATTTGTCTGACAGATTCCAGTTTGTTCATGTAAATGATAAATCATCTTTAAAACTCCAGGGTTAATTGGGAGTACCAAAGGGTTCAGTACTTGGGCCAATTCTCTTTACTATATATATACTTCCAATAGGTAAAATTATCAGGCAGCATAGAATAAATTTTCACTGTTACGCTGATGACACTCAGCTTTACTTATCCATGAATCCTGATGAGCCCAACCAGTTAGATAGACTACAAGCATGTCTTGAAAGACATAAAACTTGGATGACTTTAAATTTTCTGCTTCTAAATTCAGACAAGACAGAAGTTGTCGTTTTGGACTGGAGTCTTTAAAAAGAAAACTGCTTAGTCAATCACTTAATCTGGATGGTATTAAATTGACCTCCAATAATAAAGTGAAAAACCTTGGGGGTTTTTTTTGACCAGGACATGTCATTTTTAAATCCCATATTAAACAGGTTCAAGGATTTCTTCTTTCACCTCCGGAACATTGCCAAAATTAGAAATATCCTATCCAGGAGTGACACTGAAAAACTAGTCCATGCATTTGTTACTTCAAGGCTGGACTATTGTAATTCTTGACTATCAGGATGTCCACAAAATGCAGTTAAAAGCCTTCAACTGATTCAAAATGCTGCAGCAAGAGTTCTGATGAAAATTAAAAAGAGAGATCATATTTCCCCTACTTTAGCTTCCCTTCATTGGCTCCCTGTTAAATCCAGAATAGAATTTAAAATTATCCTCCTCACATATAAAGCCCTTAATGATCTAGCTCCACCATACATCAGAGATCTGATTGTTCCATATATTCCTAACAGAGCACTTCGTTCTCAGACTGCAGGTTTACTGGTGGTTCCTAGAGTCTCTAGAAGTAGAATAGGAGGCAGATCCTTTAGTTATCAGGCTCCTCTCCTGTGGAACCAGCTCCCGGTTTGGTCCGTGAGGCGGACACCCTGTCTACTCTTAAGGCTAGGCTTAAAACTTTCCTTTTTGATAAAGCTTATAGTTAGAGTGGCTTAGTTTATCAGGGAGGGAGCCTTACTCCCTCCCTGTTGAATGGAGTAAGGGGGATTCAGGTTTAGCCTAAACTGGCTCGGTTATGGTTGAGGTGCAAACACACCCTCCATTTCTGCTACCTGTATGACCCCTTCTCTTTTCCAATGGTTATAATCAGTCTGACAGAGAGAGGGATCCCAATCCTTGTGGTTTTTAGTATAACAATGACCATCAGTGGGACCCTTTGTGGGGTGCCTTGAAACGACATTGTTGAAAATAAGCGCCGTTTAACTAAATAATCTGAACTGAAACTTTCTATGTAGTTATGCTGCTATAGGCTTAGGCTGCTGGAGGACATAATGACCACTTTCACCCTCTTCGCTACATTCTCACACTACTCTCCAATTTTACATTATTTGCTGTTATTTCAGCTTTTAACTTTGTTCTCTCTCTTTTTTCTTCCTAGAAGCTAGACCTGGCCTGACTCTGTGTCTACCTGTGACACCTTTCTGGAGGAGGATATCGTCCGAGCTTCTGCAGGCCACAACTTAATGCTCACCCTCTACTGATGATCCACATGGGCCTGTCTTTCAGTGTTTAACCCTTTCTCTCTCCTAGACATGGCTACTGACTGAACTTTTACTGTGACTAACTCTACGTGCTCTCTTTCAGACTCTAACCTTAAAAACTGGCTCAGAGTTTATCTGTTCTTTCTTTCTAGGTGAAATGACTAAAGGAGCTACATCCATTAACATTTACCTTTTCCTTCCCATAGAAAGTACTCCTGGATCAGTGCTTCTTTGTTCTCTTTGTGTCTCTGCTCTGTTCTCTCTAACCCCCAGTCAGTTGTGGCAGATGGCCACTCACACTGAGCCTGGTTCTGCTGGAGGTTTCTTCCTGTTAAAAGGGAGTTTTTCCTCTCCACTGTCGCTGCATGCATGCTCAGTATGAGGGATTGCTGCAGAGTCAAGGCCAGTGAATGTCCACTGTCTCTACATGCTCATCTGGGAGGAGTGAATGCTGCAAGTCACTGACTCAATGCAATCTGCTGGGTTTCCTTAGACAGAAAAACTTTTTATCCAATTTGAATAAATAACTAACTCTGACTGCAATGTTCAATGGTTAGGATTAATTGGAATGTATGTACCTGACTGTTGTGAAGTGCCTTGAGACAACATGTGTTGTGAATTGGCGCTATATAAGTAAATTGAATTGAATTGAATTGTTTTTACTGTGGATTTAAGAGCTGCATGCAGTGTTGAGTGTTTCATTGTGTAAATGACTTAAAAACAAAACAACAGGACCATATAAATGACACACAAACATGTACATGTTGGTTATTTTAATTTCAAGATCATGTTGCTGTAAGAAAAAGTATCTTCCTCCTAACAGATTTCTTCTGTTTTCATTTTTTGTCACAGTTAAATGCTTTAGTTCAGCAGTCTAAGGTTTTGCAGTACCAGACTTTGGTGTGTGTTGGCGTCAGATTCTGATGTGCAGCGATGCAGGAATCAGGCGTACAACACTGCAGGACATTGACAACAGTGTCCTCGACTGTGGAAATGAGGATGTTGGATATGGCTGGAAATGGGGGTCTATGTGATTAAAAAAATAACTGTGGTGGAAGGCATCTTGCTCAAGCCAGTAAGGTAAGCAGCAGATGAGAAGGACGTAGGAGAATGGACTGGGTGACTGATTTCACCAGGTAGACAGTTTCCAACCAGACACAGTGAAAGGCTCAACAGGACACCTAATGAGGCACTGACACCATGAACATGGACTCGAACTGGACAGGGAAAACTTTTAGATTTTGTGCCTATGACAAAAATAGAGATTTGGATAATTAAGTCTGCAGAAGTGACATGACAAACAACCTTCTTCTGACATTAGTGGAACCACAAAATGCACCAGTCGGCTTTGCACAGGTAGACTTATTATCCATAGTCTAGCATTCAGATGGATCCATGGTTCACTGGACTTTCTGAAGAGCAGTCATGAGATCAAGAACTAAAATTATGTCCACCACCGATGGTAAGATGTTTCATGAATCTGTGGCAGAAAAGCCAGTTTTAGGCACACATGAGGCAGCTGAGCAAGCTGAATATTTACCTCTCCAGCTGTGTGAAATAACCTGTCAGGAAAACTGGATGACAGAAACAAAAACATCAGGAACCATCTCAACAAAAACCATGAAACAGAAACTGGTGCTGGACGGGGGCAATAAGCAAGCAGATATACTGGGATGGGTCATTAGTGTGTCCAAACTGCTGACCTAATTAGGAGACTGGTGGTGCGTGAGGAGGTAGTAACCGGAGCAACTGAGGACATCTGCATATGTAGGACATAAATGCTTAGAAAATCCTTATAAAAGCTAAATCCAACCAGTAAATTGCGGATGTGGATTTCAGTGAAGGAAATCTGTTTCAGATTAGCAGGAAATACCAGGCTAACCTTAGCAGTTGTTGTTTTCTCTACCGTACTGCCAGTTGTCCTCCCAACACCCCTAACAGTCACAGCAGTGAGTGGTTGAATCTGTTTCTATGTGTTTCTTTGTACTTTTTTAAAGCAAAATTGTTGGCTTTCCAGACTGACTGAAAGAATAACAGAATAATTAGAGCAATAAATTAAAGGACAGTAAAATGAAATTTTGGCGAGAAAAACTTGAAATAAAGACCCACCGGACGGCAGCACATACATTTTAATATTAAGTTAGTTTTAGTGGAAAAAAAATGCATATTTAGTTACATATTTGGATAATTATTCATTTTGTTTTGGCTGTTTCACAATAAGTGTCTCTGTTACACAGCGGTGGTCAGAGCAAACATGAACGGATCTACAATAACTTATTTTTCCACATCTGCATTTGTTCACTTCATTCTGTCTGTGGTGGGTTTCAGGCCTGCCGAGAAGTGGAATCTAAGGTGATATCTGATACCTTGTGTGTAAGTAAGCACGCTTGTTCACTGTTCCCGGTTGCTGTTAAAGTACTTACACACCAATGGATCAGCACACCAACAGTTAGGGTTACTGGTCTCTGTACTGGAAAGGAGCAAAAATACAACTCCAAAATTACACGAAGATGAAAACTAAAAATAACAGGCAGTACAATGCTATAAAGGTAAAGATAAAATCAAGCTATCATTAACAGTAAAAAATGCTGTAAAAATATAACCATATGTTTTGCTTAGGAGGAGGCAGTCTATGGATCTAAAACAGGTCCACTGCTGATGGTGGTCAGAGGGCTCTGTGGCGCCGATTGTATGGCAGCCTCACTTCTGTCAGTCTGCCCCAGGGCTGCTGTGGTTACAATGTGTGTATGAATGGGTGAATGACTGATTGTAGTGTAAAGCGCTTCAGGGTCTCTGAGGACATGATACACCGCTATACAAGTGCAGGCCATTTACTATTTTGTCTTTTTTTGTACATTTTGCACTTTATTTTATCCATCCGTCCAGTGCCTCTACCTGCTTATCCGTGCAGGCAGGGACTGGTGCTTATCTCCAGTGGTCATTGGGTGAGAGGAGAGGATACATCCTGGAAAGGTCACCAATCGACATAGACACACAGAGGACAAACAATCATGCCTTCACTCACTCATAACTAAAGGCATTATACAGAGAACAACACAACCTCATCATCATGCTTTGGGACCGAGGGAAGAAGCAAGAGTTCACGAAGGAGAGAACATGCAAACTCCATGCAGAAAGACCCCAGACCTGGGATTCAAATCCAAAAAAAACCCACAGCCCACATTTTTTAACCTCTGCAAAATCTTGCTGTTTAATTTCTCGTTTATGTTGTTTCTTTGCATATTCTAAGCCTTGTTTTTTTTATTGTAACTTTATTGTAACTTTTATGATGTTTTAAATGTAATCATTTTCTTTCTTTAAGTGTATATTTTGATTGATTCGTGGGGCATTTATGTTTTGACATAGTTTTCAATTAAAAGGTGAAATGTATAAAAACCTTTGTCACATTGCACTGAAAAATGTGCAAGATCCAACCTTTAATTCGAGTACATTCAGGGTTTGGAGAGGGGGTCACATGTTTAGGAATTAGTGGCACCCCTAACAGCTCTTATAAAAGATATGTAACTAAGGTACTTCTGTAATCTGGACTTTATTTTATTAAGTTAATCGGGGTTTCTTTAAACTTTTAATTAGTAATCCATACATGGCTTCCTGATTCCTGATTCAAGTATCCACGTTTATGCTTGCAGTGACTAAGATAGTAATGAAAAAGCTCACTTTTCGAGAACTACAACAAGAAGTGGTATCTTATGGGTCACAGAGTCTTCTTAAGAACCAGCTGTTTGGGAGGCAGGCCAGAACAAAGTATTTTCTGTACTACCATCACAAACATAACAATGTAGAGTTTGCTAAACCTTACCAGAACTTTAACTGGTATCATGTGCTTTAAACAGATAAAACTAACAATTGCCTTTTTGGCAACAAACACTCCAGCTTGATTTGATGTGTGTACACACAATAAATACGCATGAAAGACTTTTATCCCTCTTGTTAAGCATGTTGGAGGATCTGTAATGCTGCTGACCTTTTTCTTGTCCAAAAGACCTGGGAACCTTTTTTAAGAGCTCCTGGCATCAGGAACTCTTATAATACCAGGCAATTTTAAATACAAATCTGGTGGACTCTGCAAGGAAACTGAAAACAAGTCATCACTGGGTCTCAAAGCACGATAATCCAAAACTTATGGCCAAATAAAAAACATCCACCTGCCTGTATGGTATTCTGAGCCTCCAGACACCAATGCAACAGAGAACCTGAAAGGTAAGCAGAAGAGAGTATCATAGGCAGAAACGAGGAATGGGGTGGGATGGGGATCAATAGAGGATTCTATATTTTTAAACAGTAGAAAAATTAAAATGCAAAAAGAAAATCCACCATTCATCTGCCTGTAAAGCCTAGCTGACCTCCAGCAATTAGCTACTTTAAACAAAAGACATGCCATACATTTTATTTACTTCCACTTCTTCATAGAATAAACCTCATTGCTTCAGTTGAATCTGGTGACAGCCTGCCATGTAATGCCATATAAATCAAAACTAGAGTAAAAGACAGGACCCAGGACTCTGGATGATCTAGAGAGATCATGCAAAGAGGAATGGTCAAAGATCCCTACTTGTGGACCCTCCAACATTCTGCAAGGTTATACTGGAAGACTGCTGTCCTGTTGGAAAAGAGACGTTGTAAAAAGTATCCGCAGTAGGAGTGTTGATTTTTGTGAAGGTTGCTGCATCTGCTTCTACTCACACTAATATAAAACAGACAAAAACACACAAGCAGAGCATTTATTATGATTAATAGAAGTTGTACTGTTCATAGGCTTAGAATTTTTACATTTTGAACTCAATCATTTCCTAAACAATTTCAGAGTCATCTAAAGAGAATATTTATAAGAGTTTCTGTTGGTTTATCTATGCAAATTTAATGATCCCATCAGTAAAACATGTCTCTGAAAAACATCTGTACCTTTGAGAAGAATTTCCCAGAGAGGCGACCAGCTCACAGGGACAACCAAGCAAGAGGTTTCATACAGCGAGCAAAAACCAACCTCAGTGACTCATGACTAAAGCTGTTAAATTTTCTGCACATGAGTCAAATAGTGACTCATGTGCAAAATAGTGTTATACGTGCTAAAAACCACAACGATTGGGATACCTCAATCTGACAGAGAGAGGTATCCCAATCGTTGTGGTTTTTAGTATAACAATGGCCATCAGTGGGCTCTAGATGGACAAACTGTCTACTTTTAAGGCTAGGCTTAAAACGTTCCTTTTTGATGAAGCTTATAGTTAGAGTGGCTTAGTTTATCCTGAGCTATCTCTGTAGTTATGCTGCTATAGGCTTAGGCTGCTGGAGGACATAATTACCACTTTCACCCTCTTCGCTACATTCTCACACTACTCTCCAATTTTGCATTATTTGCTGTTATTTCAGCTTTTAACTTTGTTCTCTCTTTTTTCTTCCTAGAAGCTACACCTGGCCTTACTCTGTGTCTACCTGTGACACCTTTCTGGAAAGGGGCATCTTCCGAGCTTCTGCTGGCAACAACTTAATGCTCACCCTCTACTGATGATCCACATGGCCCTGTCTTTCAGTGTTTAACCCTTTCGCTCTCCTAGACATGGCGATTGACTGAACTTTTACTGTGACTAACTCTATGTGCTCTCTTTCAAACTCTAACCTTGAAAACTGGCTCAGAGTTTATCTGTTCTTTCTTTCTTGGTGAAACAAATAAAGGAGCTACATCCATTGACAATGTACTTTTCCTTCCCATAGAAAGTACTCCTGGATCAGTGCTTCTTTGTTCTCTTTGTATCTCTGCTCTGTTCTCTCTAACCCCCAGTCAGTTGTGGCAGATGGCCGCTCACACTGAGCCTGGTTCTGCTGGAGGTTTCTTCCTGTTAAAAGGGAGTTTTTCCTCTCCACTGTTGCTACATGCATGCTCAGTATGAGTGATTGCTGCAAAGTCAAAGCCAGTGACTGTTGTTGTAATTATAGATTATTGATTAATTGAATATTTATCAAGAATTATAATTAAAATCATAATCCGATAAAATTAACTCCTTAACCAAAATCCTCGTTTATGAATTGAAACCAGAGCTGTCCTCTGGTGTTGTAATTATGGCTCAAGGCCTCTGATAATTACAATTATTAAATGTCACTATTTAATCAACAGTTTCTGCCGAAACGTGGGGAACTTTGCCTTATTTTGACTGATGAATCACTCTTGCACAAAATAAACACAAAATGCCTTCTCTTTATCTACGTGAAAATTTATTAAATCAAACAGTCTGATACAATCAACTCCCCGATTCAATAATCTTCAGCTACTCAAACATGCAAAGTTCTACAAAAAAGGGCAAAATATCTAACTAACAAAATAAAGCAAAACAGCAGTGTGTGTGTATTGAATCAACCAGCAGTTATGGCAAAAGTGGTAATATGACAAAGGAATGTGGTGTGTTGAACGAGCGGGACACAGGCTGTCATAAAACCCCCAAAGCAAAGTTGTAAACTCAGCTTAGACAAAGAGTCATAAACCTTTTGGCGGCAAGTTAGCAAGCAGTAAAGTTGGAACAAAGAAAATGGTGAATTTCACCATGAGGTTACTGTCGTAGTCCAGTACCGGTACTCCGGTGTTCGCACGGTAAAGACAGAAACTTGTGAGACACGGCGGCCTCAGCAATCAATACAGCACATCAGAGTTCAATACAATGTTGTATTGAACTCCTAATAAAGAAATCAAAGAAAATAATAAAAGATGGGTATTACTTTGTGGAGGAATCCTTCAGGGCTGCGAGCGTGAGGGGGAGAGGAGGAGAGGGAAAGTTGGAAGTTAACGTGCATCCACGGTTAACTTCGGGAAGTGCGGTCAATCTTCGTCCTTTGGCCTCCTTGGCGAAAGGGAAAAATATGATCTGACCGTCAGCAGTCGACTAGAACAAAAAAAACAAGGTGGCGATCCGTCTCCTTAAAAATCCGTGGTTTTTGGTTACGTGTTAAACTAACACCTTCGATCGGTAAAGTTGAAATTTCTGGCCTTCTTATTCCAGGAATTTCTGTCATAAACGTTCTTTTCGTGGCCCCAACGAAGGAGAATAAATGAAGACTCCACGTGGGAGCTCTTCTTCTCCAGAGGATGCTTCAGTTGCGTGGTAATCTGTCGAGATCTCCAGCTGAAAAGCAAGGTTTAAAACGCCCGCCTTCCATATATAATCTCGTGTGACGTCAGACCTCTTGTGACGTCAGATTGGGAGCCCCGTCCTACCAGCAGCAGTGCCCACTGGGGATTGTAGTGGCGGACGATACTGGATACAAAATGGCCGATGATGTCTAAAGGCCTGGTGGTGTCCAGCAATGTGTAAATGGTCCAATATTCAGCAAACAAGTGGTCCAACACTGTCCACTGTCTCTACATGCTCATCCAGGAGGAGGGAATGCTGCAAGTCACTGACTGGATGCAATCTGCTGGGTTTCCTTAGACAGAAAATCTTTTTATCCAATTTGAATAAATAAATGAATCTGACTGCACTGTTCAATGATTAGGACTAATTGGAATGTATGTACCTGACTTTTGTGAAGGGCCTTGTGTTGTGAATTGGCGCTATATAAATAAACTGAATTGAATTTAATTGAATTCAAAATTAATTAAAAAGCATAAGTTGGCATGTGAAAAGCACTTACAATAAAACCATCTGCTTCTAAACAATATATTGTGATGAACACTTGCAATACCACATCCTCTACTACGTTAAGTAAGTCATTTAGATTGAGGGTTTGTGAAAATTAACATTCAGTCTGATCAGTGTCTGGGATTCTTTTCATTGAGGGTTTCAAATTTTGTAAAACAGAAACATTAAATCTATTCAAAACAAAGTGATAAACAATGAAATTCGACCGAAGCAAAGAGAGAACATCATCAGGTTCCAATGAGTTTAACTGTGTCTCATTACATAGCATTATTATTTGTCACATTCATATTTCAAATTCTAAACTTGAAATATGTGAAAAAAATCATTTTCATTTTTAAAACATATTTTCAAAGAATCCTGAAGATTTTCTCATTGCAGGTTTGCTAGTTCTGTTAATTGTGTTTTTCTTTTCTTTTTAGAGAACCTCCGACAGTATTTATATTATGAGAAGCAGTGTAATGATGAACATTCACTGAAGCTCTGTATCCATGTGATGTTTATTCGGAAATAAATGATTAATGGTGCTTAGGTTTACAAGGGGAACTCTACTCGTCGTGTAATAGGTTATTAAACGAGCTACTGATTAATAGAAAAAATATGGAGAACTGGTTATATTTGGTGGTTAAATAATTAAATGATCTGCCAAGACTTCCCAGAAGTGAGGCCAAAGAGCTGGCAGCAACAATGGCAGTGTGAGCTGGGAAACAGCTGGCTTCCAGCATAAGTGGACATTTGAGTGGAGCTCGTCCTTATGGACCTTAAATGTGTGTGAGACTGCTTAATGTCACATCCTGTGCTTAAACCAGGTGCAAACACCTTCATTCCCATAATTAGCTGTGCAGGTCTGGTAAGGTGTCAGTGAGAGATCAGGACATTTTCCTGCATCCGCTTAATCCTGTTCAGGCCTCATTCCTGTCACAGCAATTTAATAGAAAGAAAATACACTCTGGACAGGTCATCAGTCACTCTGCGGAGAAACTAACAGAGACAATCATGCACACAGGCACTGACATACATAAAAACAATTCAGAATCACCAAATAAACCGAACAGGCATGTTTTAGTGCTCCGACAGAAAACTGCAGTACCCACAGAAAACATACACAGGGCCAAACTCCACACCGAGAGGCCCTAGCCAAGATTCAAATTGGAGACCTTCTATAGCTGGGATGCAGCATGAAATTAATTTCCAAATGGTAATTTTTAATTTTTAATTTGTAATTAAAGGAGCAATTTAGTTTTTTAAGTGTGGCTGCCGGTGGAAGTTTTTAATATGGTTCAAATGACTCACGACCTAGGGTGTCATCCCCCCGAGAGCCAAAAAGATTAGCCCGTCTGTTAGTTGCACCCAGAATGAATTTATTTTTGCTTATTTGCATGTCCAGTCAATGTGGTGGAGGAGTGGTGTTTGGCAACCATCAGGTCATTGGTCAGAAACATGAAGTTGGCATGGTTACCACACTGACAAAGGCTGCAGTGTGAAGGAAATTTGAGGACTTCTCAGGAGTTCTGAACTTGAGTTCTGGTGGGGTATGACAGGTCCTGGCCAGAAGGAACGTGGTTCTTCTTCTCACCACCTCAAGTGAAAGGGCAAATTTCTCTGCGGAGTATGTACAGGCCATGATTCTCAGATTTTGATTTGGTGTTAACCTAAAGGGCTCTTTCACTGTTTTGTGTTTTTAAAGTATCTGGACTATTTTTGATCATATCTAGTCCAAAACCTAAAATAATATTAAAAAATAATGCAACTAGTTTAAACTGCAATATCCCACACTAAGCAGAGGTTATTAGAAGCCAGGACATCTGCGTTGGGGACTATTAGCAACGATTCATGGGGAAATAAACCTGCTCTACCCACTGCACAACACAGCACCCCTGAAGCTTGGATGGAAGTGTTGTTGTAATAGTGACTAATTTAGATTGAGGGACTGTTGAAAGCTGAAAACCAGAGACAGGTTTGTATTACAGACCAATTTAACACAATGTTACATTTATAATATATAAATAAAAATGCTAAAGGCGTCCTCGCTGTAAGTTGCATCCCTCAATGCCACTGTCATGTTAGGATTATGATTATTGATTAATTAATATTTATCAAGAGTTATAATTTAAAATCATAATTTGAGAAAATGTATTTCTTAACCAAAGATCCTAATTTATGAATCGAAGCCAGAGATGTCCTCTGGTGTTGTAATTGTAGCCTAAAGCCCTTGATAATTACAACCGTTAAATACTTAGTAATAATTGATAACTATTACTAGATGTCACTGTTTAATCAACCGTTTCTGCCGAAACGCGGGGAACTTTGACCTTATTTTGACTGACAAATCACTCTTGCACAAAATAAACACAAACGCCTTCTCTTTATCTACATGACATTTATTAAATCAGCAGCCTGATACAATCCGCTATCCGATTCAATAATCTTCACCTAATCAAACATGCAAAGTTTTACACAAAAGGGTAAAGTATCTAACTTAACAAAATAAAACAAAACAGCAGTGGGTTTGTATGGAATCAACCAGCAGTTATGGCAAAAGTGATAATATGACAAAGGAATATGGTGTTGAACGGAGATTTGGGAGCGTAGCCCCCCCAACGTGTAGCTTAGCTACAGTGAATCATAAAACTTCCCCCACCGCTGGGGATGTTTGAGAACACAAAACTTTTGGCGGCAACTCATAAGACACGAAGTTGGAGACAAAGAAAATGGTGACTTTCACCATGAGGTCATTATAGCAGTCAGTCTTACGCCGCACCTACACTCAGGTGTTCGCACGGTAAAAACACAACTTGAGAAGCAGGGCAGCTTCAGAGTCCAACAGCAAGTTTCAAAACAATGGCATGCACATACAATTCAGAACACATCAGACTATAAGTGGCGAATCTAATCGTACTAAGATCCTATCTCTACCCTGCCCAGACTACTTTACTAGAAATAAAATAATAAACAGAACGGAGTTACTTGGTGGAGTCTTCCTTCTGGGGCAGCGAGGGAGGAAAAGGGGGAGGGAATTACCGCATGTCCGCAGTTAAACTCCAAGAAGAGCGGTCAATCTCCGTCCTCTGGCCCCCTTTGGCGAAAGGGGAAAATATGATCTGACCGTCAGCAGTCGACTGGAACAAAACAAGGTGGTGATCCGTCTCCTTGAAACCTCTGTGAGGGTTTTTTCTTCTGTTACGTGTTAAACTCACGTCTTCGATCGGCAAAGTGAAATTTCTGGCCTTCTTATTCCAGAAACCTCTTTCATGAATTTTTCTTTTTTGTTGGCCAACGGGGAGAATAAATGAAAGTCCACTTGGGATTTTCCAAGCTGAAGAGCAAAGTGTGGGCAGTCTCATAGTCCGTTTATATAGTTTAGTGGGGCATCGGAACTGGGACGGCCCGTCTTATCAGCTGCAGTGGCCCCTGGGATTTGTAGAAACAGACTGTCCTGGGATACAAAATGGCCGAAAACACCAGAAGGCCTGGTGGCGTCCAGCAACGTGCAAATAGTCCAATATTCAGCAAAACATGGTCCAACAGTCATGACATTTTACTAATAAACTGAGCATTAAACATTCTTTTTATTAACCGCTACACCTAATGTCAATATTTTTTTAATTCTTATTGATTCTGATAAGAATGAAGGTGCTCCACATTGGCTGGGGGAGACCAGGTAGTACAAGAATGAGGTCTTCAGTCAGCACACTGTCTATGCAAGGATTGCCACCGGTGTCTGTGTTATGGGTAGTCTGTACATTAGACAGTAGACAGCAATCAAATCAGTCTAAATTTGGAGAATTATGCTGCGTTCAGACCAAACGCAGTTTGAGCATCAGGGGCGTCTGGTTTTCATGCAAAGTCTATGTGGACGCGCCTCTTGGAGCGGCGAGAGGTCCTGCAGTGCGTTTCACGAGTCCGGCACGGCGCATCTTGACGCGTTTCGAGCGTTTCAAACCTCTGACGCGTGTTACGTGCATCCAAAGTGTCCGACGCTTGAGTTGGGAAATCTGAACTTTTCTGAACTTTTTGACGCGCTGCGTCAACCAATCAGAGAAGCTCAGCTTTCTGATGTAGTGATGTATTTTATCATGTGACGGAAAGACCACAAAGATCCCGGGAAATCCCACAAAGACAATGGAGGATAAACTTATCGTTGCGGTTTGTGCCCATCCAATTATTTTTTTTATAATAATATATAATCATTACAATAATAACCATTAATAATCATTGATGAAAGATGCCAAATAATCGTATACAAATGGATAGGCGCTCTTCAGCTGAAATCGAGCACCTGTAGTTGGTGTCCTGGTATGAGATGCGGGCGCCAGTGCGGGTCAGAAGGTTGTAAAACTGGGCCGGGGACAGACAAAAATAGCGCTGAAAGTGATCTTTCTCTGCGTGCAGCTCCTGGAGCAAGTGGTGAAATTCACCAAACTCTGAACGCCTCTGAATTGTCTGGTGAATCCAGACACGGCGCAGAGGCGCCAGACGACGACGTTCTCTTGCTTTATTCAGCAAATAAAGCCAAGCCACTCTCTCGATTGCATCCACCATAGGCAGTAACTGTTTAGCTAGTGTCAAAATCCTGTTTCTAGTTCATAAATACATAATATTGAAAGAGTTTCATAGACTGGACTTAAGGCCTTTAAACCTTTAAGACGAAGAGTGTCTTCATATCCACCAAAACGTAGCAAAAAGAGGTAATACTACATTTTTATGAACATGTTTGTAGCCTAACTTATTTTTTGTGTTACTTCTATGAAACTCTGAACTGAAAGTAAATAAAAAATGCAAGACCAAGACGAGAGGCAGCCATATATATATATATATATAATTGCTAATTAAAGCAAATAACAACACATACTAGAGTGTTTATTTGTAAAGTAGCTGCTTTTAGTTGATGTTGCTGTCTTAAACATTTACCTATGTGTGTGTTTTTTTTGTTTTGTTTTATTATAGTCTTGCATGTAGGTGCGCTAGATGACATATTTGTCTTATATACCAACTTGTATACAGGGGTTGGACAATGAAACTGAAACACCTGTCATTTTAGTGTGGGAGGTTTCATGGCTAAATTGGACCAGCCTGGTAGCCAGTCTTCATTGATTGCACATTGCACCAGTAAGAGCAGAGTGTGAAGGTTCAATTAGCAGGGGAAGAGCACAGTTTTGCTCAAAATATTGAAATGCACACAACATTATGGGTGACATACCAGAGTTCAAAAGAGGACAAATTGTTGGTGCACGTCTTGCTGGCACATCTGTGACCAAGACAGAAAGTCTTTGTGATGCATTAAGAGCCACGGTATCCAGGGTAATGTCAGCATACCACCAAGAAGGACGAACCACATCCAACAGGATTAACTGTGGACGCAAGAGGAAGCTGTCTGAAAGGGATGTTCGGGTGCTAACCCGGATTGTATCCAAAAAACATAAAACCACGGCTGCCCAAATCACGGCAGAATTAAATGTGCGCCTCAACTCTCCTGTTTCCACCAGAACTGTCCGTCGGGAGCTCCACAGGGTCAATATACACGGCCGGGCTGCTATAGCCAAACCTTTGGTCACTCATGCCAATGCCAAACCTCGGTTTCAATGGTGCAAGGAGCACAAATCTTGGGCTGTGGACAATGTGAAACATGTTTTGTTCTCTGATGAGTCCACCTTTACTGTTTTCCCCACTTCCGGGAGAGTTACGGTGTGGAGAAGCCCCAAAGAAGCGTACCACCCAGACTGTTGCATGCCCAGAGTGAAGCATGGGGGTGGATCAGTGATGGTTTGGGCTGCCATATCATGGCATTCCCTTGGCCCAATACTTGTGCTAGATGGGCGCATCACTGCCAAGGACTACCGAACCATTCTTGAGGACCATGTGCATCCAATGGTTCAAACATTGTATCCTAAAGGCGGTGCCGTGTATCAGGATGACAATGCACCAATACACACAGCAAGACTGGTGAAAGATTGGTTTTATGAACATGAAAGTGAAGTTGAACATCTCCCATGGCCTGCACAGTCACCAGATCTAAATATTATCGAGCCACTTTGGAGTGTTTTGGAGGAGTGAGTCAGGAAACGTTTTCCTCCACCAGTATCACGTAGTGACCTGGCCACTATCCTGCAAGAAGAATGGCTTAAAATCCCTCTGACCACTGTGCAGGACTTGTATATGTCATCCCCAAGACGAATTGACGCTGTATTGGCCGCAAAAGGAGGCCCTACACCATACTAATAAATAATTGTGGTCTAAAACCAGGTGTTTCAGTTTCATTGTCCAACCCCTGTACCTGGTGTCATATTGTATTTAACAGATTTGACCCGCATGCAGAAGCAATCCAGGAGACGGTAATGTTCGTTAACGTGTTTATTTACAACAGTGAGAAAAGTGCAAGGAACTGGAACCAGGATGCGAACTGTAAAAACAAACAAGAGAGTAAGCAGGGGTAACTGAGGGACTGGAAACAAGAAGATAATAAATCTGTCTTACAAGAAATGGTGGAGGTATCCGCCAGAGGGGGAAGTGGAGAAACCAGGTAACTGTTAGCCAGTGATACTGGGGTTGCTGGATATGGTAAACCAGGAGTGTCTGTAATCCAAGGTGAGCGAGGTAGGAGGAGGGCGGACAGGGTTCACAGAAGGAGGTCCGAGGTACACAGGAACCAGGGGGTGCCAAAGGGTGATCCACAAAAGTCATGAAGGACTTGAATCTTTGTTCTGGAAACAGGATAGCTTCCCTTTCAAGAATGGTTTTATCCAGGCAGGATTCTATGCAAGGCAGTTCAGGTTTCAGGAAACCTGCAGGATACAAAAATACAAGATTACTTGAGGAACAAGACATGGACAATGCAAGATTATGTGGCTAGTTTGTACCACTAAGGGTAACACTCTGGCAGTGAGTAGCTGGCAGCCTCCTCCTTAAATAGTCCTCTGGCGGTAATCAGGGGAATAGCGAACACCTGTCACCTCTCCTCCAGGTTCCCCGCCATCTAGAGGCTGAACACAGGGGATGCACCAACAGACAAAACAATAATACAGAACCTGACAGTACCCTCCCTCAACAACCGCCGCCTGGCGGTCCAGAAGATGTGGAAGGACGAGAAGAATTAAAGTCCGAGATCAATGATGGGTCACAGATAAATGACCGGGGCACCCAAGAACAATCCTCAGGACCATACCCCTCACATTCGACGAGATACTGCCATCCGCGACCTCGCCGACGGGAGTCGATGACCCTTTGGACCGTCCAAACAGGGTGCCCCGACCGGTCCAGGGTGGGTGGTGGGGATTCGGCCGGAGGGCAAGAAGTGCTGGAAACAAAACGTTTAACCTGAGAAACATGAAACACAGGGTGGATGCGTAGAGAGGAAGGCAGGTGTAGGCGAAGAGCCAACGGACCGATGACTGAGTCAATGGTGTAAGGGCCAATGAAACGGGGAGACAGTTTTTTGACATAGCCTTCAAGGGTATGTCTCGAGAAGACAACCAAACCTTTTGGCCAGGCTGGTACGTAGGGACGGCCGTCGTTTGTGGTCAGCTTACTTCTTGTTCAGGTTTGCGGTATGAAGGAGAGCTCTGGTAGCTTCTGTCCAGATCCGCTTGCAACGGGGTATTTGGTGCCGCACGGATGTAGCGCCTATGTTCTTCTCTTCAGCTGCAAACAGAGGTGGTTGAAAACCAAGGGAGTTCTCAAATGGAGAAAAAACCCAGTAAAAGGTTTGTGAATTTACTGCATACTCTACCCAGGAAGATAAATGCTCCAGTCAAGGGGTTCGGTAGCGGTCATGCATCTGAGGATGGACTCCATCTGCTGGTTTTCATATGTTCAGTTTGACCATTTTTTGGGATGGTAGCCAGAAGACAGGGAGACTTTGGGGCTCCTAGAGCTTAAAAAACTGCTTCCCAAACCTGAGAGATGAAATTGGGGACCACGATCTGACAAGATGTCCTGGGAATGCCAAAAAGGCGAAACACGTGTTGAACCAGCAGCGGGCAGTCTAAAAGCAGAAGGGAGTTTTTTTCAGTGGTCAAAGAAAACTTAAAAAAACGGTCTACTATGGTGAGTATGACTGTATTCCCCCTTTGGGATGGGTATTCGGTTACAAAGTCAATAGCGATATGAGACCAAAGGGCGTTTAGGTTTACTGAGGGGCTGGGGAAAACCATAGGGGGCTGGTTAC
The DNA here is from genome assembly GCA_036173005.1 of Crenichthys baileyi. Lineage (NCBI taxonomy): Eukaryota > Metazoa > Chordata > Actinopteri > Cyprinodontiformes > Goodeidae > Crenichthys > Crenichthys baileyi. The sequence goes on from JAHHUM010000885.1 coordinate 771,355, forward strand.
TCGATTTCTGTCTGGCAAAAACCAAACAAGCCAGAAAATACTCAGACACGTCCTTGTGGAGGACGGCCACAAAAATTTTTGGGAGATGAGTGACAGGGGTTCTGCTGACTGGGGGTGCCCTGAGAATTTGGCTGGGTGAAACCAGCGGATGAGCCTGAACCTCACGGAAGTGGGAAAATTCTTGTGGGGGGACCAGTACCAGGGTCCTTTCGTTCTGTAGGGCATTATTTACGAGGTTCTCCACCCCCCAAAAACTAGGGCCCCAAAAGTCCAAATGGGACGGCACTATGGGTTTCCTCCTTCTCTGAGGTGTCCGAAGAAAAAAGTCGGGATAGGGCGTCCGGCTTGCCGTTCTTGGAAAACCTGGCCTGTAAGAGATAGAAAGGTCAAAATGAGAGAAAAACAGTGACCATCGTGATTGGCTGGGTTTAACCTCTTGCTGAACGTAAGTAGGCCAGATTCCTATGATCGCCCCATACAAAAAATGGGGTGTTAGCCCCCTCCAGCCAAATGTCTCCACTCTTCGAGTGCTAGCTTTATTGCGGGGGTTCTCTGTCCCCCACAAAAAATTTCGTTCTGTGGTAGTGAGACGACGAGAGAAAAAAAGCACACGGATGAAGCTTCCATCAGTAGAGGACTGCTGGGAAAGCACAGCCCCGACTCCGGTGTCTGAGGCATCGACCTCCAGAATGAATTGCCTGGAGGAGTCAGGGTGAACCAATAGGGCGTCTGAGAAATTTCTCTTTCAACGTCCGGGAAGGCCTTGTTGGCTTCAGCTGTCCAGGAAAATACAATGTTAGTAGAGGTTAGAGCTGTGAGTGGTGCGGCTATCAGACTAAAGTTCTTTATGAAACGTCTATAGAAATTTGCAAATCCAAGGAACCGTTGAAGCTGCTTGCGGGAGTCCGGGACAGGCCACTCCAGAACTGCCTTGATCTTCTCCGGGTCCGAGCGAACCTGTCCACCCTCCAGGATGTATCCTAAGAATGTGACAGATTTCTTGCGAAATTCACATTTCTCAGCTTTAACAAATAGTTTGTTTTCCAAAAGTCTTTGTAACACCAGGCGGACATGACGGATGTGTTCTTTAATGTCCTTTGAATAGATCAAGATGTCATCAAGGAAAGTGACTGAAATACTGCTGGTGCGTTACTCAGTCCAAAAGGCATGACGAGGTACTCAAAGTTACCTTACGGGGTTTTGAAGCCGGTTTTCCACTCGTCCCCCTGGCGAATCCCAACTAAATGATAAATGATAATTCTTTCAGGACCAGAAATGTGATAAAGTCTACTGGTAGGTAGAGGGGCACCAGGAAGCAAGCCAATGGCACAATCGTAGGGCCTATGTGGAGGCAATGACTGGGCCTTAGATTTACTAAAAACCAAACGGAGATCATGGTATTCTGAAGGTACACTAGTGAGGTCAAAATTCTCAGTTACGGTAGGAGCTAATTCCGTGGGGTTGGAAAAAAGGGTGATTGCAAAACAGGAGGAATGACAGTTGGTGGACAGGGACTCAACCCGGGTTCAGTCCAGTTTAAGTGGGGGTTTTGCTTCTTGAGCTAGGGGAAAACCCTAACACGATTGAAATTCAGGGCAATGGGAAACACAAAAAAAAGAATTCCTCCCTACGGTTACCTGACAGAATTAATGTCAAGGTTTGGTTTTGTGAGTTATAGGGGTTTTTTGGCCATCCAAAGAAGAAACAGCTTGAGGTGTAAAAAGTGGCTCTGTCTCAATCTGTGCTTCTTTAACTACCCAGGATCTATTAGGTTCTGGTCGCTACCCGAGTCAATAAAAGGGAAGAGGTTTTTTGGAATGGACGGTGAGAAAAATTAAGTGGCTGGTAAAAAAATCTGGGGGTAAGGAACGGTCCGTCAGTTTCCCCTCATCTAGGGGGACCTGGCCTTTTGGCCCCGAAGGGGGGAAAAAGGACAGTTAGTAAGGTGATGTTCCGGTGAGCCACAGTAAAAACGATTAGCTTGGCGACGTCTTAATCTTTCTTCAGGAGAAAGCTGGGTGCACCCGATCTGCATGGGTTCACTACCTGAATTGACTAAAGCAGGTGTGGGGAACAGTTTCGGGGACAGGGCTGGAGAGAAAGGCTCTGGCAAAAACCTTTTCTAACTTGGATCTTTTTCTCTCCCTCATACGTTATCAAGTCTAATGGCTAATTTGATTAGTCCATTCAGAGTCTTAGGTTCGTCAGTTAAGGCTAATGCATCCTTTAATGGATAATTTAGTGACTGAAAGAAAGCAGCTCTAAGAGCGCAGTCATTCCATCCAGATGCGGCAGCGAGGGTACGAAAATCCCGGGGTACTCAGATACTGACTGATTTCTCTGTTTTATTGACCATAAGCTACGGGCATTGGCAGTCAAATCTAGCTCACAAGAGAAAGCCTGATGAAACTCCTCAAACTCAGCAAAGGTGCAGCCAAAGTTAAAACAGTAAGAGAAACGGGCTTCTGCCCACCGCAGGGCCTTTCCGGTTGACAACCCGAGAACAAAAGAAATCTTAACTGCATCGTGAAGGAAAGATTGTGGGGAGCGATTAAATACTAGGGTGCATTGGAGAAGAAAACCCTTACAATCTCCATTTTCACCAGAGAATCTTTCTGGGTTCAGGGAAATGACCTCATGTGAGTGCGGAAGTTGCTGGGAAGCAGGAGAGGCGGCAGCGTCTGCTATAGCCGGGGCGGTGAAATTGCTCAAGGTGTGCTGAAACAAGGAAGTGAGTTGTTCGATCTGCTGATTGGCCTGTTTCTGTTGTTCAAAAAGAGAGTGGAGAGAAGAGTCATGATTAGCGATCTGGTGATGTTGTTCAAGGCAGTTCAGGCAGTTCAAGGCAGTTCAGGTTTCAGGAATCCTGCAGGATACAAAAATACAAGATTACTTGAGGAACAAGACATGGACAATGCACGATTATGTGGCTAGTTTGTACGACTAAGGGTAACACTCTGGCAGTTAGTAGCTGGCAGCCTCCTCCTTAAATAGTCCTCTGCAGGTAATCAGGGGAATAGCGACACGTGTCACCTCTCCTCCATGTTCCATGCCATCTAGAGGCTGAACACAGTGAATGCACAAACAGACAACACAATAATACAGAACCTGACACCTGGTTAGATTTGTACTTCCTAAATTTGTTCTAGGTCTTAAGCAAACTTCCTCTTTAACATTAGATTACCATAAACAATAAATATACTTTCATTCATTCACAAATAAAACAGTGAAAAATAATTTAATGTTCCTCCTGTGTACAGACACTTTCAGAAACACAGGATGACACACGTGCTCACATCTGTAACAGATGCCTTTATTGTCATTGGACGCTCTTGCTGACTGTGCAAACACTTCCCACCAAAAGAAGAAAAAACATATAAATCAAATGAGATTCTGCAAGAATGTGGTTATTTCCCACTTTAAAAAGAGAGATGATAAAATATTTTGAAGGATGCATTATGTTTGTTTGAAACTCTGTTTAACAGGTCACCTCATGTGGTTAACTTTTTCCTATTTGCTTGGCTTACATAACAGAGCAGTTCAAAGTTACCAGTGAGGATCCTATGTCATGGGAACTTGCTGATGCGCATGATTCTGCTTTAAAAACTTTGAAACAACTCACTCTACATGCTGTATATTTATGCTGGATTTGACACAGTCAGGAAAGAAATGATCCTTTAGGACTAAACTATGAGCTGAGAACTGATAGTCCTATAAGACTCATAAAAATGTTTATTTGGATCTAATCTATGATCATATATATACTTAGGACAAAAAGCAAGGAAATTTGTGTTTGGCTGAGTTTTTTCCTTGTTCTAAAATGCTATAACTCTTAAAATGACAATAAAAATTGTATACTGTTGGAAAGCCTGTTTATCCCTCCTTATAAAGTGTCACATTTGTGAGGACAATATGTTTATAGGTTGAGCAGCAGATTTTAGTATGTGGGTTCTGCAATGAAAAATACTTTCTGCCAACATGAAACAGCTTGTTCTACAATTGCCTCTCGTTTTGAACTTCTGGCGCCCGAGGTCCTGAAAATCAGGTTCCTGATTGGCAAATGATTGGCCTCCTGTAACACCTGTCCCTGTGTTGCTTAGTCACTTTTGGCTTTGTATTTCTTGTTTTTTGGCTGTTTATTCATGTTTGATGTAACTATTTTTTACCTGATCCTTGTGTTTTCCCCTTATTTACTTGTGTTATGTCATTTCTCCACTCTGCTCCCACAGTTAATTCTCCTCGACAACTTTCCAAAATTAGTAGTTAGTCTCACCTGTTTCCTCTGTTGACTTGACGTGAATTGGAAGAATTTGAATGTAATCCTCCTCCTTTATTGTTCAGGTGGAATACACCAGTACCACCACCATGGTTAAGAATTGTTCTTAGGTTATATGACAGCGATGTCTGATCAGAACTGAATGTTAATTATCTGTCTTTGCAAAAAACACAAGCAAACAATCCCCACATATTCATAACTTCATGAATGCAATGTAGATTTTTTTTTTGTTTATGAGGCAATTCTTACGGCAGCCTGTCTCACAAATTCCAGAAGTCCAATACGTCAAGGTATTAGACTGAATATTGTTTGTTTAACTCTCCCACTACAAAAACTGCACCTAACAACATCATCCAGAAATAGTGTCAAAAGAAAACGACAGATACCTGGAAAAATATAACCAAATCCAATTAGGGGTATATTTTTGTTGCTCTGGAGACAAACTATCCACTTTTCAATGTTAATATTTATCATCAGACGTGGCTTTGCTGCTCCTGAATGACATTAGCCTTCTGTTTCCATGGATGTCTAATGGAAAACAGGCTGTTCTTCAAACTAATGTGAGAGACAACTCTACTTCCGAAGATTCTGTTTTCACTCCAGATTACATTTCAGTCCAATTTCCTCCTCATTACCAGACAGATCTATCACAGGCTCTGAGACATTTATCAGGTCTTGCATCATCACTAGTTCTGTTCTGGCATATTTCCAGGCCGGGATTGTTTTGTGTCCTTTCCAACAGCATGTGACAGCGTACGTGTTGAAGCAGCAGCAGGTGCTGTTTATCAGTTAGCTGACAGTGAACAGCCTGTTTTTAAAGGTACCCATTGATGTAAAGCAGATGCCCAGCTTTGTGAAGCATCACCACCTCAAGCCCAAGAACATGATGCATGTCTCGGATCTTTAAACATTTTGCGACATTACAACCATCAGCTTATTGTTCTCTGTAGGTGTTTTTATGTGATAGACCAACAAAAACTGGTGCATAGTCTCAAAGTATGAGTAATTCATGGTTTTTAATTTATTTTGGAAAAAAATACAAAATAAATGTGATGGTCATGTGTCATTGGCTCCCTTCAATCTAATATACTTAAATGAAGTCAAGTACAACCAATTGCCTTCATAAGTTGCCTAATTTCTAAATAGTCTAAAGCAATTTATCATGCACTCCACAAACCTGATAGTTATGGAAGATTGCCCAGAAGAAAGCCATTGTTGGAAGAAACCGTTAAGAAGTCATGTTTTAAGTTTACCACAACCCATGTAGGGGGTGCAGCAAGTATGGAAGAAGGATCTTCTAGTCAAAAGAGACAGAAACTGAACTTCTCAGCATACATGCAAAACTAATACTGGATGCACCATTCCCATGGTAAGAAATGATGATGGCAGCAGGGATTACTTTTCTTCAACAGAGGAAGTGCTCAGAGTTGATGGGAAGATGGACAGAGCTAAATAAAGGGGAGTCCTGGAAGGAAACCTGTTAGAAGCTGCAAAAGCCTTGAGACTGGGAGGAGGTTCACCTTCTAGCAGGACAATGAACCTAAACATAAAGCCAGAGTTACAATGGAATGGCTTAGATCACAGCACATCCATGTTTTAGAATGGCACAGTCAAAGTCCAAACCTAAATCTAAATGAGAATCTGGGGGAAAATCTGACTAAACTTGTGTTGTTTGGGGTTGAAAACAACCCACATCACAATTGTGCACTACTTTGTTTTGGTGTATCACATATAACTCCAGTAAAATACTTTGAAGTTTATGGTTGTAACGGGCTAAATTTGAAAATGGTTAAAGGACTAACAATACTTGTTCAACATACTGCAAAATCCAGAGTACAGCTGGTATAAACCTGGCTAAGATCAGTGGGAATATTCACAAAGACGTCACATTTCAAGTTTTATGATTGTACATTAATAAATGTTGTTAGGTTTGTGCAAAAACCGAAGAGTAAACATGATCTATGAGCCGAGGTTCTTACAGCACAGTGTCTTGATATGGTAAGATCCCCTTTTCAATGTTTACTTAAATTTTTGAATAAAGTTCTCAGAGTTTAATGGATAGGCTGACCTTGGCTTTGCTTTAACCACTGGATTGCTTGTTTAAGCTGATCTTCAGTAATTTGGAAGATAGGAAGTGTTTATTATTTGAGAAGAGAGGCTCTCTCTGCCAGTTCTTCTTCCTCATACCCAGATTTCTTTCCATTATTAGAAGCTCTTTGCTTGCTTTGTTTCTCTGTGTGTCCGGCATTAGCTATCTTCAACACATTACTGATATAATGTAGCTTTAAACCTGAGCGTAATCTAATGACAATGTGCACTTTTTAAATTTTCTGTGAATTTTAAGAGTGATTTGTTTGAGCTACGTAGGGCCATAAGATTTTATCACATCTACAAAGTACAAAAACCTGATGCTCATAATGCAAGTTCTTCTTTATATTGACGATATACAGTATGCCTGAAGGTCACAGGCCATGTTTTTGTGAAACAACAGAATTGAAGGTAATTTACATTGCATCAATAAATGTACCCATACCTATTAATTACACAAATTATTATACAAATGCTCTGTGTTATTAACACTGAATCGTGTTTGCAAAAAAAAAACAATAATCCCCTTACAATTTGACAAACAAAACATCAAAAATTTAAGTGAATAAATTAACTGATGAAATAAATAAAACAAATCTTGATGAACAGGGCACTTGTATGTCACATTCCAATCAAATCATAGCAGTTTTACACAAAAGCAAGCATTACAAAAATAAGAAGAATGGGAATGCAGTTTTATCAGTAGGCAACCATTTGAGACAAGTTAGGCATTAGGGAGTAAAAATGTTCATTCTGAGCCACAAAGCTGATAATACTTAAACATAAGAGCTCATTTTGACAGCAGTTCAAAAAGTAACACGACAGCAGAAGGTGTCAACTTACATAGGAAAAAATTAAAGCGATAGTTACGGATGTTTTTGAAATAGATTCTGTTGAATAATTATCAGCAGTCAGTATCTTACTGCAGCAGACCTCCATTTAAGCAACCTCAGTTTAGAGAGAGCAGTTCTGTCTGAACAGCTGAGGTAATAAATTCTTGGAGAGGACCCTGTTCTAAAGGAACTTTCAATCTACTGCCACAGTCAAACTATTGTCTTTTGTACACATTTGATTCTGCTTGAAGTTGCTTTAACATCATGGCAGTCCAACCTGCTTTCTTAATATATCAGCTAATAATTTATCCACTTGGGGGGCACTTATGAGATGGCCTGACATTTATTGAATAAGGGGAAAAAAAACTTAATTTGTTCTGACATATTCAGCAAATAGAGAAGTGTATATTTTGCACCTGTCATAAAAATAAACACAAGGTGTACAAAAACAGGAGGGCTGCATAATAATAGTACTTAAAGCAGCAGTAGGTCACTATGGCCTGACAGTACAAAATGATACAGATGATCTGTGAAAAAATCAAGCTCTTCTGACTCTTCCTAGTGGTCCTACTGCTATTTGCAGAAATACACAGCTCCTGGTGAGAAAAAAAACCAATCAGAGCCAGGAGGAATGTTTTACACGCTGCTCACACCCCTCTCTCGCACATCAGTTACATTGCCTGTGTGCTGTAGCTGTGCAAATAGTATGGGCAGGTCATAGTCAAAGTAAAGCATATCAGTGATATTTTTTCTTACCAGTGGATGTGCCATAGCTGTTTATCCGCCTTAATTGGTTGCCCTGCTTCCTAGCCTGGACATTCATGACAGGCTCCGCTGTGGAGGGAGGGGTGTAGCACAGCAGAGAGCAAGGGGGAGGGACCTGTAAGGTGTTCATATTCAAATTTTCGGGCTAAGTTCACATGTTTTTAGAACTCCCGACTGCAGCTTTACTTAAGAGATAGAATAGTCAGAACTTCATGTTTTACAACATGCACTTCTTTATCCATGTTTAGAACCCCTTAAAGCCAACATTGCTCTCTACGTCAATATATGTGGCAAGACCAGAAACAGTTGTATAGCGGCAGTAAACAATTCCAATCTCAAAGCTTTTACAGCTGCTCTGCATTACTTTTGCATCCAAATCACTGACTGAGTGTACTGGGTACAGTGTGTAAGATAAATGCTGGTGATATATTAACTATTTATAACTATATTTTATGTTTTTGTGTCTTTTTATTCACTTCTCATTAGAGAACAGATTTTCACTGTAAAATGCAATGACTAAAAAAGGAATTGCATTAAAGTGTTTCAAATGAGATATTATTTCTAATGAACAGCAGATAAACAAGACCTTCTAATCAAAAATTATCTAATGCAAAAATAATGCCAGAGTAAATAGTTAAAAGAGGATCATACGCCATTATAAGATTGGAGTTGTTTTAAGTTATCAAAAATCTGATTTTGGAACTGGTCAATATCAAAATAGCAGTTAGTTTGACTTTTCGACAGAATGTCTGTCTATTTCTCCAAACTGAGACGACTCTGAACACTGTCTGCTGTAGGTAAGATTGACTACCGGTGACAGCTCCACTGAAGCCCCCATTACATAAGCCAAACTACCGCTTTAAAACTCTGACAGATTACCAAAGCTGCTCTGAGGATGATTTAATGGAAACATTATGTGTTTGAATTAGAAATTGCACAATAAAGTTTGAAGAGATTGTTTTGTATTTAACTTAATAATTAATATATAATATTTAATTAATATATAAATATTTTACAGATTCTCAGCAAAATATGCACATTTATTTGTACCACAACTTTAATTTTTTTTTCCGTTTTGAATGTTTGGAAACAGAATAAATATGTTATTTGCAAAATATTTTGATGTGTGAACATATATTTTTAGCTTTTTGGCTATTTAATACATGACAAATGCACACACCAGCAGCTAACTGTACGAATTTGAATACTTTGACTTTTTGAGATTTAATCTTGAATAAGCATCAATAGAGCTTATTTTGGAGAATCAATCTATCTATTGCAGCACATAGCAATGATTACTACCAGGACTTCTTCACTGCTGTAAAAGTCCTGGGAGTAAACAATATCTTGTGACCCACTTCTTCTGAATTGCTAGCCACATTTACTTTTGAGGACACAGTTCTTCCAGTAAATGCACACAGTGGCTGATATATACATTTCCTTCAGTGATTGCTGCAGGACATCTCACAGAATACAAGCCTGCATTCAGAGTTTGTAATCACTGAGGTAGCTGAGTGCTCACAATCATGGACAAACAAGAGCAGACATCACAGGCCGCCATATTGTAAGTGGCATTTTTGTGGCGAAATGAAAATTTGTTTAAGCCATTTTAATTAACTTTCAACAACAATATCATTGTTCTTCTTATGATAATAATAATAATAATAACAATCATCATCATCATAATCATCAGAATCATAATAATTATGGTATTGCTATTATTATAGTTTTTTCTAATTATGAAATTAACGTATAAAACAAGGTCAAAGACTCTTACATCCACCCCTTAATATATTTTGACAAAGCCAAATAGCTATGTATATTTTTTAAATGGTTAAAATTATTTAAGCTAAATTACCCAAATTACATAGTGGTTTTGGATATTTTCAGAGCTAAATTAAGTCCATTTCAAACAGACTACGTTTCGTCGTTCATGTATACTCACCTATTTTGATGTGCAGATATTGCTCAATTTTAGAATCAGAGCTCAACAACATTAGTGCTAAAATGAATTTATATAATATTTTGTATAAAACATATTTATACATTTTTCTGCTTCTTTTATTGGACTTCTATTGTTTTGCAAGGTGAAAATGCCACTCACAATATGGCAGACATAATTTTTGTGGTGCCACAAGCCAACTACAAAGCGTCTATTCTTCCATGGCTCTGTTTACGATAACAGATCTTTCTCACTGCATGTGTCATACTAACAAAATATTAGTTTATTATTATTTTTATGTTCCCTATCCTTTTTTTAAGGAATTTACATCTCCTCTGATGGAGAAGTAACTCTGACGGGCTGCCTTAGTAAGAAAATATGAGAAATCACTGCTCCTGATTTAGAAAGGAGTCAGATGCATTTCTCCTCCACTGTCTCTGTATTCAGCATCACCCGGAGTGCTGGATCTTTTGCGCATGGCACTGTTGATAAATGTGTAATCGTGTTTGTTCCTTCTTCCATCTGAGCCTCCGTACTGCCCTTCGCAGAAAAGTAAGAGGCTTGTGAGTTTCGGACTGAAGATGGTTGCGAAACACACAGTTTGTCTTCCTTTGGACGGTTTCCATTGTCTTGCTCAGTTTCCTCTGGCACATAGAGAAAGGTCTGAGAATTACTCTTGTTGGGACAACAACGTTGGGACACCAACGAGGGAGATTCCTGGCTGGAGATGACTGAGGAGAGCTGATGAGCGTCTGTACAGGGAAAATTTCCCCTTCTCTGTTGCCTTCTTCTTGCTCCAATTTTACAAAACAGACACTTGATTTTTTCAATAAGTTTAAGGAGAACAGCTTTACGCAGAAGGATATAGATCCAAGGGTCCAGAATAGGGTTGAAGGATGCGAAGCGTATTGCCCGGAGGTCTGGGTTCTTGTCCAGGCGCAGCTCCACTGGCGTCTTATAAAGCTGGTTCAGAAACACCTGAGCCTGCAACGGAGAAAGAAACAGAAGTTGGCAGCTACATTGAAGTTTTAGATGTGCTTGAATCTAGACTACCTTGCTAAAGTAGTCTGAAATTTTTCACATTTTGTTATGTTACAATCACTTCATGCATTTTACTGGGATAGTTACTGGGATAGGGCAACAAAGTAAAACACATAATTATAAAGTGGAAGGAAAATGATACCTGATATCTGCACGTTTTTTACAAATAATAATCTGAAAAGTGTGTCATGCATTTGTATTCACCTCACTTTTGCTTTGAAACCTAGAAAACAATCCTAGGCAAATGCCTTTATCTGTCACCTACTTAGCAATTAGACTCCACCTGTTCAGTCTCAGTAAAAACTGTACTGTTCTGTGAAAGTCTCAGACGTTAGAAAACATTAGCAAGGAAACAGCAACACAAAGACCAAGGACAACAGAAACAGATCAGGGTAAAAGTGGTGGAAAAGTTTAAAGCAGGGATGGGTTATAAACTATATCTCAAGCTTTGACCATCTTACAGAGTTCTGTTCAAATGAGAAGAGAATGGTGCAACTGCAGACATAACGAGACACGGCTGTCTACCTCAAGTGACAGGCTAGGCATGCACAGCATTAATTAGAGAAGCAACCAGAAGGCCATGGTAACTCTGGAGGAGCTGTAGAGATCTACAGTTCAAGTAGCAGAATCTGTCAACATGATAAAATTTAGTAGGCACTCCACAACGCTGACTTTCATGGAAAAGTAGCAAAAACAAAAGCCATTGTAGAAAGAACACCACGTAGGTCAGTGTTGAAGTAATGGTAGATGGAACTAAATACGGGACAAACCCGGATAAAAAAAACCTGTTAGAGGCATCAAAAGTCTTGAAACTAGGGCAAAGGTTCACATTCCAGCAAGACTGTGGGCCTTAAGATACAACTAGAGCTATAATGGAATAATTTAGGTCAAAGTATTTTCAGCATTTTCAAGTGTTGGAATGGCCCAATCAAAGTCCTCACCTAAATCAAATTGAGAATCTGTAAAAATACTTGAGAAATCCTTTTCACAGATGCTTTCTTTGAGTTTGAGTTATTTTGCAAACAAGAATGGGCAAAAACTTCAGTCTCTAGAAACTTGTAGACGTACCCCATAATACTTGCAGCGGTAGTGTCAGTGAAAGGTGGCTCAACAAAGTAATGAGGCGGGGAGACTGAACACAAATGCACATCACCGTCTTCAGATTGTTTTTTTGTAAAAGCAAATTGAGAACAATGTATCATTTTCCTTCCCCTTCAGAATCAGGCTGGTGTTGATGAATCACCTAAAATCCACTTTAAAGTTGATGGATGTTTATGGTTTTTACATGACAAATGTGACAAATCTAAACGTTATGAATACTTTTACAAAACACTATATTTTAGAAGCTCCTGATTAATAATTTTTTTTCATAAAAACTATAATTTTTATTTAAATAATATACTTTAATTTTAATTAACATTAAATTTTTTATAATTAGTGCAGAAGAATTCTGGGTCTGAGAGCGCTGAGGACAAGACTGGACTCAGATGCTCAGAGACGTCGATGAGTGGTCTCTGATGGTTAAAAGCCCAGAGCCCAAAGCTCGTGAGTTTGGGCTCTGAAGGTGACGTGGAGCAGGCTCTGGGGCGACATGCTCTGAACAGGAGGGGAAGTGTTAGCTGGACCCTCCGGGACAGGATTCCAGGCGTCGCTTGGACCCTCCAGGACAGGGGTGGAGGCGTCGAGCGGGCCCTCGGTGGCAGGAGCGTAAAGCGTCTCAGTGACTGTACCATCTGTGGCGAGCAGAGGAAGAACCAGTAAGAGACGCTGAAACAGGTGGCGGTGAAGGAGGTTGGAACTAGGGCGCACAAGGCATGGTTGCCATAACAGGTGACCACTGGGACCCAAGAGCCGAAGATCTTGGCCAAAGCTCTTCAGAGGTCAGTAACAATACCTTCCAATGTAAGGTCACAGCGAGGATAAAAACTTTCCCATTCCTTCAGCCTGCTCTTCAAATAACTGACCACCTCTAAATGCCACCACAGTGAACTAGGTGTACAAAGCAGTTGCTGGTAAACATCAGCAATAAGCCTTAACTTGTTAAAACTCTTGCCTACTTGGTCAAAATCATGGCTGGATTTTTCTGTCATGCTGTGTGGATTGGGTGTAGGACCAAAGCGCAGACAGGAACTTGGCAGCATAGTGAGTGGAGAATTTAATAAAAGAAAAGAGAAAAATTACAGCATGGCATTATGAGATCAGGACATGGAGCATGGAGAGAGCAACAAGCAGAACAATGTGGTAAAAACAGCCATTGTAACAGGGCACATGGAAGTAGAAACCAAGAATCCAAAGGAGAACAATGAGAACCAGAAAGCGTATATATTGAGGGAGGTGTGGTGCAGCTGAGGCAGAATGTGAGCAGGGAGACTGAAAGAAGGTGACTAATTAATGCAGAAACCTTGAGCAAGAAAACACTTAAAGAGGGAGACAAACTTTGAAATATAGAGAATAAACTAAAATACACAGGGAACAGAACACAGAAAATAAACTAAGAAACTCAACATAAATAAATTAAATAATAAGGCAAAAACTACTTGTGATTTAGTGAACACAGATGATGAATGGTATACAGCAAGACCTCAGAAGAGATGAAAACACAAACACAAATGAAAACAAAAACCCAAACACCTGTGGATTGTGACACTGAGTGCTGATTTAGACAAAGTTTTTATGACATATTGACTGATAGACTGGAAAAGTGGGTGGTTTCCTGTTAAACTGGTTTAGAATTTAGTTGGCAGACTGGTACTAATTGGTGCCACTTTGTAATTAAAGATCACATGAGGGGGTTTTATGATCCTTTTGGTGTTTTGGTTTTCATTTGTGTTTGGTTTCATCACTACCTGTTCATTGTGTTTCTTATTTTTGCCATATTCTATTATTTGTCTGTGTTCATTAGTGTCAGTTAGTTCTTGCATAATTAGTTTATTTCTTCATATATCTGTGTATTCAACCGATTATTACATGATCTCTCTTTATAAATATACAGTATGCTCATGGCACACAATATTTTTGTGTTACCACATGCACACACTCTATTACAGTCACAAAGCAACTTGATCATGATAAAAATAAGTAGATTGGTCGGAACTTCTTTCAACTCAATCCAAATGAAATATAAGTTATTTTTATTAACCCAATCAAAACTCAACTAGTTTCAATAAGGTTAAAAATCTGAGCATACAAAAAACCTTGGTCTCATTGTGAACTTGGACCTAAATTCTAACATTCACATACATTTCTATTAATAAATAAATAAAGAAGTTGTCATCTTTGGACCGGAGTCTTTAAAAAAGAAACTGCTTAGTCAATCATTTAACCTGGATGGCATTAAATTGACCTCCGATAATAAAGAAAAAACCTTGGTGTTATATTTGACCAGGACATGTCATTTAAATCCCATATTAAAAAAGGGTTTCTAGGATTTTCCTTTTTTTATTCCGGAAACATTGCCAAAATAGAAATATCCTGTCCAGGAGTGACGCTGAAAAAACTAGTCCCGATTTGTTTTTCAAGGGGACTATTGTAATTTTTTACTATCAGGATGTCCAAAAAATGCAGTTTTAAAAACGCCTTCAGCTGATTCAAAATGCTGCAGCAAGAGTTCTGATGAAAAATTAAAAAAAGAGATCATATTCCCCTACTTTAGCTTCCCTTTCATTGGCTCTCTGTCAAATCCAGAATAGAATTTAAAATTTCCCCCCTACATAAAAGCCTTAATGATCTAGCCCATCATACATCAGAGATCTGATTGTTCCTATTTTCCTAACAGAGCACTTCGTTCTCAGACTGCAGGGTTTCTGGGGGCCTAGAGTCTCTAGAAAGTAGAATGGGAGGCAGATCCTTTAGTTATCAGGCTCCTCTCCTGTGGAACCAGCTCCAGTTTTAGTCCGTGAGCGGACACCATGTTCTTTTAAAGGTGGGTTTAAAAATTTTCCCTTTTTGATAAAGCTTATAGTTAGAGTGGCTTAGGTTATCCTGAGCATTTTCCTTTTTTTAGCTCCCTCTTCTTCTCCCCTGTTGGATGGAGTAAGGGGGGGATCAGGTTTAGCCTAAACCCGGTCAGTTACGTTTGAGGTGCAAACCAACCTCCTTTTCTGCTACCTGTATGACCCCTTCTTTTTAATGGTTATGGTCAAATCTGACAGAGAGAGGTATCCAATCGTTGTGGTTTTTGGTATAACAATGGCCATCAGTGGCTCTAGATGGACAAACTGTCTACTTTTAAGGCTAGGTTTTAAAAAACTTTCCTTTTTGATAAAGCTTATAGTTAGAGTGGCTTAGGTTATCCTGAGCTATCTCTGTAGTTATGCTGCTATAGGCTTAGGCTGCTGGAGGACATAATGACCACTTTCACCCTCTTCGCTACTTTCTCACGCTACTCTTCAATTTTGTATTATTTGCTGTTATCTCAGCTTTTAACTTTGTTCTCTCTCTTTTTCTTCCTAGAAGCTACACCTGGCCTGACTCTGTGTCTACCTGTAACACCTTTCTGGAGAGGGGAATCCTCCAAGCTTCTGCTGGCAACAACTTAATGCTCACCCTCTACCGATGATCCACATGGCCCTGTCTTTCAGTGTTTAACCTTTTCTCTCTCCTAGACATAGCTATTGACTGAGCTTTTACTGTAACTAACTCTATATGCTCTCTTCAGACTCTAAACTGAAAACTGGCTCAGAGTTTATCTGTCCTTCTTTCTAGGTGAAACGACTAAAGGAGCTACATCCATAACATTTACCTTTTTCATTCCCATAGAAAGTACTCCTGGATCAGTGCTTCTTTGTTCTCTTTGTGTCCCCCTGCTCTGTTCTCTCTAACCCCCAGTCGGTCGTGGCAGATGGCCCCTCACACTGAGCCTGGTTCTGCTGGAGGTTTTCTTCCTGTTAAAAGGAGTTTTTCCCTCTCCACTGTCGCTACATGCATGCTCAGTATGAGGGATTGCTGCAAAGTCAACGCCAGTGACTGTTCACTGTCTCTACATGCTCATCCAGGAGGAGTGAATGCTGCAATTAGCTGACTGGATGCAATCTGCTGGGTTTCCTTTCCTTAGATAGAAAAACTTTTTATCCAATTTGAATAAATAACAGACTCTGGCTGCACTGTTCAATGATTAAGAATAATTGGAATGTATGTACCTGACTTTTGTGAAGTGCCGTGAGACGACATGTGTTGTGAATTGGCGCTATATAAATAAACTGAATTGAATTGAATTGAAATTAAACCTGATATGTTCTTATAAACAATACCAGTAAAAATGGATTCCTGTCAAAACTGGAGACAGAAAAGCTGCTGTGTGCTTTTACTTTTAGGTTAGATTGTTTTGGTAGTGTTTACTCAGTGTTCACTGGATCAATACTAAATAAGGGGAGGCAGCATTTAGTTTCTCACTTCCTGAATATCTGAGATGTACAGAAACTGTAATGCTCTCTTGAATTGGGACTGGAAACCATTACTGTTCTGGATCCATCCCATGAAGAGCAAAGATTTTTTTCTTTGTATGTGATGCTTAATTTTTACTGTTATACCTTTAATGTATGTCCTTTCCTAAGCCAATTATCTTGTTAATTCCCTGTTAATTTATTTTTCGTGTAAAGCACCTCGTATTACCAGTCATATGAATGGCGCTTTAAACCCAAACTTGCTTTCGGTTTGTACCCACATTTTTTAAATAATGTAAAAAAAAAAAAATAGGAGCGGTGTATAAATAATAAAGGGATCTAAACAATGTCCGTTGTTATTTACAGAGCTAAATAAATGAACAAAAACATACTTATCCATGAATTTAGTCGGATATGAGCAACTTGTTCTCTTACAATTATTTGAAATGGCAGTGCGTAATCGTGCGTAATGGTTACTTGCAGGAGGACAGCTCCAGTACTTACTACAAGTGGAATGGAGCAGATGAGCACTACCGCCGATGTGCCTATGAGCAGAATGACCATCTGAATCTCTGCACCGGCTAGACGCCCAAAGCTGCGTGCTCTCCTCCGTGGGTCTACGTTGCGCCCCGCGTCCGTTCCCAGCGACATCCTGCGCACGAAGCGCCGGTGCATCCGGATCAGAGCCACGCACACCAGGACGTTGCAGATGACAGTGGCGAGAATGAGAAGAGAGCTGAACCCGGCGTACATGTAAGAGTAGGCGGCATCGCTGGTCTTGTTGCTCCGCCACTCTAAGAAGCACCAGGTTTTCGGGTACTGCTTCTTCACCTGTCCGAAGCCGACGATCGGCAGAGCGCAGAAGAACGCGTTGGAGATATATATGGCCACCAGTGTCAGTCCGGCCAGCTTCTGGTCCACATAGTCGTTGTAGAAGTAGGCATGGTTTATGGCGATGTATCTCTCCACAGACATAGCGCAGATGATGCTGAGCCCCGCCAGGGAGAAGAAGAGCATGGTGAAGCCAAAGTATTTGCACAGCGGGTCCTCTCCGGGCCACGACCCCTTCACGTAGGTGGCAATAGTGACCGGGCTGGCCAGCAGTGTGCCCAGGAGGTCCGTCACCGCCAGGCCACATACGAGCGTGTAAAACGTGGTTTCCTTCTGCTCTCTGCGAGTTTTACACAGAACCACGATGGCGATGACATTCCCGACCACTCCGAATATGAACATAACAGACGGGATGGTCGGAACCATGGTCCTCATCGGCGGATTATTCATTGTCGCGTCCAGACGCGCTTTCAGTGGGAGCTCCTCTTAAGGCCAGTATTTCCAGTCCGAAACTCTAAACTTATTTGCAATTGAATACAGCGCGAACAGCATTGTCAAACAAGACAGAAGCTGTTTGCAACTTATCTGAAAACTTTCCACCCTATCCAGAGCATCTTCTCCCTGCTGCGACTGTCACCGACGCTTCACTGGGGTTTTCTCAGCAAATCCTCAAACTGGGCAAAGAAGGCGGGCTTCAGTCAGAAGAACACAGAGATAAATGGAGTCAAGAGACACAAATGGATTCATTGCAATAAAGATCTGCCTTCCAGCCTTCTGCAAAGTTCAGTCCCTCCCCTTGATTTCAGTTTTTCTGGTGGTCACCAGGGAATACCTTGGATACATTCTGATGAGGTTAATCAAAACTCACAGAGAATTATTTAAAATGCTTTAGTTACAGTAGATAATACTAGTTAATGCCACATGATTTGCTCTACAACACGTTACAGATTCACTGGTAACCCAGGTAAGGATGTGTGAACAACCCAAAAATAAATAATTTTCTTCAGTGTCAACATCTTAGATGGAATAGCGTCAGAAAAATCAACTTTTTAATTTGAGTACATTTAATCGGTACAGAAACACATGTCACACAAAGAAATATTTGTTCTTAAAAAAAATAATTGGGGCCAAAAATTAGTGGCATCCCCTAAAATAAATGCAACCGATTCCTTTATAAATACGTTCTTTACTTTTAAAGATGATCCAACCATGGGAGCTTTTTATTAGATGTCCATGACTTCTTGTTTCCCTGTGGGAATATGACCTGACTCTTTGCCACTCTTCAAAATGGGAAAGAGAAGAGAACTTTTCATACAGGTAAGTGTAAAATTATGTGTTGACAAAACTACAACACAAGCATGAGTTTGAATTAAATGTGCATTTTCTTTAACCAACACATGGTCAAAGTCACACGTACAAGCTCAAATATATGCATACATTTCCTCTAAGATTTGGTCAAATATCTCTCAAGAAGTGAGACTTTTTGTAGCCATCAGCAAGCTCCAGGTATAATTCTGGCTGGATGTTTGACCACTTTCATCACATAATGGTAGTTTAGTTATTTTTGGGGTTTCTATATATATTGTTAGCATTTGTTTAATGAGTTGCATAGTTTTTTATTATTTATTTTGTTTTTAAGAGCAGAACATTTTTTAAGGTACTTCACAGCAACAACATCCATACTATGAATTCAGAGAAACAAATTTCTATGAATAGAACAGCATTTGTAATTTGTATTACATTTTTTTTATGTTTACTATTTAGAACAATGAACAGTTGCTGAGGGAAAGATTCAGGGGCAGATCTACAGGGGGGCAAGGTAGGGTGGGGGGGAGCAACTGCCCCCCTGCTGTAGAGCCTTTCACCAACCCCCTAAAAAAATGTTCTGGTTTGCTTTTTTTAGGGGCTGCAGTTTCATTGACAGCTCTATATGATCAATATCACGGCAATGAGGCACAATTAAACCAAAACCAAATGAGACTTGTCTGGTTTCAAGAGTGCTCTGTTTTATAGCTTAAAAAGGAGTTTTCTCTCAGACCACCCAGGTCAGGAGTGTTCACATCCAGCTAGTGTTCGGTTCAATCTGTTCAATCAGATTAGGAAAATAATAAATTGGCTGCCATGAGTATAACATTTCTAAATATAACTGCTTGTGTGACCTGTGTCAATGTGATCATGTCTGGCTTCATATTGTTAAAAGACTTCTTGTGGTAATTAATAAGTTTTCCAAATCTTGAGACTTGCACATTGCAGATCACAATTAAAAGGGAATTTTAAAGTGGAGATATTTCCAGTTCCTTTGGCAAAAAATGAGGCATAAGAAGGAAGAAGAGACTGAGATTTGAGGAAGGGAGAATGATAGAGAGACCAGGAGGGTCACAGGTGCACTGAAAAGTGCAACAGGTCAAGAAATTAGTGAAGATGAGGAAAATTATGTTAGAGTAAGCGGTGAAAATGAGAGGATCCAGCTGGACCACCTGGTATGGATTTATTCTCAGTATAAATTCCAGTGCAGAGATATTAGATGTTTCAATAAAAAACAAATCTGCACACATCTACAGGTGTCTTATGAAGTTAGTGAGTCCAGGCTTTATAGATGTAGTCAATTTATGTTATAGTTTTGTGTTATAATAAAATCAAATCATACAATTCAGAAACTGTATTAGATCATTCTAATTGTCGCTATATATGTTTTTAGATCAACAAACTTCAGTGAAGAGGTCCAGCATTGCCTATCAGCCTATCACATGGTCTGTAATTTGTCTGATCCTGCTGTAACGCCTTGGCATAATTAAACCCAGCTTTACGTGTTTTTAATTTAACTTTAATGCTTGGCTCGCCTTAGTTTTTCGAAATAGGATTGATTATTGGGCTTAATCTAAATTTGGTTTTAATAAAATTTCCATGGTGGTGCAGTGGTTTGTGCTGCTGTCTTAGAGCAATAAAGTCCTTTGTTCAAATCACTGGCATAACCTTTTCGTGTGGACTATGCATGTTCTCTCAGTGGATGTGTGTGGGTTTCCTCCACAGGCTAAAATAGTGCATTTTAGACCAAATGGAGACAAATACACACAATGTTATTTAGAAAGACAGCAGTCAGCCAGCATCTCTGACATGATAATCAGTCTTATTAAACTTAAAGTTTGGTTTGGACACTTTATTCTAAAACTCAAAAATTCACCCAAAAACGTAATATAAGCTGTGGGTAAAAAAGCACTGGAATTTCAAAAAAATTATAATAGGGACTGTCAAGATCTGCAGAACTGCTGCATCATCTGCTTCAGGTGCCAAGAGTGGTCGTCAGGCAGACTGGTGATGGGTCCAGTCGAACCAGCTAACCCCACCATGCCTCCACTCACAGTACAACCTGTCCCATCACCATCATTCCAACCAAGAGCACTGAGAAGAAGGAAAAATATTTTTCACCGAGTAAACTTGATCCAAGGAACTTAATAAATTATAACATAAAGAGTGGGTGTGTTGTACTGAGTGAATGAGGTAATATTTAGACAGCTGCACAGAATTCAGTTATGAAGAGGTCAGAAAATGAACTTCTTCACTCTGTTTATGCAGATTTTAAAGAGCTTAAAATATACGACATTGGATTTGACATGTAACATACATAGTTGAGGTGATTCCAGCAGAAGGTGATGTGTGGTGAACATGTGCAGAAATCAATCAAATATAAATACTACTGTAAGTGGTATAAACAGATCAGTACCACTTTAAGCAATGAAGGTGATCGTTATCCTCATCACTGCTTGTTTCACTCTTAGGCATCCACATTGGAATCCATCATGGCTTTTGAATCATTATTCAAATCAGTCTGTACCCCTTGTAGCTGGATCACTCTCTTTGTCTGTGTTGTATTCCCCCAGGGAAAATGTGAGCCAGACTAGATGAAAATGCCTCAGAATCGACATCGGAATCTGTTAAAAGTTGCGCATCCATCATTGTCTTTATTAAAGCTAACAAATCCTCCTGAAACATGCTTCTTTGTTTCAATCCTGGTTGTTTATTATTATTCTTGCCATACTGTCAGTCCATACAACCCACCTGTGACATCAGGTGACCCAGCTGGGTTTTTCTTAGCCTGCATTTTTAAAAATGTAATTTCTTTGTAAAATATTTTTTGTTCAACTTTTTTTTTCTATTATATCTGCACAATTATTAAAAAGAAAAAGCAGCTCTGACAATTGGTCATTTGCTTGCTAGATTAGTTGTAAAGTAGTATTATTGATCTGCTCTCTCTGAATTAAAATTTTGCAGTTGCAACATTTTCAGTATTTGACACAAATCTGCTAAACTATGAAAAACATTCACTCAGTCCACCACTACAGGCTCAGTCTCCCCTGTTGGCTGAAACAGAACATATTAAATTTCAAGGAACTAATACCTTGAGTCCGGCTGCCTGACGTCATACCACTAGACTGACCCTGCTCACTTTAAAAACACACTTCTTGTTTTCTTTGTTGTCACTTTTAGGCATTAATTGAGAAGCGGGGGAAGCCCTCTGCAATCATGGCCGTTTCCAAGCCTTGAAAAAGTATTTTTTTATCCTCTCGAAGAGTACAATTCATAGCTGATTGTGTATAAATGGCCTTAACATGCCATGTTATATAAGACTGTGTGCCTAGACACCGTATAGAGAAATATTACTCTTTGCTGTTTCTGTACTTGTATGTGAAGTCTCAGACCTTACAGAATGTGCTGTAAGTAGATTTAAGAGATTAGTCTTCATATGAATGTGCTTTTCCAGGATTTCTTTGTTGAAGTCAGATAACCTGCTGAGTATTTTTTGCACTGCAAATCAAAGTAATGACCACAAGCTTTGCTAAAGAATCAGTTTTCTTTCATACTTATTGTAGACAAACAATTGTACACTAAAGCGGATTTTTTTATTATTCAGCCAGTTTTTTTTGCAGAACGTTGTGTTCTAAAGAAAGCAAAGAAAATAATACCTTCCAAACACACAATTAGTACTATTGCTTTTATTCACCAGCCAAACAATTACGACAATGTGTTGTGGAAATGATTTGTTGGATGCATGTATTTCTTTGCCCTAACAGTTGGTGGAAAATAGGCCATTATTTTTTCCTTGATTTGGATTTCTCCTTGTTATTTAGGATATGAAACAATAGCAATAGAAAAACTGTGATAGGTCGGGTGTTTGAGGCACTTACCACAGTAATATTGCATTTTACTTAGATAATTTCCTTTATTTTTTAAGGTAAAATTGCCTTTTGTACCTTATATCCACCTATAAGGGGTTGCACAAGGTTCTTTTAAAAAATGCTACTTGAGGAGAAACAAAACATCTCTGGATGCGTACAGACAAGTTTTTAGTACAGGGGAGAAGTTTAAAAGAAACTTTCTCCATTTCAGGTTTAACCCTGATGACTGGTGCAAGAATGAGCTATTTACACACCCATGTACAGTATTTAATAAGTAGAAGGGCTAAATGGGTAAAGTTTATTTTTAGCCAGTGAAACACCATGCATTTGTGCCTTTTAGGTTGACGATAAATGTCTATTGATTCAATGTTATGGTGTCTTTAAGCGGCAGTTCAAACTTCTAACTTTATGAGTATTTTTACTCATTTATCTGTCTGAAGCGAACTCGCCTTCTGTTTCACTTACAGTACAAACATTTTCTACCAGTTTTCAAAATTTGCTTGCTTCCTTTTTCCTGTCCTTTTGTGCTGCTGGAATTATTTCTTAGATCTCTGTTTATCTTTTACCCTTTTTTTGATAGTGTGCTAGTTCAGTTCCACTCATGTTAATTTGTCTTCCTCCCTCAGCTTCCCTGCCTTTATTCTCCCACAGCTGCTCCACATTTTCTCTGATTAGCCCATCTGTTTCTTTTGTCATTCTCCACACTTCCCTTAGTATATAAGCTTACTGGTTGTCATTAGACGTTGCTGAATTCTTCGGTTACGCTGTCTGTTTGTCTGTCCGCTCCATGCCCATTTTGACTACGCTTTAGTCCGCTCATATTCCATGTCCTGTTCTCCGTGTTTAAGACCAACCTGTAAGTTCTCCTTTCAGTTATTACAAAACTCTGTTCACTGCAGTCAGTCTCTGCATTTGAGCTTGAACCATGACACATCCATGATTTGTTTTACGTATTTTGTATGCACAACAGGGTAGTAATGAGTTATATTTTCACTGTGTTACATTTACTTGAGTAACTTAAAAATACTTTAACTATACCACACATTTTACCTAAACTTGAGCCACGCTATTGTGAAGTAGCACTATTCTTACTTGAGTCAAATTCTTCGCCACTGTACCCACCTGTTTATTGTCAGTGGTTCTTTGAATATCTCTTGCAAATATGAGTCCCTTTGAGAAAGGTCGCCAGTGTTTTTAGATGATTTCTTTAATATTTTGTTTTGGTATAAAAGCTGCGTAAAATACAAGATTTGATTTAAATTTAGACGGTTTCTTGGTTTCATGATAAAAAGTCAGGTGGTAGTGGTGTCCATGAAATACCAGATTACCAGATCCTTGTACCTTTCCAAGCACTCCTGGTACAACTTCAAAGGTGAGGTTGTGCCAAAAACATTTTGAAATCTTTGTCTCTGTCTCTGAAGATCCCTACTATACATGTGTGAAGGTGGTTTCTCTTACAGTGGATGGATAAGCGTTAAATTTAAACACATACAACAGAGTACAGTGTTGGCTTTAGGAGAAACCAACATGATCCTTGAACACATTTTTAGCTTGTGACGGTCCCCTCCTGTCCAGTAGGTGTCACCAATCTACGGTTTGTTTACTCTTTCGTCTTTTTCAGGAAGCAGAGGATGAGCTGCTAATTGAACACACCAGGCGGCTGTTAAATACTGACATCTAGTCAGTCCCCAGGGGGGCTTGATTGGCCTCCGGATCAGATCGGAGCTGGCAGCATTGGTCCCCGTTTTTCTCTGACTGGCTGTGTAGTTCTCCCGGGTCATTTTTTGAACAGATTAAATTATTGTTTTATGAATCTGCTCGTCTGTCTCCCATTTTTGTCATTGCCTACGAGCCGGGCGTGACAAGCTCATTTAGTGATTTTTAAGAGGGTGTTGTCAATGGTGGACAATATGTTACAATATGTTAAAGCTGCAAAAGAGTAAGAAGTGAGCCTAATGTCCAGCAGCTGTGTGCATTCAACTACAGAATCGACATAAGTTATGTTACATGCACATGTAACCATTTCCACTTCAGTAGCAGAACATAACATGTGAGCAAATAGTGCGCTTGGGTCATAGCATCATACAACTCTGTAATGTTTGCAAACTCTTATTTAGAGTAAGGTCAGCTTAACATTTTGAGTATTATAACGAGAACATAACGAGTATTCCAGCATATGTAAACACAACCATCCTTTGTAATAAAAAGTTTTGGGACCACAATAATTTAAAATACCTTAAGAATAAATAAATTTTGCAACTACCAGTAAACATGTAGGGGTTGCCGTTAAAATGTATTATCTTTTATAAATGTTTAAAAAATAGTTCATTCAATGCTGGCGTTTAAGTGGAGATAGAAACATTTATTTTACTTTTTTTTTAAAAACAGCACATTTAACACATCTTAAATTAGGTTCTATATTTAAAAAAATGTTAAAAAGCAACATTAGAGCATTTTTAGCAAATTGCTGCTTTCACACTTCCAATTAGTTTTTTTTTTCATTACAATTGCACAATAATGTAGAATAAGATCCATCTGTCAGTAATTGTTGCTTCAATTTATTTAAGTTACTGAAACAAAAACAGTTTTTACACTAAACAAAAAATGCATTTTTTTTTAAGAACGTGTGGCTCAGACTTAAATGCCTGGCTCTGTAATAATCTGTGTAACTTTGACCCCTTCTCTTCCTTAAACAACAACAAAGCACAATAAAACCTCATCATACAGTAAGTGTTGGACACTTACAGAGGTTGGAGTTAAAGGAGCTCCAAACACTGAAATATCACTAGGAAGCCTGGAGAACTATTGCTTAACACCAGGAAAACTGGCTCCTTGGAAACTCAGGTTTGCTCAAAGTTGCTCAGGTCTTTGTTATGACAATCCCCCCTACAGGCCCCACCCCCAGCCTGCACTGGCTGAACATGTTCAGCTCCCTTCATGCTTCACCTCTCCTAATGTTACCGACTATTGTTCTTCTCTGCTGTAAATTAAGCTAAAGGCTCATTTGATTTTACCAAAAGCACAATGTGAAGGTTTTTTTTTCAGCTCATAAAGCAAAATGAAAATAAGGGAGAAAAAAAATTCAGAAAAAGAACTGAAAAAAGGCCTGAAATGTGTTTACAAGGAATACAAATTCTTTAATGAAAAAAATAAGGTAAAAGAAAACCTTAAGCATTTTTGTAGTTCTTTGCATTACATTTAATTAGTTGTATTTTTTGTTGTGTTTGGTTTGTAGGATTTGTAAAGGACCCGTGTGCAGAAGCAGACTGCAGCGATAGAATACTGAAAGAAAAACAAAAAGAGAACTTACAGCCAATCACCAGAAAACTGGACATGGAACAATGGCAAGTACTTGAATGAATGAATGAATCAATCAATCTATCTATCTATCTATCTATCTATCTATCTATCTATCTATAACTCATAACCTAGAGAGAGAGAGATTCAATCATATTCAATAAATTAGAATATTAGAAAATGCATTCTGATGAGGCTCGTTTGTCAGATTAACTTTTGAAAATAATAATCTTTAAGCAGGTTTTAGACATACTTTTAATTAAACCCACATTTCTGTGATAAAAATGTTTTTTAATGGTCTAATCTAATCTTAAATGTTGTGTATTTTTTTAGCTGTAAGCAGAAAAGCATCATAATTAGCGGAAACAAAAGCTAGAAAACATCAGTCTGTGTTTAAATATTCTATGTAATGCCTTTCAATCAGTAAATTGAGTTACTTAAATAACTGAACTTTTCAATAATATTCAAAATATCAAATATGACTGCATCTTTAGAAATGAGACTAGCATCTTAAAATGAACTGAACTGGCACTTTGAAACATAGCAGTTAACGCTTCGTTTTGATCATAGTAACCATTCCCAGCGCCTCTCACAATAAGTCCTGGCGTATTAGACAGCTGTCCTTGTGGACAATTTTCCTCCAGCTTGTTTTAGTTTGGATAGAGTCGGGTTGTGTTTATTCTGTGGTCTGGAAGATTTATAGAAAACATCCGCTTGCAATGTCTCTCAACATAACAAAGTTTCGGTGCACAGGATCAAATGTAAACTGTTTGATTCGGCACTGTTTTCCAGCAAAAAAAAAAACTGGATGTTGTCTGAAAATTTTAAGGCTCCAGTAAAGTCTGAGAAAACCTTATATACATTTGCTCAGACTCTCAGTAAAGTTGTTCAATTTATTTGCATTCAGTTCATTACATATATAAATTTAATGTAATTTCAATTTGACAATAAGCTCTGATTTAAAGTCAGTATTTTGGATAGTTATTGACAGATCAGGCATCAGGACTCATTGTACAAAAGCTGGGTTTGTAATTTTCCATTTAGTAGACAAGGAATTGTGTTGTGCATTTTATACATTTATTTGCCTCTGAGGACAAGATTTTGTCTTTAGAGTAGTGTGACTCATATATCGACAGCGAGATTGCAGAATTACAAGAAGCTGTCCTAAAATGTTAGCAAACTCAAATAACACAGATACATCAGGTGAAATATGTTACCTGCTGAAAACTGAATTATTATTCTTCCTCAGTTTTTCCTACCTTACATAAAAAAAACGTGAGCATTCAACCACTAATCTTCACAGCGTGAGTTTGCACCTCCAAGAACAGGGCGGAAACCAGAAATACGTGCTCTGTCGTGTGAATGCCCAGATGAGTGTTTTTACCCATTACCTGCAACAGATTCTGCTGAGTAGTGTAGTTTTTAGACAAGACTAGACAGACACTATGCTATGTGTTTTGTGTTCACAAACTAATTAAAAAGCAAAAATACAATCAACAGTGCTCCAAAAATCTACAATTTCTGCGACAGAGCCAAAATTTCCTGCCAGACTTCTGAAGACGCCACCAGCCAAATGTCTGTGTTTACCTGGTTGTTCTGGATTTGTAGAGTACAGGGTCACAGCCACATGAACTAACTTGCATTGCAGTGAAATAGGACAAAACATGTTTACAAACTATGTTAAAGTCTCGATTCATTCTGAAACTTTCGGCTGGAACATGAATGAGCTGATTCAACAAGATGCTGTTAGTCATTTGTTTTGGTTTGAAGGGTTGCACCATTTTCCCATATTTGTGCATCATCTGGAACAAAACAGGCTGCACGTTTTCTAATCTGTTAATGAGAAACCGCAATCTGATTATTTAATAACCAACAGTTTGGAGCTTTGGGGTTCTTTCTCAGTTAATGATTACATCCATAATGCTGAAAATCAACAGTTCTTCCAGTTTTTCCTACCACTCACAACTCATGAAGGCACTGACTCGTTCATTTTGAAATATATCACTTACAGCAAAATTATGTGAAATTGAAACTTTAACAATAACAACCCAAAAAGCTTATGCGTATGATCTTATCTGAAAAAGGAGATTTGGGTTTTCCAGCATTTCCTCTCAATAAATGATGATTCCTGGATGAAACATCTCTGAACCTCCTCACCTTCTTTCATTACTTATCTTCTGTTTATTGGAAACCTTTTTTAACTACTTTGTTTACCTTTTTTTTCCCACGACGCTGCAATATGTTGCACATCCTGCAGTGTGAAATGTAGAACATTTTGGGTTGTGTTGTGGGTACCATGGACATCAGTGTCTTCTGATCTAACCACGTTGAGGATGGTGCACAACCTTTTGTTTTGTATTTTAAGCACTGAATGCATTAGGATAGCCTGCATAAGAATGAGGAAGCAGAGCACAGCCAAATATAAATCATGCTTGGCCTCCTTGGTTCCGCACACAGTCCGTGGTCTCGTCACATCAACTTGGACGATGTCAATGACAAAAGTAGGGGGGGTCATAGTTGCATGTTTATTGTGAAACCATGACCTAACAGGGCTACAGATATTCATCTCTTCAGTGTCACTTTCCAGCACATTTTAAGGGGATCCTAAGGCATTCCCAGTGGGATGTGCCTGGAAAACCTTCAAAGGGGGACTTCCAATAGGCATCCTGTTCAGGTAACTGAACCACCTCAGGTAATACCTTTCAATGAGGAGGAGCTCCACCAGATGATCATGCTCTTCACCTTTTCACTAAGGCTGAGGCTGGCAACCATAAAGAGGAAGCTTATCTCAGCTGCTTGCACATGGTATCTTGTAATAGCTTGTTCTGAAAATGTACTAACTAATCAGCAAATGTCAATTTTATCATATGACATTGAGGACAAAATGCAGATTAGAAGAAAAATATTGCAATTTGCCAAAGATTTCACACAGCTAGATGATTTATGATGATTATAATAAAAATATGTTGTAATGAATCCCAGTGCAGCCTGAAGAATGGCGCTGCAGTACTACATTTAACCAATGGGACAGCTGGGATTTATCCTACCACACAGTTACATCAATCCTAAACACTCAGACAGATAATTTATTTATCACAGCATCTGATCAGCAATAATGTGCTTAAAAATGTTGTGGAATCTAATGAAAAAAGGCTATAAGAAAAATGCTCAAGGTAAGTAAAATGGTCAAGTCAACATTGTGCAGAAAAAGAAAGTGTGATTCGATTTTTGGTTTTCTGGTTAAATAGCTGCTTTAAAGGAATATATGTCAAAAAGTATCAGTATCTTTGAGTGGAACTGTTTTTAAGACAGTTTAATGATATCTGAAACAATTTTGCTTCATGTTTTTTTTCCATGTTAAAGACTTAAGCTGCAAATAGTAACAGTAACTTCCCCAAACACAGTATGACATTCAAGCCCACTTCTTCCTGCAATTAGCCAGGTGTTTGGAAAGTCTGGTATTAGTCTTGGTACGTGCCCCTTTGTTCTGCTGATGCCTGTCATTAACTACAGCTCTCTTCTTCAGTGAAATGCATTTTACCCGCCCTCCACGTCAGGCTACTTAGAACATTTATTCACATTTTAGTAAACGAAGAACATAATTCCTAGGGTGCTAAGAACCTCAGCTTATGTGGTCAAGGACTTAAAAAAATTTCACCAACGATTCATGTTCCAGATATCCCAAACAGCTGGATTTTGCAGATAATTACAGATAAAGCTCATGCAGTTCCAGATTTTCTTTTCTCAGTCAGATAATTTGCCTCATTTTCTTACAAAAAGGTCATAAGAAACTCCTAAGAACAAAGCTACTGGACTTTGTAAGCAGTATATAGAGTGTAATCTAAGTATTAAAAAACTCTGTCGGTTCATTAGCCTCATAGAATAATTGCCTGAGTCAACTTAGGCAGTTATTTTATGAGGCTAATGATATGCATCATGTTTTAATGTC
Organism: Crenichthys baileyi; assembly: GCA_036173005.1. NCBI lineage: Eukaryota > Metazoa > Chordata > Actinopteri > Cyprinodontiformes > Goodeidae > Crenichthys > Crenichthys baileyi. Next base: position 800,932 of record JAHHUM010000885.1, read on the forward strand.
AACCAATGCCAATCATTTGAAGTTGAAGAAAGAAAACTCTGCTTTCCACTCGGTCAGCGACAGTGCTGCAAAAATATTCACACCCTTTATATGTTTTCACAATTCGTCATATTACAGACACAAACCTCAGTGTGTTTCATTTGGATTTTGTGTAACAGACAAACACAAAGAAGTGCATAATTAAAGTAGACAGAAAATGAAAATAAAAATCTGCAAACTATTATGCGGATTTGAATTCAGTCCAGATGAGGCAATACTTTGTAGAACCACAAAGCCTGTTGGGGCATGTCTCCACCAGCTTCGCACAACTAGAGCCTGAAATTTTGATCCAATCTTATTTGCCTAAAACAAATCCAATCAGATCAGATGGAGAGTGTCCAGGAACATCATTTTAAAATATTGACAGGTTCTCAATTGAAATTAGGACTTTGAATAGGCCATTCAAACACATGCATATGCTCTGGTCTAAACCAGTTTATTGTGGCTCTGGCTGTATGCTTAGTATTGTTTTCGGACTCTTCCAAGATTGTCCTGTGTTTAGTTCCACCCATCTTCCCATCAACCCTGAATAGCTTTCCTGTCCCTGCTGAAGAAAAGCATCCCCACAGTTTGATGCTGCCATGACCATGTGCCACCATCTGAGTTCAGGATAGTGTCCAGTTGTCCATGTAGCTTGATGCAAGTAAGCTGAAATTTTAAAATTTTGGACTGACCACAGCAACGTCTTCCACGTGTTTGTCCCCCTGCATGTCTGGTGGCAAACTGTAGACGAGACTTATAACTTTTTCAACAGTTATTTTCTTCTTGACACTTGTCCATAAAGGCCAGATTTGTGAAGTCCATGCCTAATACTTGTCTTGTTAACATATTCTCCCACCTGAGCTGTGGCTCTCAGTACCTCCTTCAGGGTTATCAGGTGCCTCTTGGCAGATTCTCTGATTAATGCTCCCCATGTGAGTCATTTCAATTTAGGTGGACGGTCATGTTTTAGTAGGTTTGTGGTTGTGTGATACTCTTTCCATTTTTAGGAGATGAACATTGCTCTGTGGGGTGATCAAAGCTTGGGATTTTGTTGTATAACCTAACCATGCTTTAAACGTCTTCACAGCTTTATCCCTGACCTAGTTTGTTGCCGTTTGGTTTTTAATGTTCTCAAACAAACCTCTGAGGCCTTCACATAACAGTTTGATTTATAGTGAGAATAAATTACACAATCATGTTGAATAATAGGTGACTTCAGAAGGCTAATTGCCTGTTGTAATGTATGAGTGTCAGTGTAAAGGGGCCGAATACAAATGCATGCCACACCTCATAATGTTTTATTTGTAAAACTTTGAAAACCATTGATGATTTTATTTAAGTTTAACAGTCCTGGGCTACCTTTTGTTTATCACCTAAAATCCAAATAAAATCATATTTTGTGGTTATAATGTGACCAAATATGAATATGTTCAGAGGTGGCAATAGTTTTGCAAGGCACTGTAAATTAAACACATTTGTGACAATGAGAATATCTCCTTCGCTATTTTCAAATACTGCTTCTTTAATAGTATTAGAAAAAATAAAAAACTTCAGGAGAAAATGTCAGAAGTTAAATAGCTATTCAACAGAGGGCAATTTTTAGCATCAAATCCTAAACTCCTGAAACCATATCGGTATTTAGACTCCTGTGGAAATTAGATGTGTTGTGTCCAAATCACGATCGGGTACACCAAAAGCAACAGCACCATCAGATGTTTAAAACACCAAGCTCTGTTCTCTGAAATTGAAAAACAACCTGATCACAGATGCCAGCTTTGCTAAATATAGAACATAAAACTATTTAAATATTTTTTTCAGTGGATGATTAATGGTCTCCAAACTACCTCACAAAAGGAGAAATAGCAACAAGTCCTGGAGTGTCCAAAAGCTCAATTTATACCTTTGAATCCGTGCAAAATAACGTTTATTGTAAATGCATATTAATTAAAAAAGAAAAGAATATAACTAACTGCATATATTTCTAGTTTTGTTTCAATAAAGCATGACCTGAGAGAAACCTAACCTAACCTATATGGCCTTTGCTTTCCTACGATATGGTCGGGAGTAGACCCTAGTATATAGCTGCTTAGCCCCAACATACATTGTTGAAGGTATAGTTTAGATTTCTTAAGGGGGATTTTGTTAAGAGGTTATGATCATAGTAAAAAGTTCTAATAGGTTAAACAAAAATTTATTATTTAACAAATGGCCAGTAAAACCACTGCCTGGACAAAATTCGACTTCTTAATGCACATGTTATGTGTTGCCGTCCTGAGAAATTATCTGTTACGAAAGTAGTGCAGAGTAGAAATGTATCGAATATTATATCTGTTGAAGTTAACACATTTATTTTGATTTTAACTCTTCTATGAGATAGCTAAGCAGCTGTCACATTGATTCTTATCCTGCTACATATGGTAGCGTATCTAAATATGCTAAATATGGTTCTCTCTGTAAATATTTGAGGGACATTTTTTGAAGCATAAAGTCTTGTCAATTATATGAAGCACGTTTGTCATTTATGCCGATAAAGGATGTAAATGTACGGTAAGCTGCTGCTTAAGGAAAGATGAACCTATTGATCATGTGACCAACTTATTTACATAATTTTTTCCATACTTTTTTCCAACTGCCTGACCATCTGGGGATGAAAGTTTAATCTTCTATAAACAGGCTATGAGCAGCACCAAGTGATCAAATATTCATTAGCTGAAAAACCCAGATGATAGGGTCAAATCTGCAAAACTTCATCAGCGCAGACAGACATACATATCGGAGCACTGATGCATGTGTGTGGCACAAGTGGCATCTCTGAGTTACAAACTCATTTAATGGAAACATGAACTATCCGCAACACGTCAATTTCTTGAATGCATAAAATCTTTCAATTAGTCCTCCAGCAAAACACAAGATTGTTCAGTTTAATATTAAATAAAAAACACCACAGCAAGGGTTATGCTCATTAGCAGATGATGAAGCAACAGGCAAATGGATCAGACAGCACATAAATCTAATTCAGCATTTCTTACGCCCTTCTCCGTAATTTATTACTTCACCAGGTGATCAATTTACCAGCATTAGACCAGATGAAATGGCAAGCATAGCCTCCAAACAAATGGATAAATTAAACATTTGAATTTACTTATCTTGTCAAAATCTGAGAAATTAAGCGTGCAGGCTGAAAAGAAAGATTTACAGTCATCTTTCATGAGGGAAAATGTCAGGGGGAAGTCTAAAGAGCAACTCAAGGAGCAGCATTTTGTTATCTGCTTTAATAAGTGGGATAAAGTTGCACTTTGGTCTAAAAACACAGATAAAAGTCAGAGCTATGAATCAAAAATAGGACTTAAATTCTGTTGACTCAACAGGAAAGATCTCATGAAAAAGATAAGATTAAAGATACGCTTTTTATTCACATCACATAAAAACTGCAGCCTAAAAAGATAAAAACCTAGATGCGTGGTAAAAGATTCGGCAAAAGATTCAGATGAACATCCTGTTCAGTAACAGCACAAAATAAGCTGCAAAGATAAAAAATGAGAATGTGCTGGCTTCCTTATTTGTTTCCCAAAGTGCCCTGATTCCACAAAAAGGGTTTCCTGGCAGAGATAAAGTGTTTGTACAGTAGGAGTTGTTCTGTAGCCTGACAACATCTAATGCATTGTCTCTTTCATATTCAGTTATATTGACACATCTCCACCAACATCCTTATTCCATCCATCAAAACACACACATGGGTCTCCTAAAACACTCTGCGCATCAGTGCCAGTAATGTGAATGTCAAACTACCCGATGTCTCCCTTGGTTGACTGCATCTGCAGCATGAACACACACAGCTCAGATGATGGTTAAATACCCACTGAGACATGAGCAACGAATTTAAAACCTCATGCAAATGGACAAATACGGTACAACTTTAAGAACCAGACACAAACAGAAGAATTTATGAGGATTCTCTTAAAGGGAACAATTTAGCTACAATTTATCATCTACAACATTTGGAAAACAGGCCAATCCTCTCCTTCTCTCAGGTCAGCTGATCACCAGCTTCTCAATTAGAGAAGCCTCTTCTCTCTTTGTTTTTAAATCACTTCTTAAAACTCTGGCCTTTGACACCAAAGACCAGAGTTTGAGATGCAGATTTTTACCTAATTTAGTTTTTGTGTTGTATCCGTTTTTATTGTATGATTGCTCTTACCTCTGTTTTATGTTTGTTAGTAATCACATCTATCTATACAGTACTTGCAAAAAGTTACGGATATTTGTCTTACGAGTGAAACTGATGGAAAACGTCACTTCAAGCTACAGTGATATTGTATCATGAAAGTAGGGTATTTAAGTAGAAGTATGCAATGGTGATTTTCTCATCTCACACAATTTACTGAAACAAAAACCAACAAAGGTGTTGGGTATACCACGTGTCAGTGTCTCAGTGATGCGTCAATTGCCCTTGAGCATCAATTACCGCTTGACAATGATGTCTCATGCTGTTCACAAGTCATCTTATTGTCTTCTGAGGCATGGCATGGCACTCTTCTTGAAGGGCGGCGCTTAGGTCGTTAAGGCTCTGGGTTACAGAGTTACAGCCTCTAGACGGCGACTCAGCTGATCCCATAGGTTTTCTATCGGATTCAAGATTGGAGAAAGTGCAGGCCACTCCATTAGAGGTACCCCAGTCTCTAGCAGCCCGTCCCTACTGATGTGACTTCCATTAGCTGAAGCATTGTCGCCATGAAGATGAAGTTAGTTGTTGCATTAAAGATGTTGTTCAGGTAGTACGAGCTTGTCACCGTACCATTCAACACCAGCAAAGGCTTGTCTGGTGACAGCAGTAGCTGCTGCATAGCGCTCTCCTCCAGCATCTTTGGTGGCCATCATTACTTCTCAACATGAATCGGCTTTCATCAGAGAACAGCTCTGGGGCCCACTGGTCCCTCGTCCAGCGTAGACGCTTCCTTGCCGATGCAAGATGACGATGCCTGTGCTTGGTGATGTGGTCAGGTACCCTTGCAGGTCATCTAGCATACAGACCATGCTGATGTAAATGGTTTTGAATGGTCTGACGTGACACTCGGGTACCTCTCACCTCCCTGACTTCTATGCCTTTCTGCGACTCTTTCAGTCTCTGTACCTCTGTTGCAACCTGCTGGTAACATTTTGACACGCTAAGCTCAGTGGCCTCTTCCATCTGAGAACATCCTGTTTGAATGCCAAAGTACAGTTAATCAGTTGTTAGGTGTCATCTTGGTGCCATGTCAAAATGGGTACAGCAGGATGAGAAGGCTTTTTTTAAATACCAATTCTGCTCTAGTCTCATCTTTAAAAATTATACTCAAATTAGTTAGTCCTGTTGAAATGGAAAGCTACAACTGATTTAATTACAGTACATGTTATTTTGTTCAAAGTTTTGTTTACTACTTTTCTAACATGTTCATTTTTTTTATCATCACTAACATGTTCAATCTTAGAACAGAAAAATCACAACACTTACATTCATTTAAATTAAAATCATGTTTGCCTTGAAAATAATGGTTTGTACTAGGCGTATAAATATCTACAACTCCCTTTAATTAATCAAGTGGGAAAACAGAATTTAAATCAAGTTGGCTGTTTAGATTAACATTTTTTTTTAATCCAGATCAGGCTTTAACCCACCCTTCTCCCTATAATAAGACCACCCAATGGTCTCCAGAACCACCATGATCATTCAAACAGGAAAAATTTGAAATCCTAATTTCACTGTGAAGGCAACTATGGCACTCCTGCATTCTTAGGACTTGACAAACAGGTTTTTGGCATTTGCCTTCTTGGTAATCTAATTACAATCCTACCACATTTGTACCAGGATGTTTGTTCACAATCTGTGGAGTTTCCCTGCAGAAATGGGTGGTTTCTGCACCCCCACCAGCAGTATCTGCTTTGCTGATACTGTTGGTGGGGGTGCAGACAGTATCTGCTTTGCTGTTAAGGAGGAAACGCTAATGGTATTTTTATTTTCTGCATGAAGGGATGCAAATGTGCAGGATGTTTTTGCAGAGCACTGAAAATAACCAAGCATAACACCCTGTGGATACATTTAACATGGCACAAAGATCTGTGGGCATCTGTTAGTGAAAAAAGTCAGAAGGAATCATGCACACAAACTACTGACCACACAGAGGGTCTAAATCCTGTTAAATTGTATTATAATCCCACCTATCTGCTGCTTGCCTTTTTTTCCTGCCTCAAATCAGCAAACATGATGGCAGGACTTCTGACATTGTGAATGAAGACTGCAGCCTAAAAATCAATGAAAACGTTCACATTCTTACAGAAACCAAACGTGCGGTTAGGTGTGTCTGTACCAACGTTCCCAGGGCATAGATATGGGGTTGGACAATGAAACTGAAACACCTGGTTTTAGACCACAATAATTTATTAGTATGGTGTAGGGCCTCCTTTTGCGGCCAATACAGCATCAATTCGTCTTGGGAATGACATATACAAGTCCTGCACAGTGGTCAGAGAGATTTTAAACCATTCTTCTTGCAGGACAGTGGCCAGGTCACTACGTGATACTGGTGGAGGAAAACGTTTCCTGACTCGCTCCTCAAAAACACCCCAAAGTGGCTCAATAATATTTAGATCTGGTGACTCTGCAGGCCATGGGAGATGTTCAACTTCACTTTCATGTTCATCAAACCCATCTTTCACCAGTCTTGCTGTGTGTATTGGTGCATTGTCATCCTGATACACGGCACCGCCTTCAGGATACAATGTTTGAACCATTGGAAGCACATGGTCCTCAAGAATGGTTCGTTAGTCCTTGGCAGTGACGCACCCATCTAGCACAATTATTGGGCCAAGGGAATGCCATGATATGGCAGCCCAAACCATCACTGATCCACCCCCATGCTTCACTCTGGGCATGCAACAGTCTGGGTGGTACGCTTCTTTGGGGCTTCTCCACACCGTAACTCTCCCAGATGTGGGGAAAACAGTAAAGGTGGACTCATCAGAGAACAATACATGTTTCACATTGTTCACAGCCCAAGATTTGCGCTCCTTGCACCATTGAAACTGACGTTTGGCATTGGCATGAGTGACCAAAGGTTTGGCTTTAGCAGCCCGGTCGTGTATATTGACCCTGTGGAGCTCCCGACGGACAGTTCTGGTGGAAACAGGAGATGCACATTGAATTCTGCCGTGATTTGGGCAGCCGTGGTTTTATGTTTTTTGGATACAATCCGGGTTAGCTCCCGAACATCCCTTTCAGACAGCTTCCTCTTGCGTCCACAGTTAATCCTGTTGGATGTGGTTCGTCCTTGGTGGTATGCTGACATTACCCTGGATACCGTGGCTCTTGATACATCACAAAGACTTGCTGTCTTAGTCACAGATGCGCCAGCAAGACGTGCACCAACAATTTGTCCTCTTTTGAACTCTGGTATGTCACCCATAATGTTGTGTGCATTTCAATATTTTGAGCAAAACTGTGCTGTTACCCTCCTAATTGAACCTTCATACTCTGCTCTTACTGGTGCAATGTGCAATCAATGAAGACTGGCTACCAGGCTGGTCCAATTTAGCCATGAAACCTCCCACACTAAAATGACAGGTGTTTCAGTTTCATTGTCCAACCCCTGTATGTCTATGTGCCATTGCTCCACCATGATAAAGAATCAAGATCTTCTCACAGAAGCAAGTTTCAGAAAGCGGTTTCAAAACATGTTTAATTACATTCAAACTCCCTCAGCAAGACTTTAATAATGAGGAAATGTTTCTCAGAAACACATTAAAGACTGCATGAACAACAATAGGTCTTGTTTCAGTATTTTGAGCTGTCCATTCATCCAGGACTGCATACCAAGCACTTTCCCAAGATCATGCTCTGAATACTGAATAGAGGCTACATAATGTGGAATGAACACATTGTGTGCACCACCACAACACCATTTTCTTCTCCTAAAATCCATTATTTCCTAACAGAGCCCAAACATCTGAGTTTGGCCGGTTCTGTCCATGCATTAGCTGATGCTGCACGCTCATGCTGCATTGTTAACTTGTTCAACTGGGAGAGAAATTTTATGTCTTTTCTAGGAGTGATCGGGATCTGAACTGCTGGAGTCAATGTTTTTCTTTGTCAACAAAAGATTTTCAGGTTATAAATGCATTCCTTTCCAGGCAAAGAATTTGGTTTTCTCGAGATAAAAATCAAGCAATTCTTCTGTTCAAATACCCCCTTTATCGTCCCCTGTGAGAAAACTTCCAAACAGGCTTTTGACAGACCAGAAAAAAACCCAAAAAGGCAAAACGGGGACAATGCAGACAGAAAGGAAAAGCAGAGGAGTGGGGGTGGGGGCATGATTGACCACACCTGCTATCCGTACCTTTTGTCGACATTTAGTTACCAAACAGGCTTATATAACTAATGTCTGCGTGACTTGCTGTGACATCTCAAAAAAAAAAGTCTTAGATTGACTTTCCAGTACAACTCAAAAATCAAATTTATTTTAACATTTATAAACAACTCATATATACAACAGTAACTAGTAACACGTGGATGTTAATATTATTGTATGCATGCTGTTGTACAGTCTCTAAGCTTGCTGCTCTGCAGCCTTGGCGGCTAATCGTTCTCGTCTCTCCTGCTCAGCTTTCTCTCTCAGATCCTTCTCCCTCTGAATCAGCTGCCTCTTCTCAGCCTCCCAGACCTTCAGCCGGCTCTGGTACTGCTCCACGTCCAGTTTCTCTGCAGAGGCCAGGTTCTGCTGGCCCAGCATGGTCACTAAAGCTTGGAAAGAGGTGGGGTCCACTTTACCCTGAGACTCCAGCTGGCTGCTCAGCTTCTGATGAGAAAAAGAGCGGTTAGAACAGCAGTTTAACACCATATCAGGAACAACGGCTGCTCTATGGCAACAAGACATCATAAACAGATTGATTAAATCTGATTAAACAAAATCCACAGATGTATGCTTTATTAATAACATTATTTTCCAAACTATATTGCCAGTAAAGTTGTGTCTGGAGCAGAAAAAAGTAGCAAAAAAAGATTTCATCATTCTAAATCTTTGTTATAGACTCACTCAAATGCAGTAAAAAGCTGAAATGTTTTTTACAAAAAAAGTTCTGAAAATCAATAAATGAGCTCAGAAGATAAGAGGAAATGGTTCAGATAACACGCTGCCAGCAAATACATATGGTTGTTGCATCATTCTTCTTTGTTTTCCAATTTTGAGTCTGTATTGCAAACACTTGTAAACCACTGCAGCGTTACTGTGCATGGGCATGAATGTACTTATCTTGGGCTTTTAATGGAGAATTTGAACTCTCTCTTTTTCACATTGAATATGAAACAACACACAACTGCAGCCAAACGTTTGGTGTAAATCTAGCTGAATATTTGACCACCTTTCTTAGCAGAATTGGTAATTATATTATAGGACTTTGAGTCAGTTCCAGCAGCTTAACGTTAGCCTTCTAACACTGAAACAAAATTGTACGTACAACATCCTCGTGTACATTTCAACACAAAGACGTAGTATCAATCTTGCTTACATTGAATAAAAGCTTTGTATAGAGCAGGTCCTTGTTTACACTGTAAACTGTTACACTTTCTCCTGGTCCTTTGGGTTCACCGTCCTTCATGTTTCAGATGCGTCTCTGTTCCAGCACACCTAATTTAAATGACTACATTACCTCCTAACATGCTTCAAGTGCTGCAGAAGCCTTTTAATCTCCAGATCAGAAGTGTGAAGGACACAGCTAAAACATGCAGGTCAGTGCACCCTGAGCACCAGAATTGAGAACCACTGCTGTAAAAACTAATTTGTATGGATCAGATCCTTAACTGTTTGTACTGAATCTAATCTTTTAATATCTGTTTAGCGGAGACACTGTCCAAAAAGGGGCCATCGGATGAGTTGTTGCCACAAATAACTACATGTTCTCTTTCTATAGATGATACACTTCGACCTGTCTTTCTGCGTTTAACCCTGTCTCTGTACTATTTTTTATCCCATAGACTGTACGACTAGTTTAGAGCTTATCTGTTTCTCTCTTAGATGAAGCCACTAAAGGAGCTACAGCCAATAACCCTATACTTTTTCCTAAGCATAGAAAGTACTCCGGGATCAGTTTTGTGGGGTTTGTTTGTGCTTCTGTCCTGTCTCCTGAAACCCTGAGTTGGTTGCTGTACATAACCGCTCATTGAGCAATGTTCTGCTTGAGGATTCTTCCAGTGAAGCATTTAGACAAACAATATTGAAAACCATTAATTATGTTCCTTCCACTTCACAATTATGCATTATAAACACTACAGTTTGTAGATTTCTGTTAAAGCTGATACCAATGGAAACAATTCTTTAAAGCAGAAGAGTTTAAGATTCAAATTATATAGAAATGTTTCGCAAAAACAACAAAAATAAGCCCTCACACAGGGCAGCTGTGTTCTACTAACTCAGTATTCTCTAGAAAAACCTGAGTCACAAATATAGACATAACAGGAAACAGTGTTTGCTGGCCTGCACCCGGCGAGGAAAGCTCATGTAAATTCGGCAGCAGCGACAAACAAAAGCAGCACACAACAAACACCCACCCTGAATCTGCTGACATAGTGAGGAAGGTTAGCCTTCTCAGCCTCATCATCTTCATCTACGCCTTCCTCCTTCCCATTTTCCTCTCCATCCGACTCCTCTCCAGAGCTGTCTGCATCAGAGGTCGAGGACAGCTCCTGCAGCATGTGGCTCACACAGTCAAGCTGAAAAATATTATACATTTTTGAGTGTTGCTTATCATATCCTGAAAATGCTGAATTTTTTTCTCTGCCATTTATTAAATAAACCTTTTTCAACAAATTGATTTTTCAAGAAATTTCTAAACTGAACAGACATGTACCGATGCAAAAAGCCTGAGAATTACTTGACGGCTCAACTCTTAATTTTAGAGAAAGGCTAATTAACTGTGACCTGAGGCAGCGGTCAGGAGAACCTGAGCTGTAATACATCCTCTCTGTCTCGCTGCATTATCCTCTCAGCCTACGTTATTGCCCTGCCACTGTCAGACACTGGCTATTTGGTTCCTGCACCACTGATTCTCATGGACACCATTGGTGCTCCGGGCTCTTTAGAAATCTCATTAAACGTGGACAAAGCTAGGCTATTGAACTGGACGGTGGCGGTCAGATTAGAGGAAACATGACCAGCTGTGCATGAATGCATAAGTGTAAAAATAGACACATCAATATGACATTATGTGGCTTTAAGCTCAGAAGATGAAACCTGTCTGGAGATAAATCGCAGGCTGCCTGCTCTCTGTAACGCATTACTAACACTGTGCAGAAATAGTTTTAATTTCTGTTGTGTAAACTCTTGGATTTAAAGCAGGGGTGTCAAACGTACGGCCCGCGGGCCGGATCCGGCCCTCCAAACGATTTAATCCGGCCCGGTGGCTAAATGCACTACCATTATTCAACAATGATTATTGAAAAAAAAAACATGTACTTTGTTTAATTTAAAATCTCATTTTCCTATATTGTCCCGGGGCCTTGTTTTTTCGCGCACAACATAAATGAAACACTGCTGGGAAAACAGCGGGTAGCACGGGCTTAGGTTCTGTAAACGACAACGATTCTTCGCTTTACCCGCTTTTTATTTTGCCCTTGCAACCCACAACGAAATTCTTTGTCAAAAAAAAGAAAGGTAGACACGAGTGTCGATTTCTAAGAAAAATTTTTCTTCTTATTTCGTTTACGAAGTGAAAGGGAAAAAGATGTGCCTTGTGGGGCCTCAGCAGGTTTCCCGGGGCTTAAGGAATAAATATTCGCGCCACTAGAAAAATCGCATGGCGAAAATACAAGATTGCCGGGGAACTGAGAAAACAGAAGATAAATGAAATGTTTTACGGGTTTTAGGAAAAACAATTTTTTCACCCGGTCGAGGGCCAGTGATGCTGCGGGGGAAAGCCCCTACCTAATTGCTAAACCAATAATTGCATTAAAGCCTTACTGTGAGGGGAGTTTGTCAAAAACTATGTGAAGGGTTTCCCAAATTGTGTTTAGAAGCGCAAGCTTTTGCAATTTTTGCTTTGGACAGAAAAACCCCAGGCAGACAGGATTTTGGAACTATCGGGAGACTTGGCAAACCAACTCAAATGCAAAAAAGCAGTCATTTATTTTCATTTTTTGTTGCAATTTATGAATACTTATTTGCAGACGGCCTAACTGGCCCTATTTATTTGTGGAGTTTTACGAGATGTTTACCGTACAGGGGCTTCTCGAGTTTGGTGCCCAGACCGCACCACGACGGAAGACATTTTTCCCCTCATTTTGGGGCGTTTGGGCAGAGGGGGGAATGGGCCGCGCCGTAAGCCCTTGAATATATGGTGCCCTTCAAATATCGGGAAAAAAGGCAGGTGTTTTTTAAAACCAGAGAGAAAATACAAGATGAAAATAAATGGGGTGTGTTTTTTACATTTCATTTATTTTGCTCAGGAGGCATTTTTGCTGCATGTCGTTAAAAAAGATCACTCATGGGGTGGGTTTTTCCAACTGTTTTAATTTTTTGGGCCCGAGCTTTCAAACATGTCAGTTTGAACCTTCGCAGTAATGAACATCCCCCTTTGGGTTTCCATACCCCCAAAAGTTCGAGGGTTTAATGCTGACGCTTTTTCGTCTACGTGGGAATTGGAAGTCTAAGAAAAAGGAAAACCTGTTAGATTAAAATGCCGCTATGGCTGCGGGGCCCTTTCATTTATGGTTGATATCCAGGACACTAATAATCTGAACAAAATCTTGCGGGGGGACCAAAAAAAAAAAGAAACACAGTATTTGCGCATATGTGCTTTTCAATTTAAACTACATTATGGAGAACCAGAGGAACCGGGGGGCCCCTGCTCATTTTCCCGTCTGAGAGATGTGTGCGCAGCAAGCTTTAAAACCATGATGTAAAGGGTACAAAATACTTTTTAAGGTTTGCTGAGGATTTTTGACAAACGATTTCAGGTATTAGCGAACTCGAACAGAATTTCGCAGTTTTTCGCTCACCTTTCAAGTCAACTTCTGATGTACCCTTGTATGAAACTTAAAAAACATGATTTTCAGGTGATGTGGAATTAAAGGGGCAAATTTGCTCATTGGCTTGGACACTTTTTACAAGTGTCTCCTACCGGAAATTTTCCAAAATTGCAGGACGGGCTGCAAAAATTTGTCCTGTTTGGACTACCTACCTTGTAGCAAATTTTCACTAATAAATATAAAAAAAAAAAAAGCTGCGCTCTAAGCTCACCTAACCTTAAATGAGACTCTAAAATTGGGCTGCTGCTCAGGACAGTTTCCTGATATTGATGACTTGTCCAGGCTAACGGGCCAAGTTTCAGGGCAAATACTGGTGAAACTAACCCTTTGAAAATTTTTCTGTAAATGTTGACTATTAAAAAATACAGCTTTGAAATTTTGCAAATTTAAAATATGTAAATTTATTGGGTATCATACAGTTACAACAAGAGTTTTTTTGGAAAAATATTTCTCATTCATGCAATACATTTTTGTAATTTTTCTATATTATAAAATTTTAACTCAACAAGAAAGGTGACAATGATTTATCTATATTTGTTTAAATCCTGAAAATTTAAAAAACCTTCAAAGGAAAAGCAGAAAATTTTGTTAAAATTTTCTTCCCAGTTTGGGGAAAAATTGATTTTAAAATTTCTTAATTTTTTGGTGTATTTTTTAAAGCGGGACAGTTTTTTTTAAGTTCCAAAAAGTGAAAAAGGGTTTCAAATTGTAAACACTGTGATCATTTTTCTCATGCTAACGCACTTAAAAAAAATGTTTAACTGAAAAAATTTGTTAATTTTGCACAACTTTTTCTTAAAACTCTGATTTATTCATAATATATTTTTTAAAAGTAAAATTTCTTAAATATAAAAAAAAAAACGTCCACGTTTGTTTATTTAATTTAATAAAATGATTTTAAATTCGTGGCCCCCTTGGATAAAATTGCTGTATGCGGCCCCTAAACAAAAATGAGTTTGACACCCCTGATTTAAAGCTAACTAAAATGGTTTTGATAAAACGTCACTAAAAGGGAAAAATGGCACCCACATAGTTTTTTTAGGTTTCTGTGTTTCTCCCACCTTATTTTCTTTTAGCAGAATTGCTACTGTGTTTAATTAAAAAAAACTTGAAGACATAAAATATTTGTTAAAAGTTGTTAACATTTGAAATGATTTGGGATGTTAATCTTTTTTGTGAATAAGAACATAAAGATTTGACATTTAACCTCATCCAACAGTTTTTCACCAAGCCCCCCAATAATTTCAGACAGGCCCTTTTAGATTAGCCAAAACAACTATTTCACAAACTAACCTGAGTCTTCAAACTATAAATGTTTTTTATGAGATGTTCACTAAGGATAAAGTATTGTCTGAGTATCCATATGTCAGAATAATAAATAACTAATTTAGAAAATCTTATTTAAAAAAATCCATAATTAGATAACACTCTTGATCTCTCCATAAGTGTAAAGAATATGAAATTTCTAAATAACAGTTTTTCTTATTGGCCGTCTAGCATGACATAGATCACATTGTTCCAAAGTCTGCTTCTGATAGGCTGATCAGGACCTCTTGATGACTCTTCTCCAGAAGCTGCTGGCTTCTGAGACTCAGAGTGAAACAGAACTAGATCCAGCGAGACGTTTTGCCTGACCCAATAAGTCAGGTGAACTTGTCAGATAAATGTTTTTTTCAAAACATATGGTTTTTTTTAAAGTTTTGTGTGAAGTTCCTGCAAAGTCTGCTTTTCTTCCATGCTTTGTTAACACATGTTCAGTGTCAGTACAGTTTTTAAAAGGCAATTCTGCACATCGCAAAAAGCACGTACCAGGAGAGACAAGTACATTTAGCATTTTTAGGGGCGACCTCTGAGCAGACAGAGCAGCCCAGACAGAAAATGCTGCGCCAGAGAAGGGCAGCAGAGATGCAAGTGGTTACAAGAAAGTAAACACCTGTCCTACAGAATGCACCATCTTTTCTTGTGCTATCGCTGGCGTTCCGGTGCAAGGTGTTATGATAACACCTTGAACTTGTGCTTCGAAAACTCATTATCAACTTATAATTAGGAATAAGAACTCATAATTAAGACGAAAGCAAGTCTAAACAAGTGGGGACTTTAGTCTTGTCCATCCATCCAGCCCATGTTAGTAAAACCTTTATGTCTTTATATCTTGGGAATATGGGTAAATATGATGCGTATCTTCTGAAAGTCATATTAGCAGCAAGTAAAATGTTGGCTTCAAAAGTACCGCTCTACAACTTGGCTCTTTATAGATATAATAAAACATCTTCACCTATTAGAGCAAATAATTTAGTCCATGTGTCTAATAGGGGAGAAGGGCGATGAAAAGAAAAAGGTGTTCTTAGCTTGCCAGTACGACAGACAATTAACGAGTCTTACTTGCCATGTAAAAGTACAAAGATTTTACTTGATGCTATTAGTGTATTCCAAGCGGGTGAAATGAGCTTCCTCCACAGGGTGGCCTGACACTCCCATAGAGATAGGGTTAGGAGCTCGAACATCCGGGAGAAGCTTGGAATAGAGCCGCTGCTCCTCCACATCAGGAGGAGTCAGCTGAGGTGGCTTGGGCATCTGTTTCAGATGCCTCCTGGACGCCTCCCCCAGGAAGTGTTTCAAGCACGTCTCACTGGGAGGAGGCCCGGGGACAGCCCAGGAAACGATGGAGATCCCATGTCTCTCGGCTGTTCTGGTAACACCTCGCGCCTCCCCCAGAGGAGCTGAAGGAGGTGTCTGGGTAGAGGGAAGTCTAGGTATCTCTACTTAGTCTGCTGCCCCTGTGACCCGGTCTTTAATTTTTTTCTCCCTGTAGCATAAAGCCAAATTAGTGATACATTTGTATTTCTATTCGTTTGTTTTCATGTTTCTTTTTAGTTAATGAAACCATAATGCTTTAGTTTGATGAATAAATTCTTAATTACATTAAATACCGGTTCCCGGGAGGGGGGGGGGGTTCCATATAATCTTTGCTGAGGATTACACAGAATCTCTTTGCTTCATTGGATGTGTGATAAGGAAGAATTCATCTCTCCGACAAAATGGTAATGGACAATCATCATTAGACTGATATTTATCTGTATTAGTATAGTTTAACATGCCTTTTTTACGGCTACAACCGTTTTTCAATGCCTGTGATAATTCTGGTAGCTTGGCTCAGAATATTGTCCAACTATCACATCCTGAAATCCCTGTTTGTCTTAGTGCGTCCTTTTCCCCCCTGATAACCATTCATCAGATTAAACTTGGCAGGTGTGTTGCTGAGATTACAAGGAAGTGTGGCAGCGAGTGTGCATTCATTTTGCGGAGTTGATTATAATGTTCTGTCAAAAAGTTTTCTGTGTTATGCTTTCACCACAGCGAATGGCTATTTATGAAGAAAGTCAGGGAACACTCCCACAGGCAGATTCTTGTGGGAAAAGATGAAAGATTGTTCTAGCAACAGATCATTCACCTTCTGAGCACATTTTTATTTGTATATTTAGTATCTGATCTACTCCCCTGGGTCACATTGGTTTCATTTATGTTAATCAGCAGTAATTTGTGTAACTCAGTTAACAGAAATAAAGTCGTCATCTTTGTAAAAAGAAAGAGCAGTTTTTTTCCAAGGCCCTATGTTTCGGGAAATAATTATCTGGTTCCAGCAAATAAAATGATTTAAATCTTCTGTACAAAAAAAAGCAATAAATGGGTGGAGAAACTTGGTCAGAGGCTCATGGAACCACCTTAAACAACATTAACTGTAAGTAGGCCTTTTATATTGGACTTTCTCCGTCTCTCACATCGTTTTGGAGAGATTTTGGCCCAGTCTTCTTTACAACACTACCTATATTCATTGAAATGCTCTGACATGTTTCTATACAGCTTTCTTATGGTCCGGCAACAGTATTCAGTTGGGATCTGACCTTTAACTGGACCGTTGAAACATGTCGATTCACTTGCTTTTAACCCTTCTCTTGTGGATTTGTTGCTGTGTCTGAGATAACGGTCCTGTTGATACCTTTGTTGGGGTCAAGCTTTAGCCGTCTCATTTGTTTCTTTTGTTGTTGCAAGTTTGCTTGCTTTACATTATTAGGGTTGCCCTCACTGTGCTCCATAACTGATTAATTTATCTTTAAGACTGAAATACTAATGATCGACTTACTGATTGACAAGGACTACAATCCTGAGGCTGCAAAACAAGCCCTAATCATCACCCCTCCACCACCATGCTTAACATCCAGTATGAAGTGTTTGTGCTAATAATCCATTTTGTTTTGTGCTGTGATTTTCTTGGTGAAGTTGCTAACTGAGGCCTAAATTGTAGCCATTATTTACATGATTAGAAAGATGGTGTCCCTTCTTAATACCATGACTACATAAAAACTTTTTTAACAGGAAAAATAACTTTTAACACAAACTCTTTATGTATATATTTTAGTATTTTTTCATAAATTCCAAAAAGGAAAACTTAGCCCAAAATGAGTGACAAACAAGATTTTAAAGAGTAAGTTAATCAGGCATTGTTCATCAGTCAGACATTAATAGGTTTGAGGTTATATCTTCCTGCACAAGTTAAAGTTTAAGAAATTTATAACCAAACTAAGACAAAGTCCATGGCCTCTGCAGGACGTTTTCTCCCTTTTATGACGCTCTTCACTGAAACATTTTCACAAAACAAATTAATTGCTTCTGTGATTTTCTATATTCTTACTGTGTCTTTAGACAGCTTGATGTCACCAGACGCTGCAGAAACTCTCTCCATCACAGCCAGCGCTCGTCCCAGATACCCTCGAACCCACGATAGAGGCATGCCCTTAAATACGGCGTGTATGCCCTTTAAAATCTCCACCTTGCCTGGATGAGATCGAAGAGGGAAAACAAATGAGACAAGCTGATAATGAAAGAGTGTTGGAGGAATTGATCAAAGCCGAAATGAGAAACTCAAAGCTGTTGGTAAAGAAAGTCAAATACATACCGAGGAGAGCATTGCCAAGCAGCTGTGCACTGAGGCCGATAGTGTTGTCCTGCTTTAGCCCACAGATGAGGAGTGACGCCCCCATAGTTCGCTCCTCTGACACCTGGGCACAAATACAAAAAAAAAAAAAAAACAAGTAATTTGAAATGTTAACCACATGTAATAACAAAGCAAATGTACTGAATATAAAGCATAAAAGTATTGCGAGATTATGAGTCGTCACTTACAGAGAGTTGGGGTCTGGTTGCAAGAAAACAGCCTAGAGCATTCAGAGACAGGATCTGGGTGGAGGGAAGGTCAAAGGCCTCCTGGAGCATCACCTCTTCCACCACAGAGCATGCACCTGCACAATCAAAACATCAAATGGCAATTTTTCTTATTTGTAGTTGAATTTTCTGTAAGATAGTTTTTGCATATTCCTGTATGAAGATTTTCCTTGTGCGCCTCAGAACTATTGCATCTTCACTGTGTTTTTAAGGATCTATTAAAAGAGATTAGTTTTAAAAACCCCCCAAAATTAAAAATATCTAAAAAACATACTAATTTGTGCAATCGTGACCAAATCGTGTATTAGTCTGAATGTATTTCTTCCAAACAAATGTCATAAACAAAACCCAATGTAAGCCAAGTTGTCTTTTCAGCGCGACACAAAATAATAACTCCTAATAATCTGCAGTTGTGGAAGCACTGGGAATTCATGACTGGGAATAAGAAGCAGCTGGGTGACATTTTAGCCCTGGAGCAGAAGGGTACAACCCCATAAAGTAATGAAAAGGGAACAGTAGTGGTAAAGGGAAACCTCATAAAAAAAAGCTGCGTTTATTTTTTCATATCTTTACATTTTTCTTATTGCAAGAGAAACAGAGAAACATATCTGACCGAAAAATCATAAAAACGGACATGTTTTAGTAAAATGTCAACATTTTTATGTTAATACTTACTGTTCCAGTGAGACACTTAGATCCACTCATCATTATCATTAATGTCATAATGCTTATGATCTTAATGTGATTTATTGTATTACCATTATTCACAAGTGGTTCTTTTTCGGGGGTCTAATGATAATACAAAGGGCAACTTTAATGAATTTTTAAAAGAAAAATAGAGCACAAAACCTTAAATTTATTGTGGATTTTATCTGAACCACACAGAGTCAAAATTATATGTACTGTCAATCTCAATGTCCTGCTAGAAGACCCAATCCAACCCAATTCTCAATCACCTACCTACTGATTTGCAATGGAGTGTAATTATTTGGAATCAGTACCACTGGCAGCAAAACAGTCCATCAGCATGACACTGCCACCCCCATGCTCAACAGACAGTACATCTTGTCAGTAGCCTCATTCACAAAGCAGTTCAGTAATAAACCCACAAAGACAAGCCTCTTTCTGAGCTGCTTCAAACACAGGCAGCAAAAAAGTGTCTTAATCACGCTATGTAGTGTTTTGTGAAAAAATTGTCAAAATGCTACAACTTTTTATAAGCTGATAAACCTTTTCTCCAGAGGACATTTTACTTCTCTGGTTGGTGCATCAATCAAAGCCCAAAATATTGACATTCATGCCCATAATGAGTGCTTTTGTCTTTACCTGCATCCGACAGGTTTGGAAGTCAAAATGAACAAAGTCACATAACAAATGTCATATTAATCAGCTGGAACATTTTCAGCAACACATAAAATATCATATTTTATGATATGTGATTTTGCCCTCTGAACCGGATTTTATCATAATACAGTACACACACACTCAACATCTACTTTTTAAATATGCCCATTAAACCTGTGGTTAACGCAAAAAGCAAATCAGCCAATAATATTAACGCAACGTAATGTATTTAGATACGTTTGATTTAGTGAAGATGATTTGAAGTCCAAATCGACCATTAGGATGGGGAAAAAAAATGTCTTTAAATGACAAAAGCACAATGCTTGGTGCCAGATGGGAGTATTTCAGAAACTGCTGATCTACACACAACCACCTGTGGGGTTTATGGAGAATGAGAATAGAAAATACCATCAGTTAAACTGGTTAAATTAACATTTAATATAATTCCAATATTAAAATCACCGAATATAAGTTTAAAAAGTGATAATGGTTTATGTAGAAAACCACAAAACCTATCCACTGATGTAAATCCAGATCTCCCGATCTGAGTAGCAGTTCTTAAGTTGTACAACAAACAAGCACGGATATAGGAGGAAAAATGTCTTCACGATGAAGTATTGTTTACAGTCTACTGGTTTTACACATAGGAATAATCTTGCTGCCCATGTACTCAGGTCTATCGGTCAAAATGCACGTTTCAAATCTGATAAGACTCATTTTTATAGTCCGAGTTCATTTTTCACAGCAAGTGAACAGAAATATGTTTGGACACCACAAGTGATTTTGGTTGTATTTTAGTGCACAAGACAAATTTTTAGGAAACTTACTTTTAAAGTCTTCATCTTTAATGTAGGAATCCAACAGGAGGTTGAAGGTGAAGTCATCTGGAAATATTCCATATTGGATCTGCACACACATTTATAGAACATATAATGTGTTTATGGCGTTGTTGCCCTAATTGGATTAGTAGTAGTTTGGGTTTAACCTAGGGCTGAAACAATTAATTGAATCAATTGTGATTAATCGATTATTGAAATAATCGTCAGCTAATTCAGTAAAAAATCTCCAATTAAGCACCTTTTGCTATCCTATTATTAATCGGGTAATCGGAAAAAAAAAAAACCTTTTAGTCGGAGCCCCAGTTTAAGGCTACTTAAGCAACAATTGCTTCATCATGGCTTGAGGGTGTAATAACCTGATTAATTGAATTTGATTAAAGCAAGCAAATAAAAACAAAAAAGCCATTTAAATAAGAGTCCCTAAGAGAAAAAATGGTGTAGATCGACATCCGTGACATTAAGATTACTCATCCCACTGAGGCAGTCATGTTACCCAAGACACAGCAGCTCATTCATACACAGAATATACACTGGGCTGAAAAGGTCAAACTCGACGGGAATTACACGTACTGCTAAAAGCTGTTTGAAAATGCATCTGGTTTACTCTGATCCGATTACCTCCGATTATAAACATGAGTATTATCTAAACTCAAAGTATTCTTCTGAATCTACATCTCTACAGTTTTCCAGGGAATTAAACATAATCCTATTTTTACCTTGTTTTTGAGAGTGTGAAGAGCCTTATCTCTGGCCCCGTATTTCAGACACTGTCTGATCCAGGTGTGAATGGTCCAGTCTCGCAAGTACCAACAGTTTGGACTGTGGCGAAACCTTGGGGGAAAAGAAAGAAAAAAAAATCTATATATATATATATATATATATATATATAATATATATATATATATATATATATATATATATATATATATTATATATATATATATATATATATAATATATATATATATAACATATATATATATATATATAACAACACCTTTATCCTGAAACACTTCCTTGGAAAAATTAAAGGTAATACTCCAAGCAGAGGTAAAGCTACTAGAAATAATCTACAAATTTACCATAGAAGGAAAACTGCTTTATTTCCCACCCTATAATGAAAATAAATGTTCCCTGAAAGAGGGTCCGATTGGGAAACATGCTAAACTGAGTAATCGCATGAATGGGAGCAAATTCCAGAAGCAGGAGTAAACAGGAAAGGTCTGGAGATGCCCTGAACAAAGAGGACCATGTGATTGAATATAAACTAAAACAGACAAAGCAAACAGACAATTCAATCCAAGAAAAACACAGAAGCTGGTACCACAAAAAGAAAGAAAACAAGGAAGCAGCAGATTCAGCAGACAGGATGATGCAAAAGAAAGAAAAAAAGATTCCTCATACTTGTACAGGTAGTACTCTGCTTGATCAACTTCCTCTCTGGACGATATGTTGTCAACAAACTGAAAGAGAACAGATACGGATACTGAGCATCTTGTGTTACCGTAAAAATAAACAAATGTGACCAAAATTAGATGCAGCTTACCCGTGAGATGGTCAGAGAGCTGACCGGGAGGTTTCTGTCGTATGTTCGGTCCATCAGATTGGCCAGCACAGCTGTGAAGTAATCGGCATCAAAAAATACTTAAAAATAATTAATGATCTCAGAAATTAACAGATTATCAGCAAAACACACCTGTCAACCACAGCC
This sequence comes from Crenichthys baileyi, assembly GCA_036173005.1. Classification (NCBI taxonomy): domain Eukaryota; kingdom Metazoa; phylum Chordata; class Actinopteri; order Cyprinodontiformes; family Goodeidae; genus Crenichthys; species Crenichthys baileyi. The sequence goes on from JAHHUM010000885.1 coordinate 823,117, forward strand.
CCAAACATGTATTTGGCTACATTATCAGCTGTGATGGTAAAGAGTGCAAAACATAAGTAATATACTGGCTGATTGTATTTATGTTTTTTGTTTTTTTTTTACAAGCCGTAGAGGGCTGAGGGGACAAATTATTTAAGCCTGTGTTAGGTTATCAAAAACGCCACTGGGCTGCTGTGCCACCCGGTGTTCACCTAGTGCCATTACAGTAACAATGAATATAGGACTGGCAGAGGGTTATTATTAGATACGTAGGAGTTATGCTCATCATGTGTAAACGCCTGAACGGTCTCTCGCTTGTACACAAGAGTCCCAATTTGGCGTGTTTTCAGAGTAAAATAATGCTCTCTCTATGAATTGGGGTACCAACTAAAACCTGCTGACAACTCCTGTTAACCTGCTTTTCAGGTCGAGTTTTTAATGACCCGAAATGTGTGAACACTGCGGAGTCTTACCTAGGTTCTGGGGGTCCTTCTCCCTTTCATCCCACAGCTTGGTGTCTGTGTAAGCTGCGGAGAGCAACCGTCGTCTTGCTATGAAGACAAACAGTTCACCGATGAAACACATGTTAGCTAACAAACAGGTGACATTCGGCTTCTCCTACTTTAATGTGTTATACGTTGCCCTAGGGGATCAACTAACATATGTTAAACCCAAACATAAAGTCACATCATCATATACTCTAATTGCAGTAGACAACAACGAACGTTTACCTGTAAAAGAAGGGGCTAAACCTTTAACTTTGACTGCTGCAGTTACACACCGCTTCAACACGGAGGCCGCCATCTTGGACCGTACCATTTAGTACAGACGCGGAGGGAGAGTTGACATTTTAGGCATGGGTTACACCAAAAGTTTCTGGCATACTGAAAGTCAGGAATAACCAAAAGGCTACTTTATTTAGAAAAACAGAATTCACAAATTAGCGTAGTAAATCTTTACATATAACACTTAAAATTAGAATGTTACATCAGACCAATTAAAAAAATTCGTATCACTGAAATGTGGGTTTAATTAAAAGTATATTTAATACCTGCTTAAAGGTTATTATTTTCAAAAAGGTACTTTTATTCTGACCAAGCCTCATCAGAATGCATATAGACAGATAGACAGATAGATAGATAGATAGATAGACAGATAGATAGATAGATAGATAGATAGATAGATAGATAGATAGATAGATAGATAGATAGATAGATAGATAGATAGATGGATGGATGGATGGATGGATGGATGGATGGATGGATGGATGGATGGATGGATGGATGGATGGATGGATAGATAGATAGATAGATAGATAGATAGATAGATAGATAGATAGATAGATAGATAGATAGATAGATAGATAGATAGATAGATAGATAGATAGATAGATAGATAGATAGATGGATGGATGGGTGGATTTTCCCAAGTTCCCAGTTCTATAGTTATTTTAATTATCCCCAGTGAATGTAAGGTTTTCCAAAACAGCATACCACACCATTAAAATGGTATGTCTTGTTGAACATGTGGCCCAAGTTGCAAAAATACAGAGGCAGCCTGGGTCAAAGTTTATTGTATAAATGTGAATATAATAAGTCATGGCAGTGGGTATCTCTCTAGAAGAGAGAAGAATGGGTATTGATGATAGGTTTGAGAACAGGTGGTATGTTACTGGTTAGGTTTAGGGTCAAGGTCAAAGATCCCAAAGTGGAGTTGTCAGCAAAGAGCAAGATTTAATAGGAAACTATTCAGGTAGGTGAAAAGCAAAGTGGTGGGTCAAGCAAAGGATGGTAGTTAGTTTGGTATTTGATCTCTCAGTCTCTTTCTCACTTTTGTATAGCACCAGCTTCTCCAGATGAACAATGGAGATGGAGTGACAGCTGCAGGTAAGGGAACCAGGTAGGTAATTCCAGCATCTGAAGGTACGAGCTCCAGTACATCTACAACAGGAACTTCAACATTCACACAGAAACAATTAGAATCAAACACACTTAGCACGGGAATATCAACAAGAGAACCTGATTACCACAACTGTGATGGACAATCAGCAACCAGAGAAGATGAGGGCAGAATTTAAACACTCAGATGTTAATTGAAGGTGTGCCTCATCACAGAGGAGACCTGGTGCACAAGAACCGGAGGGGAGAGCGAAGACAAAAGCAGCAAACATCCCCAACATCATGACATAAAAATCATCTGCACTTTCACCAGTCTTGAAAACCGAAAGTCCTGAAATTAATACATTAGTCATGAATAAATTAATATATTAGTCATGAATAAAGTGATTTATTCATGCATGACTTATAAATTATAAACTCCTCATCATACTTGTTTTTTAATTAAACAAAATAGTTTCAGAATGTATGCAATTAAGTCCGAAAAACCATTCATTTATTAGGCATTTGAGAGCAGAGAAATCTCAGTAAAGGGCCAGTAGAGGGCGCTCTATTTACACGGGGAGAGAGCAGATCAGCAGACATTCTGTCAATCGGCTTCACCTAGTTCTGCAACTCTCTATTTAAAATGTTGGAAGTTCTATTGTTAATTACATTCCATTAAGCTTCTAATTTTAAACATTTGTCTAAAAGACTTAAAGCTTTTACAACTGATGCCTTTTCATTTTGCAATGACCTATCGCCTGTCTGTTATTGAGCCAATGTTTTTCATCTCCATAAATACCCCAGCAGGAAAGCCCTTAACTATTATTACAGTAAGCCTACTGGCTGTGGGTCAAAGGAGATGACAGGTTGAGACTGGGGTGGGGGCGGTTTTAATAAACAAAACATGGAAGACATTTTAGCATCATGTTGATTTCTCACGGACGAGCAAAACCGGGAGCTTGTACCTGAAATGCATTCTGTCAGAGTGCATTTCAGGTTTGTAGAGATATACAATTCAGTATAAATCTTAGATGTTTTTTATTGCACGTTTTTTTTACTGCTTCAAACTTGTTTGTTCACCCAAAGGCCTTCCTATTTATTTCTGTGTTCCAGTGAAGTGAAGAATTCAGAAGTATTTGTTTTCAATACCTCTCACTGCTTCCTTTTTTCACACCACATTCATGGTGCTGAATGGCATGACTGCACGCAGGTGAGGAAAAAGCAATGTGATTTTAAAAGTCCATTGTTTAACACGTGGCAGTACACAATGCGCCTGAGAAACTGCTGTAGCTGGCTTGTTGGTGTGTGGCTTTAATTTTTTCTGTCCTCGAAGCTGCAGCTTGGCTCAGCGTTGATGATGTGCAGAGCCACTGGTTTCTATAACATCACCCGCTGCCCAGGTGGATTAGCTATCACTAGAATTACAGAATAAAACAAATACAGCATAAAAACCCTGCACTGCAATATACAAACTATTCTAATAGTATTCTGTCAGTTTTACTGAAGTAGGCTAATATCAATCAGAAAACAATTATGTAATATCACATTTATGCTATTAGGGCTACACAATATATTGCAAATGTTTCATTATCACTGTATGCACTATACATATTGCGATGAATGGCCTGAACTATAATAATATATATCTATATAGATATATGTATATATATCTATATAGATATACATATTGTTAGCCAGGGGGTGGGTTTGCTTGTTGCCCCCCAGCTCAGCCATCTCGTGTTGGGGTTTACCCCGGTGGATTAGAGGGTTGCATCCCTACGCCTTCGGGTTGGGGACAGGTCTCTGACTGTCGTTTCGGCCTACGGGCCGAGCGGTAGTGCGGAGTACCCGGCCTTCTTGGCGTCCCTGTCTGGGGTACTGGATAGTGCCCCTCCCGGGGTCTCCATTATTCTGCCTGGGGGACTTCAACGCCCACGTGGGACACGACAGTGACACCTGAAGAGGCGTGATCGGGAGGAATGGCCTCCCCGATCCCAATCCGAGTGGTGTTTTGTTACTGGACTTCTGTGCTAGTCACGGATTGTCCATAATGAACACCATGTTCAAACATAAGGGTGTCCATCAGTGCACTTGGCACCAGGCCACCCTAGGCAGGAGGTCAATGATCGACTTTGTTGTCATATCATCAGACCTTCGGCCACATGTTTTGGACACTCGGGTGAAGAGAGGGGCTGAACTGTCCACTGATCACCACCTAGTGAAAGAGAAAGCCGGACAGACTTGGCAGGCCCAAGTGCATAGTGAGGGTCTGCTGGGAACGTCTGGCGGAGCCCTTGGCCAGGAATGTATTGAACTCCCACCTCGGGGAGAGCTTTGACCAGATTCCGGGGGATGTTGGAGACATAGAGTCCGAATGGACCATGTTCTCCGCATCTATTATCGATGCTGCTGCCTGTAGCTGCGGCCGTAAGGTCTGCAGTGCCTGTCATGGTGGCATTCCCTCAACCCGGTGGTGGACAGCGGCAGTAAGGGACGCTGTCAAGCTGAAGAAGTAGTCCTATCGGCTGTGGTTGGCTTGTGGGACTCCTGAGGCGGCGGACGGGTACCGTGAGGCCAAGCGTCCTGCAGCCCGGGCGGTGGCAGAGGCAAATTCTCGGGCCTGGGAGGAGTTCGGTGAGGCCATGGAGAAGGACTATTGGTTGGCCTCGAAGCGATTCTGGCAAACCATCCGCCGCCTCAGGAGGGGGAAGCAGTGCTTCGCCAACACTGTTTACAGTGGGGGTGGGAGGCTACTGACCTCAACTGGGGACATTATCGGGCGGTGGAAGGAGTACTTCGAGGAGCTCCTCAATCCTGCCATCACACATTCCCTGGTGGAAACAGAGGCTGGGGACTCAGGGTTGGACTCTTTCATCACCCAGGCTGAAGTCACCGAGGTGGTTAAAAAGCTCCCCGGTGGCAGGGCTTCGGGGGTGGATGAGATCCGCCCTGAGTATCTCAAATCTCTGGATGTTGTGGGGCTGTCATGGTTGACACGCCTCTTCAACATTGCGTGGCGGTCGGGGACAGTGCCTCTGGACTGGCAGACTTGGGTGGTGGTCCCCTTTCATAAGAAGGGTGACCGGAGAGTGTGTTCCAACTACAGGGGGATAACACTCCTCAGCCTCCCTGGTAAGGCCTACACCAGGGTATTGGAGAGGAGAGTCCGGCCGATAGTTGAACCTCGGCTTCAGGAGGTGAAGTGCGATTTTCGTCCCGGCCGTGGAACACTGGACCAGCTCTATACCCTCTACAGGGTACTTGAGGGTTCATGGGAGTTTGCCCAACCGGTCTACATGTGTTTTGTGGACCTGGAGAAAGCATTCAACTGTGTCCCTTGTGATGCCCTGTGGGTGGTGCTCCAGGAGTATGGAATCGGGGGCCCTTTATTAGGGGCCATCCGGTTTCTGTACAAGCGGAGCAGGAGTTTGGTTTGCATTGCCGGCACTAAGTCGGGCCTGTTCCAGGTGCATGTTGGACTCCGGCAGGGCTGCCCTTTGTCACCGGTCCTGTTCATAACTTTTATGGACAGGATTTCTAGGCGCAGCCAAGGGCCGGAGGGGGTCTGGTTTGGGGACCAGTGGATTTCATCTCTTCTTTTTGCGGATGACGTGGTCCTGCTGGACCCCTCTAGCCAAGACCTACAGCATGCACTGTGGTGGTTCGCGGCCGAGTGTAAAGCGGCCGGGATGAAGATCAGCTCCTCCAAGTCCGAGGCCATGGTTCTCGACCGGAAAAGGGTAGCTTGTCCTCTTCAGGTTGGAGGGGAGTTCCTGCCTCAAGTGGAGGAGTTCAAGTATCTCGGGGTCTTGTTCACGAGTGAGGGAAGAATGGAGTGGGAGATCGACAGGCGGATCGGTGCGGCTGCCGCAGTAATGGGGGCGCTGTGCCGGTCCGTTGTGGTGAAGAGAGAGCTGAGCCGAAAAGGGAAGCTCTCGATTTACCGGTCGGTCTACGTTCCTACCCTCACCTATGGCCATGAACTTTGGGTCATGATACAAGCGGCTGAAATGAGCTTCCTCCGTAGGGTGGCCGGGCACTCCCTTAGAGATAGGGTGAGGAGCTTGGCCATCCGGGAGGGGCTCGGAGTAGAGCCGCTGCTCCTCCACATCGAGAGGAGCCAGCTGAAGTGGCTCGGGCATCTATACCGGATGCCTCCTGGACGCCTTCCTCGGGAGGTGTTCCAGGCTCGTCCCACCGGGAGGAGGCCCATTGGATGGCCCAGGACACGCTGGAGGGACTATGTCTCTCGGCTGGCCTGGGAATGTCTTGGGCTCCCCCCGGAGGAGCTGGAGGAGGTGTCTGGGGACAGGGACATCTGGACGTCTCTGCCGAGTCTGCTGCCCCCGCGACCCGGTCCCGGATAAAGCGGAAGACGACGAGTACGAGTATAATGTTAGCCAGTTATTTTAGTACCATGCACTTAGGCCCCTCTTCCTGGTATATATTTGGGGACACTTGTTTGATGCTGCACAGGAGGACTTAGAAGTCCTGCATACAAGTACTGTATACATTAGGTGCTTTTCTATAATCTCAAGTCAGTCTGGCCATTGTTCTCTGACCTCAGACATCAACGAGATATTTTCATTCACATAACAATTGCTTAATGGGCATTACCTCTTTCTGAGACCATTCTCTGTAAACCTGAGAAATGGTTGTGCCTGATAATTCTAGTAGATCATTAGTTTCTGAAAAAATTAGTCCAACTATCTGGCAACGACAAGTCATGGTGCGTTTACAGTTCCCCAGATCCCCTTTATGTTTCTTTCTGATGCTCAGTTTTAGCTTCGCAAAGTTGTCCTCACCTTGTCTGGGTGACTAACTGCGTTAAGTGTTATTGAGTAGTCATGTGATTGGCTGATTTGTGTTAACAAGTAATTGAAGAGACTTGTGACTGTTAGCTTGGTATAAAATTATAAATGTTTAAAGGATACATAGGAAGCATGCATGTATTGCAAGTAATGCCACATTTATGATATAAGCACTAAAGTTTTGCTGTTCTTTCTGCTGTAATGATCAGTGTCTGGTGCTATCCTGCTTTTGACTCAATATCTGAGTACTCACTGAATAGAAAGTAAAAAACAAAAACATGAAATCAGTTCTACAGTCTTATCTAAATTTTAACTAATCATTTTTAGTTTCTTTGTGTTCAGTATTTTATTATTTATATTTTTAATTACATTTTATCCATCCATTGTCTTATCCCTCCAGGGTCCCAGGCGGGATGGTACTTGTCTACAACAGTCATTGTGCCAGAGGCAGCATCAGGATAGATCTCCAGCCCATCAGAAGGCAACTCAAGGACTAACCGGAATGGCAACCATACACACACATCATTACTAAGGGGCAATTTTGGAATAATCCTTTAATCTAACACTCCACATGTTTTTGGAATGTGGGAGTAAGATAGAGTACCCAGAGAGAACCCATGCATGCACGAGGAGAACATGCAAACTCCATGCAGACAGACCCCAGGTCGGGATTCGAACCCAGGAACTTCTAGCTACAAAGCAGCAGCGCAAACATTCCTGTGCAGCCCTCTTTACATGCTATATTTTTTTGTAATGAGAACTGTTTATGTTGGTGCTGTTTTGGGATGCCCTGATCTTGGCCAGGACATTCTTGCAAATAAATATCTTTCCTGATAATGCAAAAATAATGTACAAGTAAGGAAAATCCTCAAAAGACTTTACCAATCCTAATTTGAAAACACAATACTTATGTTATGCTGTTGGTTAGTAGCATTAATGGGAAATCATTATCCATCAGAATTTGCTGCTGTATTCCCAGATGCTAAAAGTATAATTCAAAACGTGTCAGGTTTCTGCAGCCTTAAGTTAATAGTATAGTTAAAAGGTAATGAAGCTTTATTGGTTTTCACAATGCTTTCACAACACTTCATCTCAGCGGCTAAAAGAAGATAACATAATGTAAAGTATGCACCAGAAGGCTTTTATCAGGCAGGTTTTACATATTCCAGTTTTTATGTTTCTTTCTTTCTTTGACTTCTTTTTCAGAGAAATATACAAAGTTAACTTCTTAAAATCCACAGTTTCCAACAAATTATGCACATCATAGCTCCAGTTGATGATAAATTGCACAGCTCTGTTGGTGTTTAATGTGCGATCATGACATTATATTAAAATACTCCAATTATTACTTCTTCGTGCGTCAAATCCCTTCTTCTATTACTTGTTCTATTCCAGTTAAGGATGATGTGTTGTGTGTGTTGTGTAGTTTTGCAGATCTATCCCAGAGGTTCTCCCTGGGTCCATCTCACCTCTGTCATTACTATTAAATCAGACACCAATAAAATCTTTATTTCCACGTTTTGCCTCCATCCCTCCACCTAGCCAGTGGAAGCCATGCCTTAATCCCAATCTTCTACCGAAATCCTTAATTTCTAACTACCAGTTAGAATACCACTGGTGGGAAATGGCCTTTAAAACTATCCATGCTAGCTTAATTTGCACTTGCTTCACGCTTATTTACTTACTTTTACAAATCAGTAATTGCATTGTTGATTCCTATAACGAGTGCCTTGCAACCTTCATATCTTTTAATCTTGCCTGTTGGTAAAGTGTTTTTGGCAGGTCTACTGCAACAACAATGCTTACAGTACTATGTAAACTTTGATCTATTACCCCTAATTGCTATTTTCAACCTCCCAGAGGACTTCAAAGATTTTTCTTCCGATCATTTTTTTCTCTGTTATGTAGGTGACACATATTCTTCAGTTGGTAGCACTGCTGCCTTGCAGCAAGAAGGTCCTTGGTTTGAATTTTGGACTGGGGGCTTTCTGCATAGAGTTTGCATGTTCTCCCTGTGCATGGTACTCTGGCTTCAATCCACAGTCCAAAAACATGGCTGTTGCTGTTGCTAGGTGTACTTTCTGTACCTGTAGTATGTTTCTGCATCGTTTTTTACTTCTCATGCTCTCTTAAGTTTCAGTTCATCAAAAAGACAACTTACTGACGCCATCACCATTTGAAACTTTACCTTCCATCAAACCTCCAAGCTGGAATTGATTACACACAAGACAATGAGATTCCTTTGAAATGTGCCGACTGTTGACGGCAGGCATCCACCGTTTGTGGGTTTTTTTTCTCGAAGCTAGGGGCTGGGATTGAAACGTGTAGGTGAGGAAAGGAAAGAGGAGGAGGATGTGAGAACTTCCTTAAACTGTTTGCAGTTTCGCCCTCTGGGACACGGTGGTCGTGGCTGGGTAGAAATGGAGAAGCTGCTGTTCTGCATTTCATTTAACAAGAAATGACTGCATTTACCTGAACTGGCACGATAACGTTAGGTGGAAACCAGTAAAATCCTCCACTGCATGCAACCCAAACTTTTAATAGCATTTATTACTTTCTAATGCAGGTAGGCACGTGTGAGCCATTGTGCACAGTCAAATGTTATTTAGCATAAAAAATGTTACATAGGCATCAACTTTTAGCCATTTTATTTTTAGTGGATTCTTCTGCAATGAGGAGAAACAATGCTTTACTCTGAGTCACAGAGGCATAAAGCTTTTGTCTGGGACACCCACTGTGTCCATCACCGCTGTTTGATCACAACCTAAAAGACAGAAGGGGATAGGTGTTTTCTCTTCCTGTTCCTCTGCTTTGAAAGAGAAGCACAGGGAGACATGCAAGCTTTTTGAAACTTGCAGCAACCATCTCATGCTGGTGAAGCACTTGTCAGTCAGACAACATGAAAATCTAATGTGATGTTATGTTCTTTAAGATTACTTAAAAAAAGATGCTTAGAACAAAAATTGCAAGTCTGTGTTTATTCAGCAGAAGTGTATTATTATTGCTACAATTATAATTCAGTAGGGTGGAAAACACAAATATCAAATGAGAAAAATAATCTAAATGAGAAAAATAATCTAAAATAAAACAAATTCCCACTTTAGACATAAAGAACTCAATCACAGTATCTTACACAGAAAGTCAAATTTGTGCTGTTGAAACCTGATTACAGTGTACTTTTAGTATGATCTTCTTCAAAAAAATATCTTAAAACACACCCAATAACACAATTCAGAGTCACAGTTAAAGCAAAGTAATATATCTGAGCGAACATTGCAAACTGATTTGTAAAAAACTAGTACATTAAATATATTTTCCTTATGTATATTTACATTTAAGTTCCACCTTTAAACCAGAATATATTACGAATGTCTGATCTTGGTAACGATTCACAGCTTAAAGCATCTATGTCTATTTTCTGATCTGTAAATGTACACAGCAGTTTTTTCTTTTCTGAATTAAACTAAAATATCTTTGTTCCTTAATAGTTGTTCAGCTTAATATCACACCAATAACATATTCATCTATGAATCCCTCTCTTTTCTAAACAGTATGGACATTCCCATGGTTTTTATACTTGGGTATAATATTTGAACAGATGAACATGGCACGTTCATGCTTCTTAAAATAGTCCACAATTCTCTTCCAGATGTCTTTGCTAATTTTTTTTATTTTTATATAATGTCACACAAGAAATCAGCATGTTTGAGATGTTAGCTTAAAATACATCTAAAGGTATGAATCCATTAAGTTCAAATGTTGTGAATCGATATCTCAGAATCTTATGAAGCCATGAAACCTTCATCTGTGTTTTCTCAAAATGTTTAAAGGCATCATAATAATAATGTTTTGATTTCAATATCTGATTTTGAAGAAAGTAATAAAGTGTTTAAGAATCTTATTTCAGGCAAATTTAATAGGAATAAAGCAGGAAAGGATTATTTAATGTCAGAGAGTGTGACTTTTTATAGTTGCTTATAAAGACTAATGTAGTTTTGTCCTAATCACTTTCTGTCATTGACAAATTTTCTCACTTTTTATCTCATGGGTTAACCTGTAAATTATTTGGGTGCTCTTTCAACTATCTTTTCACAGCTCTTTCAGTTTTTCTCTGCTACATCAATGGCCTCATAACTACCATCCAGTGGCTGTTTGCTTTGCTCACACTCTTCTTCAGAAATTGAGTCATAGTCAAATGATTCTGTGTGGACTCTTTCAGTGTTGTATGCCTGCTCATCTACCTCTGCATCAGATTCATAAGATGATTCTGATTGTAAGAGGTGATGTGTATTACCAAATTGCCTTTGTGCTTTTTTCTCTCCTTCCAAAGACTCATCCTCTGAACTTTCTAGGTACTTCTTTAGTTTCTTGCCAGTTCGAAATTCATCAACTCTACCATCCTCTCCCTCCTTCAGTTCAGGAATGTACTGGTCCACGCCTGGTGGATCTTGCTGGTCCACCTCTGGACTGTACTGGCTCCTTCTGTACAAACTCTCCTCATCCTCCTCCTGACAGGAGCTTCCTGGGATGCTTTCACCATCAGACTGCGAGAGACGCAGGCTGGGCATGCCTGGAGATTTCTGGGAGAGGTCAAAAGGCTCCTCTTGGCTAAAGTGGGAGATGAGGCCCATTGGTGTTGTCAGGCAGAGGCGTCCTCTTTGACGAAACACTAAAATTAAGAAAATGTTAAAACATTTGGAAGATTTTACTGATGAAAATGTCAGATCTTTGCAATATTGTCCTTCTCACATCTTTCATCCAGCCCTCTGTCCATGACCCCGTGTTTAACCTTCATGTGTCTGGTGAGGTTCCCCTTCAAAGTGAACTTGCTCGGGCAGTAGAGGCATTTGAAGGGCTTGCTGTCCGAGTGAAGATGCATGTGGCCCATTAGATTGTGCATTCTGTTAAATTCCTTCCCACAAAGCTGAAAGAGAAGAAATTCAAAGCAATGTAAGGTTTTTGATTAGCTTTAAAGATGCTAATGCGGCTTTTAGCTGTTCTGAATGGATAAATGGGGTAGCTTCATTTGGGTCTAGGTAGAGAGTTCTAACACAATAGTTTAAAAGTGTTAAACTGGAGGCGGTGCCTAATTTGCACTGTTTTTAGTTGTAGTCACTGTGGAAAATATGACTGACACAGAAAACAGGTTCCACCTTTAACCTTTAGCTTAACCAGAGTAAGCAGTTAGAGACAGCAACTGGTTGAAAGGTTGCAAGTCTCCAGCTGGCTGTCTGGCTGTGGAAAACAAGGTTGGTGAGGCAATGATCGAAGTTTTAAAGTGTACCTAGCTATGTTGCAGGGCTAACGCTAACTTGTATGTAAAATGGAATAAAAACTGTACATTTAGTGTTAGCTGTTATTTTAATGTCTGTCTCCCTCTATTGCTAACATAATATCATTAAACGCATTTTTAGACCTTTAGCCATTAAGTTTGAAGTTCTTTCCTGTTGTCTAGGATAAAAGTCCTTTGAATGGTCGGTATGACTGGAAAAGTGTTACATAAGTTCAGTCCATTTACCATTGAATTTGTAATTCAGTTGAGTTGTAAAGGATATATGTCAAAGTATATGTGGAGAACATTTTTAACTGATTTATCAGGGTCTCATTTTTTTAAACATCTGTACCATCAATAGTGAAAGCAAGTTCAACTGGAAATTGTGGATTTGTTTCTTAATGAGTTTGATGTTTTTCTTTAGAATTTGTTAACTTGTTGTGAAAGGCTAGTACCATTTAAACTTCTACAGTTTGAAAAAGGGAGAAATGGCACAGAAATCAAATGATGTTGAGCATAATGAAAATATACTTTAATAGTACTGCTATGCAGTGATGGTTGTAAACATTAAATCAGTATCTCAGACTTATGTTATTTTCCTTTCTTTGTTAGATCACAGAACACAGAATAGCAAAGCAACACGTAATCATAAATGAATGTGCAGACAATAGGACACACACCCTTTCTTCCTCCCTCTATCCTTGTTTTTTCTGTTTTCCTCTCTGTCTTCACCCTCCCTTTCTCACTTCTAACACACACACACTCTCTCACTCACACACACACACACACACACACATACACAAAACAGAAAGCGTTAGAGGCAGAAAGAGAGAGGAAGCAACCCTGAGACACAGGCAGGAGGACAACAGGGAAGGGCAACTCCTGTGCTGTCCTTCCTCTGCATTCTTTTTTATTAGGGTGGTCCTTTCCTTCAGGAGGAGAGAGGGACTGTAAACTGTCCAAGAGGACCGTGAGAAAACAGGAAGCTCCCTCGAGCAGCAGAGAAAGCGAGATGAAATCTATTTGTGGGCCCTGTTCTCTGGGGAGGTTGGGGGGGCCATTGTTAGAAAGGCAGTTTGCACTGCTATATCCTTCCTATGGACGAGGAGGCTCCCACTCCCATAAGCCTCTCTGCTATCTGGTCATCATCTTAGTTCTTATAACACCTAGGTCAAATCAAACACTCCAGAAAAGTAGGAAAATTGTTTGACAGTAGTTCCCTGTTAAAAGGGAATGCCTCAGATTGCTTGGAATTGTTTATTCTTTAATAAGTTCAGCCCTCAAAAATATAGATCACTTCAAAATCTTTACCTCACAAGAAAAGGCTAGAACAATCCTTTTAGTTATTAGGTATTGTGCATGTAAAACAAAAAGGTTTTTTCCATGTAAATGTTACTTTTTCCTTAATTTTATCACTTGACACATTAATACAAATCCTCTGTTTCCCCTTTCTCCATTTAGTTTGTCAAGACTCCAAAACTCTGGTAATTTGCTGAACTACAAAAAAACAACAACTACAAATCACAAAAATGCAAACAAATAGTCCCATTTCAGATGCTACATGTGACCAACCTTGCATTTATACGGCTTAATCTCCGAATGAACAATCATGTGAGCCTTGAGAGTCTGCTTTTGGACGAAACTCTTGAAGCACATGTGACACTGGTAGGCCCTTATGTTGGTGTGGATTAGGACGTGACGTTTCATGTTGGCCAACAGCGTGAACTCGCGGCCGCAGATGCGACACTTGTGCTCCTTCACCCCCTACAGAGCAAGAGCATGAGCGGTGAAAGATAAATATTTAGTTTATTTCCAGTTTTTAAATATGTGAAACTCTTGATAGAAGCCCTAGATTAATGTTTTAACTACATAAAGGTAGCTTCTTGGCCTACATAATTCAGTGCAAGCATTTTGTATTGCACAGTTAAACCATGTTTATTTAACCCTAAAAGTAAAAACGGTAAATACACAACAAAAACTGGGTTTTATCTTGGTAGGGCACAGCAAACTAGAATGAATTTACCAGCTAAAACAACCTACTTAACTGGTGCTTCATTTTGACATTTGTAATGTGCTCAGAAATATGACTCTCTAACCCTTTCATGCAGCTACTTTTCCTGCATGACTGTGGGTATTGATGGTAAACTTGCAAATAAACCACTTTCTTTGACTCTAATGTGTAAAGTTCACAGAAAACCTCTTCAAACACACATGTAGTCCTTTAAGAATATCTAACACTCCTACAGGTAAAAAAAATGGTATCAATCAACACCTAAAGAATAAAATGTTAAAATTTGAAGTATTGATCTTATGTCAGAGGAAATGCAATCAGAATATGTCTCCTAAAGGGGACATTATGCATCACTAGGGGGGTCTGGAGGCAAGACAAATAGCTGAATAAGAAGGGATGAAACATGAACGAAGAAAAGACTGAAATGTCAGAAAAAATACTACCTTTTTTGTCAATTCTCAGTGAGGTTATCATAAATCATGCATGAAATTTCTGAAGCTTAAAATCTGTATTTTTGTGTCCAGCTCTGTCAAATAGTGTCATCTGTTTTCTCCTTCCTTCCTTCTTTCTGAACCTACTTTGTGAGTAAGCGTGTGCTGTTTCAGATGGTGCGACTGGATGAACTCCATCCCACATTCACTGCAGATGTATGGTCTAATGTCCTTGTGTTTCATCATGTGGTTCTGAAGCTGACTTGGATACTGGAAAGTCTTCTGGCACTCTGTGCACCTGTAGTAACCGAAGATATTTTTTATTCAACCACAGAGAGAAAAAAAAAAAAAAGTTTTTCCTATACACATTACTCCTTATAGAGCATAAATCTCATCTTCTGGAAGGATTTTGCACGCACCTGTACAAGGTGGGACCACGATGGACAGTCAGGTGTCGCTTTAGCTGGGACAGTGTGGGGAAGTCCAGACCACACTCCACGCACACGTTCTCCTGGCCTTTTTCGTGTTTCAGCTCATGGGCGCGAAGCTCGCTGGGATAAGCGAAGCCTCTGCCGCAGACACTGCAGCTAAAGAAGTGAGGAAAGGGAGGTTAAAATGACAGCAGAATTGCAACAAAGAGCTCAAAATTATCTGGGGAAAATAGGGTACCTGTATGGTTTCACATCACTGTGCTGCATCATGTGTCTCTTCAGGTGGCTGGTCTGGGTGAAAGCCTTGTGGCACACCTGGCACTTGTGGGGCCTCATACCCTGGTGTGTGAGGAGGTGTGTGTGCAGATGACTCAGCTGCTTGAACAGCTTCCCACAAAGGTGACATCCGTGTGGCTTGATCCCATTGTGGCCCAAGATGTGTGTGACCAGGTTATACTTGGAGGTGTAGGATTTTTCACACATCCGGCACTTCCACCTCTTCTGGTCCCCGCCAACGTCCACATAGTAGCTGTCATCCACGTGGACGTTGAAGCCGGCCTTCTCTGCGTTGGTCGTCTCACTTCTGGGAGTTTCATCATGGGGGGCCTTGCTGGCACGGGGGTCCTCTCTGGGGTAAAAGGCACCGGGTGGGATGTGCATGACACGCCCAGGCATGAAGACAGGGTATGGGAAAGGACTGTGTGCGAGTGGTGGGAAGTAAGGAGGGTGGAGAAGGAGAGGGGAGGTAGGCCAAAGAGAGGAAGGACTGGGAGGCTCCTGCTTTATCTGTACAGGTAGACTCATACCTGCTGATCTGTTATGAAGCTGCAGCCTATTAAGCTCAATCATCCCAGGGATTAGTCTGGAAGACATAGAGGAAATTGAGCGAGGTGGGAAGAGGAAGGGGACATGAGAGCTGTCCAACTTCTTCTTACTGCTGCTCTCTTCTGCCTCCTCTTGTTCTCTCTCAGGTGATTCACCACCCTGGGGGCCTGTTTTGAGAAGGAATCTCTTTCGTTTTTGGGATCTTTCTTTTGGAACGTAACCAAGGCTGGGCAAGGGGAAGAATGCAGGTGGGGTGAAAGCACCGTAGGGGTCTATGGTGGGCGACATGCTGGGGTAATTGGGTGAAGAAAATCTTGGGGGCTTGATATAAACTGGGGCAGGGCCTAAGTAGAAACCCCGCTGAGGTGCTTGCCTTAGCCTATCTACTTGAGAAGGACTTCCGCCTGGTGAGAAGATCACTGTGTCTTTCTCCATCTTTTTTCTAAAGGAAACAGGATGAGCGGCTGTTAGAAGCTGATACATGCCAGTCTGTTTGTAGATCTTAGAGAAGCCCAATGAGTCCACTGTCCATGTTTTTTCTCGGGTCTAAAATTCATAAATGCTTATCAGTTAAGATGTGGAATTAAAACGGGGGGTTATGATGGAAAAAGCTGACATGTCCATATCACACTAAGACAGCCAGTCTAGATGTCCTCCTACAGTGCCTTGCAAAGCTATTAATTCCTCTTGAAATATTCCACATTTTGCAAACCGTAGAACCGTAACTTGAATGTATTAGGATTTTATGTTGTGAACCATTAGAAAGTAGTGAATAAATCCAAACTTTTTTTTGCAAGTAAAAGTAATAGTTTGGTGTGCTTTCTTGTAGCTATGCTTTGTTTTGGGGATATGTCTCTACATGCTGAGCTCAAGGTAAGTCATTACAACTCAGGTGATTAGGAGCATCCGTAAACATCAATGTCCAGTCTTCCCACAAATTTTCAATTGGCTTTGGATCAGAACTTTGACTTTGTCATTCTAAAACATGAATCCAATTGGATTTAAACCACTGTTTTGCAGCTCTGGCTAGATGTTTCAGGTTGTTGCCCTGCTTGGCAGGTAACCTCCAACTTTAGTACCTCAAACACGCTTTCTTTCTGGATTTCCCTGTGTTTACCACCATCCATATTCCCATCAACTCTAACCAGCTTTTATGTCCATGGAAGCATGCCATATCATGATGCTGCCACCACTTTGTTTCACTGTTTGGATGTTGAGTTCAGGGTGTCCAATTTTTAGGCCAGAAAAGTTTTATTTTTCTCCTCATCTGAGTGGAGCACCCTCTCCCACATGTTTCGGGTATTTTATGACTTTGTTTTTGCAACAATAACATTTCTCTTCTTACTCTCCTATGAAGGCCATATTTGTGCAGTTCATTACTAATATTTTTCCTATCGGCAGATTCTCCTACTTTGCAGCTCCTCCAGAGTTACGATGAGCCTCTTGACTGCTCCTCTGATTAATTCAGTTTAGGTGGATGGCCATATGTTGGTAGGTTTGTAGTTGAGCCATACTCTTCCTTGTTTTCAGATGGTGGATTGAACGGTGCTCTGTGAGATGTTCAAATATCGGGATACTGATTTCTAACCTACATCTGCTTTAAAGTTCTCCACAATTCTATCCCTGACGTGCCTGCTGTGTTGCTTTGTCTTCATGATGCTGTTTGGTCACTAAGTTGTATGACAAACCTCTATTACATAAAATCCTAATAAAATAGACTGAAGTTCATGGTTGTAATGTGAAAAACTGTAAGAAAGTTCAAGGGGTGTGAACACTTTTGCAAGGCGCCGTAATTTGACCTCTTTCGTTTTTTTTATTTTAATTGATATTCAGAAAAAATGAGGTAAATCTTAGGTGTAAAATGCAATAACAGATCCAAAAACCCCACAATACCCCACAGCGACAGGCTCAGCACCAAGAAAAGAGCAGCTACTAGTTTAAAATTATAACAGACTAGATGAAGGACAGTTATTAAGCGGATCTACTTCATATCAATGCTTATTTTTACCACCAGGCTCACTACCAGACACATCATTAAGAGGAACAGTTTATAAAAGCTCATCCTATGACCCTTCTTCTGGTTTCAGTTGAAGATGGGGAGCAGTTCCTCTGAAACATTTATGTGAGATAAATGTTTAAGAGGGTACACAGTGGTGTAGACACCCACACATTTTAGTGTTCAACCTGAAACCTTTCACTTCTTTCTTTCTCACAGATCACCTTCTTGGCTAAAATCAGGAAGTCCTGAGAGAAATGTTCACCTCTACCTCCTGCAGCCTTTTCGCTTCTCCATCTCTTTTCTCTCTGCTCTGGTCATCTCTTGTTTTTGCACTTATAGAAGAACAGTCTACACTTCTAACTCCTCACCATTTTTAATAGGCTTTCTGACTCATATAGCTCATAATAACACAACATGATATATGTGGCATCTTCAGCACAGTCTCTCACTGTGTTTTGGTAGATGATGGACGAAAAAGATGACTAGAGTTAAGGGGAACTGTTTCACTTCTGTATGGCATTCAAAACAGCTCTAAACAATGTTGTTCATAACAACTATTTCTGGTAAGAGCTTGCTGGTTATTTGTGAGAATCTGTCTTTAGTCTTTTAACATAATAGTTACAGGTGAACCATTTCCATTTCAAATTGCTGCCACTGCTTGACTTGACTTGAGTAAACTGTTTAACAGGTATAATCTCTACTTATTTTTAGTATTTGGTCAAAAATTATCCAAATATTGATTCTGCTGACTTTTACTCTGGCTTGTTTTTGAATTTATGCTTGAAAAAATGAAAACGTAACTTATGCTTTAATTAAAATATGCTTTTATCTTAAACTCAAATACTTTGGTTTCACTGCTAAACATGAGCATCCAGACTTCTTGCCTATTTGCAAACTTACAGATAAATACATTTTGAAATGATAGATGACTTCTCTTTGCGGAGCATCATAACATTGTGCACATCTCCTGATGTAGGGAAATAAAGAAATTGTAATTTAAAATAAACAAAAAATGTGGATTTGATAATAATCCAGGTGCTGGGTGCAAGTTTTATCAAAAAAAATGTTATTCTTTCGCTTTTAAGTTTTTCTTTGTTTTCCATTTCAGAAGTTGAATTCCCTCTACTGGACTCTGTCCTCTTCACTCCTCCGGCTTGAGTAGCTCTGAGCAGAGACCCCTGCCTGTTTTCCACACTGTACATCCCAAACAATCCAAAGTGAAACCCCTCCTCATGTGCCAGTCTGTGCCATACGAGTGTGTCCTGTCAAGCTTGCAGAGAAGCTTGTGTGCAACTTACCAGCTGAGTGACTTGTTTTTTTTTCTCTATGATGCTTTTGGCTGAAGTGCTCCTGCTGCTCTTGTTGCTGTTGTACCTGAGCCTGAGTTCTCTTCCTCTAACTTGCTCCGCAGCTCTCCTGACAATGCGCTGCCCGTCCACGGATAGCATTTGAAGTGACTTAAGAAAGAGAACAGGAACAATCACTTTGTTCTCATTTTTCAGATGAGTACCTTCGGAGAAAAGGAAGGAAGGGAGGGGAGAGGAAGTCAACAAGCCTAGTGCCTTCCTGCAGAAAAATAAGGAAACACTAGATAGACATCTCCATTTCTCTATGAAATAGGGATTTGCACAGGTTTTGGAGGAACTAGAGGAGAGTTGATGTTGCAGAATCGAAAAACGCAGTTTGAATGGTTAAGAATTGTGAGATGACATGCAATCATGGCGAACTGTGTCTTTCAAACATTCAACTCTTTTTACTTATGCTACTTTCATTATTTTTATTTACTATGACTCTATTTTAGGGGTAATGCAAAAGGATTTGGAGATGCTGCCTTGCAAGACAGTGCCTTGCAAAAATATAAACTAAAAAGTATATATAAAATATAAACGTTTTGACATATATTCACATTATAGCCACAAACCTTAAGATTTTTTTAAATCAGGATTTTTGTGATAAACCAACACTAAATAGCAAATAATTAAGTGGAAGAAAATTGATACATGTTTTCAAAATGTTTAGAAAGAAACATTAAAGAGTGGTGTGCATTTGTGTTTCCAAAGTAGCTCAAGCTCAGTCAGATTAAGTAGATAGCCATGTGGAAACCAGTTTTCAAATCTTGCCACAGATGTAGATCTGGACTTTGATTATGCCATTCTAACACATGGACATGCTTTGATCTAAATCAGGGTGTTACTATCCTGTAACTTTTAGACTAATCCCTTCCCCAACCAATCTGAATAGAATGACTGAAGCCCCTCCTCAGCGTTCAGTCATTCAGCTCCGCAGAGGTCTGGGGAAGGGATACTTCTAAAGGTTACAGGATATTGGCTCTCCAGAACTGGACTTGGGCACCCCTGATCTAAACCATTACATCTTAGATTTAGATTTGGGAGTATATTTAGGATCAGTGTCCTTCTGGAAGGTGACACCCCTCCCCAGTCTTTTGCAGCCTCTAACAGGTGTTCTTCCAGGATTGCCCTATATCTGCTGAAGAAAAGCATGTCCACAGCACACTACTGCCACCACCGTGTTTCATCAGGGGAATGGTGCGCTTCGGTCTTGTGTGACCAGAGCACCTTCAACCATAGGTGGCCCATGTCCCACACATGGCTTGCAGCAAACTTCAAACAGGATCTATATAGGCCGTCCTTCTTGCCATTCTTCCATAAAGGATAGATTTGTAAAGGAAGATTAATTACACCGATGTGGACTCTATTTACAAATTAGGTGACCTCTGAAGGCTATTGGTTTCACTGTATTTCATTTAGGGGGACTGAAGTAACCTAAATACAAATGTAAAGTTATCAGTACTTTTGCATGTCACTATAATTTATAAAAATAAAAAAAACACAGAAACAATAATAAGGAAGGAATGCCTTCTAATTTCGAAGGCCTTGTTTGTTGTGTTCTTGTAACTGATTGCACTACATTGTCTTATTCCCATTACCATAGATAGAGGGAGGGGAATCATTTATCTTGTTCAACCGTTTGCAAATAATGATGACTAAAGAAAACAATGGCAAATAACTCACAGCCACTAGAAGACAAGAGAAGTCAAGAGGAACTTCAAAATTTGTTTCTGCTATCAAACTAACACCTGGTACAAAAGTTAGCTGAAATGTGGTGGCTTCAGCAGAAAGGTGGAGTAATTGAGCTCATATCATTGTTGAGATGTAGCCGTCATCTGTGGGCTGCGGCTGGTCATTAAGTGTGTTAATTAGCTCATAAAAGCAATTAACCTCATATCCTGGACAATGTGTGCATCAATTCCTCTGAAGAATTACGGATATAAAGAAGTGAGGACATTTTTAGTTCTGGCAAGATTTGTTGTCATCAGTGTTGCACTCCTTTAAAGAAAACATGGCCACTGAGCCAACATGGCATCTCAGCATTCTGAGTTTTAAACACAGACCTCTTCTGATCACCTTTAAGTCCACTTTCTCTCAACACAAGCTGCAAAATATCTCAAAAACCTTAACAATAAACCCTAAACTCAAACCACCATTCATATAAATGTATATCAAAAGTCCAACAGTCCACATGATCACTAATAATTTGAATAATTGCATCGACACACGCTCATCTTCACCTCTCTGATGGTTTTTCTTATATCTAACATGCGCGGTCACGCTCTATGAGACCTTCCATAATAAACTTCAGAAAAAGAGACGTAAAACTGGGCAACACAGCGACCTAGCCCTTTGACCCTGCTTCATCTCTGCATCCAAAGCACATTCATTAGAGATTTTTAAGTGGCTTTTGGCTGTCTGGGTCACTTTCAAAAGTTGTCTTGAGATATATATAAGACCTGTGAACGCCAAAAGCAAAGACGAAGACCACAGCAATTACCTCTGAGCGCTTGGAAGCAGAACGTGAAGAAACAGGTGAGTGGATTGGATCTCAGAACATCTGTGTAGCTGAGTCCATTTTGTGTTTTAAACAACCTATAATTCTCAGCAGAAATGTCTGGAGCTGCCGTGTCTATAGCACTGCTTTTCCTCCTGTCCTTATGTTCGGCATGTTATATCTCCAACTGCCCCATCGGTGGAAAGAGGTCGATCCTGGATGCACCCCTCCGCAAGGTTTGTTGCTTTTATTCATCTTTGATTTTAATTTTGAAGCTGCAAACGCCAAGTCATACCTTCAAAAAGGTTTTTGTCTGAGCTTTTCAGCTTATCATGAATTTTTCACTAATCAAAGTTGAATGACAGAAAATCGTGAATAACTAAAAACCTAATGCAAATCCTTTTGAAGACAGATCCTATTTCTCATCTATTTAGAAGTGTGATAAAGGGTTGGATTCGAGCTAAATTTTGGAAATAGACTTATTTTATTATAATTAGGACTGGAGTATATGCAGTCGAATCTCAACCTGTCCATGTAATTAGACTGACTTGATTATATACTTCTGTGTATAAGTTGAATCCGTTTGTCTTGAATATGACATTTGCTGCAAATTAGCACTATAGAAATAAACTGCATCGAATTGAATTTATTTAATAGTAAAAGACCAAGAACAATCTCTCGCTCTCCATAGTGCATGTCTTGTGGCCCTGGAGACCGGGGCCGCTGCTTCGGCCCCAGCATCTGCTGCGGAGAGGGTCTCGGCTGCCTCATGGGCTCCCCTGAGTCGGCTCACTGTGTGGAGGAGAACTATCTGCTCACCCCCTGTCAGGCTGGAGGTAGACCCTGTGGTTCAGAGGGAGGACACTGTGCCGCTTCAGGACTTTGCTGCGATGCAGGTCAGAGAATCTGGAAAAAGACTCACTGATATAAGAAGGATCCATTTCAGGCATGAATTATGATAGCCTCACACAGGATTTTATGTACTTCTGTTTTCATGCATCATTAGAAGCCAAAAAAGTATGTTCTTGCTTCTCAAGAACATTTAGACTTTAAAATATCTATTTTTGTCCAGCTATCCGGGGGTTGGGGGTTGTGGTGGGCACGGGGGCTGGTGGATCTAGTGCTGATCTGTAACAGTCTTGGGAAGAGGTGGGGCACACCCTGGACAGGTCACCAGTCCATCATAAGGCAACACAGAGACAAACAGCCATGCACACATACTCATAAACTATGTTTGGACACATGCATTACACAATATATTGAAAGAACTGTAAAGAACATGAAAATATTGTTTTTTTATCTGATATGATCAGATATTTGACCATTTTCTAAAATTTTTCAGTGTAAGAAAAAACAGTTAACCGCATCTTCAATTTCTCAACCTGTGTCTTTAATTACTTCACCATCTTCAGCTCCATGGTCTCTACATCTCAAATACTTCATTCTCTGAGAAACATTAAGCACTGTTACTAACATTCTACTTATTTAACTTGGATTCTTCTTGTCACTTACTTTACTCTTACATGTGAACTAATCTGCAGAAAATCTTGCTTTCTTTACAAATAACTGTAAGCCACAGTCTAAAGGGACCAATATTAGTTAAAACTCAGTGATGCCCCAGGTTCACTTTAATTGACAGATGATCAAATACAGTTTTACCCAAATATAAAAACAAAAGCACTTCAAAATTTCTGCTTAAAAACAGTCATATTACTATGTCATTTGTGGTTGTTTTTACCTGCAAGTGTCTCATACTGGAGAAGGACAAGAAAGTTAAAAGACAGGTGCTGTGCATTTTTGTCTGATTGCCATTATGTTTCACATGACGGCAATCGTTGAACTTACATTGCGTTGGCCAGTAGGTGGTACTGTGTAAAGAAATTAAAATGGCTTTCGAAACAAATCTGCTAAGAACCATTAGGCATTCTGGTCCTTTAATTACAATGTCCACATGGTTTGTTTGTTTTAATTTGCTGACAGTAGAGGATGCCGCTCAGCTTATTTTAATATGCTTCTTAGGCTTTTAAGCCCTTGTGCGATTTAATTACAATTTTAAGAAAAGTGTGTCAGCCCTCTTTTGTTTATGCTACAGATAAATCGTGATTGGGGGAAAAAAAAGAGTGAAATTTCTAATTTTAGAAAAGCAAACATCATAAATGGCTATAAAACAGCTTTTAGATTAACACAGATTTTTTAGATGTTCTCAAGCGACATAATGATGTATGTGATTAAACAGAAGACAACCATACTTCCTTTCTTCGAATTTGAGAGTGTTTCACTTCTCATCTGAAAGATTATTTTTTTTACTTCTGACAGTTGGGTGTTGGTTTTGTATAAATATGGCCCATGCTGCTGCTGCTGATCCATCAGTCGGTTTTAGTTTCTTTTCAGTTTAAATTATGATTTTTGCATACTTTCTTTAAGTGCTATAATTATATTTAAATACTTTGTAAAAACAAACTATTGTTTTAAATGTAAAGTTTTCATGTTAACTTAATATACACAGGCAAATGCATTTAACACTGGGTCACATTTAGAAAAAAAGGATAATGTTAAAACAGACGGTTGGCAACACAATGCATGTAACCAAATCATTGACAATATGAAATAATAGCAGTAGATACATGCAGTAATACATTAAAAGCAGAAACAAAAGGGCTGATGCTTTCTCTTTAAAATGTCATATAGATGGATTAAGCTGGGGAACTTCAGGTCCTCTTGTATAGTTTCTCAGTGGCAAGGGAATTATAGGATGTAAAATGCCTATTTCCATCAATCTGTACGTACTTAATGTGCAGTTACAGTGAAAGACTACAGCATTAGTCTTTTTTCTTTTCTGCCACAGAGAGCTGCACCGCAGATCAGATGTGCCTCCCCGAGGATGACGGAGATGTACAAACCAGCCAGTTTGAAGGTGGTGACCCTGGCGACATCATCCTCAGGCTCCTACATCTGGCCAGCCACACTTCTCACCGAACCCACCAATGAGCACCACCCCTCCCTGAAGGTCTCTCTGCAAGGACGAAAACAATAGGACTTGTAGTTCCTGCTGTATAGCTGTGTTTTTATGTCTGTCACCACCCTTCGCTCTTTCTCTTGGAGTGCTTCAGTAGAGTGCCTTTGTTAATATATTTTGAGTATGAAAACAGGGATGAATACAGACAGATCATCCAGATTTCTGCATGTTTAAATAAAGTTTGGAGAGAGTATAACATGTCTCTGTGTTTTTTTTTTCTCTGTAGAAAGTGAAGAAGGAGTCAGCATAAGCCTTATCAGGTTAAGTGTTCGATCATATTCCGCTATCATCAGAGCTCCCCTTATCTTTCAAATCGTCACATGAAGTTGTGTGCAAATATCACTTTTGCAACCTTTTAGGGTGATTATCTTGTCACCTTTGAACCAATTCTTTTCTTGGCTTAATGGCAGAACCGTGCTCAGTTCAACAGTTTATGACAAAGATATGTATTTTAATCAGAACCAAATACAAAAACATTCTGAAATACAAACCGCAGAGGAGAGAATCTGTGCCCAGCAGCATTACTGGTTATATTAGTCTGCTCTGCGAAAATTCTCTTTCATCATCAAAAATCTTATCTTGAAAAGTGACATCATCAGACCAAAGTACCTCTGAAATCAAATTAGGTCATAGTTCACACTGTGGATTTGTGCACTGCAGGGGTTTAACCAGGGGCCTGTAGAAATATATTCACACTGTGACTTTTAAAGAAGAGAAAACTATGTAAATTTTACTACCAGGTTTCGGTGGGTCTCATGGAAGTAAAATATAACTTCAATGTTTATTTATTTCTGTAATTCACTTAAAAAATGAAATGGGACGTTATTGTAGAGATTCATTTCACAGTGCTGAAAATTATTCCAGGTTCTGTTCGAATTCTGCGAGCAAAAATATAATGAAAAGCCTACGGGCGCAGGTCGGGTCTAGTCATAAAAGCAGGCAGGTAAGGGGGAAGTAGTTCCAGTATACATTCATACACAAAAAGGAGCATGTGTGTCTGTCTGCAAACAGAAAGTGAAGGATGACCCACAGCTGCATTCAGATGGCAATGGTGAACACGATATCCAAAACCAGTGAAAAAAACACATAATGAAACACTGAGTCTAGTTTCTTGAGATTTTTCTCAGGTGAATTCATAAACAAGTCTCGATAGGCCAGAAAACGAAGAAATGTTGCTGAGATTAAGTAATCTCAGACTTTTTGAGAAAAACAGACGTGATGTAACTGAGCCTGATTAAAAGCAGATTGAAGAGATTAAAATGTTTGCACAAGAGAATTGGAAGACCAGTAAATGATAGCGCCATCTGCATAAAATTGATGCATGGCATATCGAAAGTCCTGAGAGAATTCATTAACGTAAATAATGAAAGAAAGTAGTCCAAGAATTGAGCCCTGGGGAACACCCTTAGTAATAAGTAAACATGAGGAGCATGATCCTGCCTTTTGAATATGATGCCAGCCAACAGCTTGGCTAGATATGCCTATTTGCAAAAGACTTAAAGAAAATTGTGATCTACTGTGTCAAACACTTTTGACAGATCAAATAACAGAGCAGCACAATTTCCTATCATCTAAAGACGCACCACTAGAGACTCACCACTTTGAGAGCAGCTGTGATCATACTGTGCTGCTTCTTAAAACCAGATTGATGGTGTGACAAAACTATATTCAGATCTAAAAAATCTATCTTGGAAATCTTGGAAAAATTAAGTCTTATATAAGATCAATATAAATGGTCTGAATGCAAAAATGTCAGCCTGCTGACATTTTTGCATTTTTGAAATTGAAAGAACCTTCAGCTCATCTTCATTGTTGGCTCTGGTGTCTCTTATTTTCCTCTTAAAAATACTCCAAAGATTCTCTGAAGATTTTATACCAGGTCATTTTGCTGGCTAATCAAGCACAGTGGTACCATGGTCATTAAACCAGGTATTGTTACTTTTGGCAGTGTGGGCAGGTGCCAAGTCCTGTTGGAAAATTAAATCTGCATCTCCATAGAGTTTGCCAGTAAAGGGAAGCATGAAGAGCTCCAAAACTTCCTGGTAGACGGTGCACTAACTTTGGAGTTGATAAAACACAGAAGACCCACACCAGCAGATGACATGCCCACCCCCAAACATTACTGGCTGTGAACATGTCACACTGGACCTAAAGCAACTTGGATTCTGTGCTCCCCAATCTTCCTCTATACTCTGGGACCTTGGTTTACCAAATGAAATGCAATATTTACTTTTATGTGAGCAACATTTCAGTTTGATTGCCCCATAGCCCAGGTAAGGGCCCATATCCTAGATATCTGTATGTTCTGGCTCTGCCCCAGCCTCTTGAATTTAGTTTTGCTTCACTCAATCCACTTAAGGCTAATGTTATCCCTGTTGCTGGTGCACATTTTTTACCATACTTTTTTCTTCCACTGAACCTTCCATTAATATATTTTCATATAATACTCTGTCAGCAGACACATTTTTAGCAATGACCTTTTATAGCTTAGCCCCTTGTGGAGGGGCTCAGTGACTATCTGCTGGACAACTGTTAAGTAAAAAGTCATGATGGCTGTAATATAACCTTCTTCAAAGGTAAATTTTGGGGTTTCATCTATAATCCCCAAAATAAACAAGAAATGGAAAGAAACATATTGTGTGTAATGCATCTATAAGTTTGAAAAAAATCAACAGACACATCATCATCATCATGTCAGCACAGACTGTGCACAGGTGTGTGCAGTTTGATCCCTAATCACATTTATTTGTTCAAGCAGTTTTCTCACCTTTCCTGTTTTCTTGTGCTTTTTAAGTTTCACCAACCTTTTGTTAAATTTCTTTGAACTTCTGTTTATCTCCCCGCCGGCTCTTATCTGCTGTGGTCGATGTGAGTTCAGCTCCATGAGGTGGCCTGACTCTGCCTAATTGGGGTCACCTGTGGGTAATCATTGATCCGCTGCAGTTTGAGAGTATAAAGGAGGCAGGGTCCTCAGTTTGTGCTATCTTCATTGTCTGCCATCATGTCTTTCACTGGAAAATACCAGCTGGAGTCTCAGGAGAACTTTGAGCCTTTCATGAAGGCGCTTGGTGAGTGGGTTCTCTCATGTCTGTGGTGAACCTGGATGCAAATATGTGTGGTCTCAATCAGTTATGTCTTTCAGGTATTCCTGATGACCTCATCCAGAAAGGAAAAGACCTTAAGAGCATCTCTGAAATTGAGGAGGCTGGCGATAACTTTAAGGTGACGATCACCACTGGCTCAAACGTCATTACTAATTCCTTCACTATCGGACAGGAGACGGAGCTGCAATCCATAACTGGAGAGAAAATCAAAGTAAGTGGAAGTTGTACCGGACTACTAAGTTAAAAAAAAATTTCACTAGAATCTGTTCCAATTTTCTAGAGTTTAATCTAGCATTAAATCTTGAACTTTGTCTTGAAGGGAGTGGTGCATCGGGAAGGCAACAAGCTGAAAGTTTCTCTTAAAGGAATTGAATCGACCACAGAACTGGTGGATGCCAACACCCTTGTAAATGTAAGTTCTCTTAAATAGTTCATCTCCAATTGCCTCTTGGAGAAACTCATGTTGAACTTTTATATATTTTTTTTTTTTGTTTGTTTCTCAGACGATGACTGCCGGTGGCAATGTTTACAAGAGGACAAGCAAGCGCATGTAACTGTTTACACTTGGGATAATAAAAACCTGAAGGCAAAGACTGTGTGGGGATTTTATTTTTGACTGAACTTGCTCAGATCCCTCAAACCTCCTCAGGGATAATTGGCAACTGTTCTCCAGTGCTGGTCTGCATCAAACTTTACCTACAGAAAAAATTTGAGAATGATTTTCAATTTAATCGTGACTGTTTTGCTGGCATTAAGGAATGTGCATGAGTCTTCAAAACAAGATCATAGTCCAATGGGGGGGCACTATTGGGCTTCTGTAGAGCTTTACTAGGCAGGTAGTAAGCTAACACATTTGAACAGACATGTATCTGAAGCACAAAGTAGGGTTGGGAGGATGAAACTTAAATTTAAACCATAGTGAGGCAGGTTGCATTTTGTTAATTTGCTCAGAATGCTTCATAATTTGCTCCTAAGCCTGAGACTTATTTTGAAATTTCTGAAACTCTGATAATGGCCAGGCTTCAAATATACTCAAAACTGGAAACATGCTGGTTATCCCAGCTTGAGTCATGCAAATAAAGGTGGTTCAATTTGAGGTGTATAAATTGGCATGCCAGTTTTCAGTTTAGTGTACAAAATGAATACATTTTCCTATCTTTTCTCAGGGGTGTATATAACTTCTAGATTGTTTGCATGTGAATTGGAACAAGCTTACTGGGTTAATGTTTGCTCAGAGTATGACTGCAAGTGTTCTAAAACCTGGTTTAAGGCCTGCAAATGATCTACAGTCAGTGGTTCAAGACAATATTTAATGAAACCTACAAAATGTGAGCAATACAGAAATTGGTCATGTGACTAAAATGTATAAAACACCAGAACTGTTTACAGTAAACAATGATTGCTCTGTCCCATGTTTGCACTACTTCCTCCTGTGGAAGAGATTCTTGATCCCCTCCTCAACAGACTTGGGCTCATGTAGCATGGTCATGGGTTTGTTTTTCAAGGCTGCTTCTCTCATGCTCTGGTAAACATACTTGTTCTGCTTGAACATCCTCAGCTCCATCTCTGTCTGCATGCGCATCGCCTGTGGAGGAATCGGTATGAAAACACCAGACCTTCAATTATCAGAAGATAAGCATTGGTGTATGAACAGTTTCATCTGAACCTGTGACATAACACTGATTTATGTACTGTATGTAGAAACAGACTGACCAGAACACTAACATTTTCTGATTGGAGACAGAAATAAAGTACTGTCCATCTATCTGTTATCTGCAAACAGAACTACCCATCAATTCTCTAAAGTCTGATTTGTGTTCCAACAAGCCTATCTGTGACTGCCAGCAGTTTGGCACTTGATTTAATACATTTCTGCTACAACTGAAACCTCATCAAAAAAGTGAAAACAAAACAGGTAACAGACTGAGGATCCATTTGTTTAGCAATTTTAAAGCCGTGTACCTCAAGGTCTTTGGTAATGGGGTGCGTTGGACCATGGGTGACCATGAGAATGGCGTA
The DNA here is from genome assembly GCA_036173005.1 of Crenichthys baileyi. Classification (NCBI taxonomy): domain Eukaryota; kingdom Metazoa; phylum Chordata; class Actinopteri; order Cyprinodontiformes; family Goodeidae; genus Crenichthys; species Crenichthys baileyi. The sequence continues at coordinate 852,741 of JAHHUM010000885.1, forward strand.
GGCCTTGCAGATCATCCCGTGTCCAACCTCGATCAGTCCGGCCTGCCAGTGAGTCACTCCAGCACGCATGGCACCCATACCAAGGGCAGCGTGGTTTGGCTGGTACAGTTTCCTGCCAAAAATGAAAAAAAGTGGTGCTGCTTAGAGTTTTTCCAGGAAACTTGCAAAAATTGTCCACAGCGGTAGAATTTTACAGTGGCCTAAAGGTGCAAAATATAAGAATTACGAAAGCAATATTTCAACAGAGAACACGGCAAAAAAAAATGCAAAAACCGTAAAACACACCAGTAAAATGGAATTATTTGTGAGACTATTTAGAAACAGGTGCCAACCAAAGTGCTGCACATGTACATAAAAATGGAAAACCACACAAGTAAAACGGCAAAAGCCAAGCAAGAAAAGTAAACTATGATTAAGTCTGTTTTAAAGGCTTAAGATTAAAGACGTCAACAACAAGCTCACCGAGAATATATTAAACTAGAAAAATCCTAAGATTTTGGTGGTGCCTGCCTCTTGGTCCATTATATTATATATATTATGCTGTTTACACCCATTTTATCATTTTCATTGTAGGTCTAAACCCAACACACATCAGCTTTGGTCTGTACAGCCCTTTAAGATCTGAAATCTATCTGTGCCATCACTAAACTACAAAAAACCAGGATTTTTATCTTGAAATGCATCTATTAGCTTTATGTTTAAAGGCCACATAATCTATTTCTATCACTGGTTCTAATCCCAAGAAGATTTAGACACTCGTACTCGCCGTCTTCCGTTTTATCTGGGACCGGGTCGCGGGGGCAGCAGACTCAGGAGAGACATCCAGCAAGGTCTGGCGCCTGGTTGTGGGGACGTACCTATTTCAATTGTGCTGATGTTTTTGTTTTTTTACACCTCAGGACCACCGTAGGACAGCATCCATCACATAAAGCTGAAGTGCCTGTGTGCACTCACATATATCCCTCCACCATCTTGCGAGCGTAATCCGCCGCCTCCTCAAAGTACTGCAGGTATGCTTGCACCTCACTCATTGTGCTCCACATCCTCAGCAGGTAGATGTGAGTGTCAGCCAAGATAGGCTCTGTCTTCTCAATGCACTGTCTGCATATTTTCACCACCTTGAATCAAAATAAGACAAAATAAAAGTTTGGTTAGTTTAAATTATAAGCATACAATCTATCTAACTTTGTGAACAGTTTTTTTTAAATATACCTTGTGGTAGTCACCGTTTAATCGAGCCTTGTCCATCTTTTCCATCATGTCAAAGCAGTAATCTGTCGCCTCCTTCACCTGTTCATCTGAAGGCTGTAAATATGGAGAAAATTATCTCATGACTACAAACAAACACATATAGAGAAACAGCAGTAAATAAACTTAAAAAGGCAATAATTAAATGGAATATTAGTAAATGTCTTATTTTTTTCAAAGATAAGACGTGGTCTTTGACTATGTCCATAAAAGCTGTCCAGCGGTGAGAACTCTGTCCAAGACATTAATTATCTGACATTTTGTTCAGTTTCTGTTGTTTGTTAAATTAAGAGACAAACTGAGCAATTTTCTACTCATAGATATGACGCACCATTAATAACTATTGACACAAATTTATAACTGACCTCTCCTGCAGAACAGAATGTAGTCAGATATAAATTGGTGAGCTGAGGAGTTTAAGATAATGTCAAGCTGTTTCTCAGTTACTACAACCTGCGGTCTGTTGTTTATCTGACATTGGTAGTTGACTTTATATTACATTATACTGCCAAAAGTATTTGTCTGTCTACTTTTACATGTACAGGAACTTTGATGACATCTCATTCTTAATCCTTAAAGTCCAATTTGTTGATGGACCCATCGTTGCCAGCAATAGCAACTTTAACTATTCTATAAACATCTTCCACAAGGTTTAGGAGTGTGTTCATAGTTAGATGAGAACCAGAATTGCACCCTCTGCTCGAATTCATCCCAAAGGTGTTCAAGAAGGTTGAGGTCAGGACTCATGGAGGTGATGGGAACACTAAAATTCATTGATTTGGTGGTATGACACAATACTTTTGGCAATTTAGTAAATGTAACAAAGGCTGATAATTATTGTTCTATGTCACTGAAGTACAAGTACAGTCATAAAGTTATTGCACAAACCTAGTTCAAATCAAAGCATGCATAAATACAATGACTGGCAAATCTACTTATGAATTATCTTTATCTTAAAATAGTCAGTGCGGTCCTGCTTCTCATATTTCCCGCCAGCCTTATCGCCCCTGTCAGCGCTAATTGTGGCACTAGCCTTTGGTCTATGCTTGCCACGGTGTAATAAAACCCATAGACACAAACCTTGATTCCTTCCACTTCCCGTCCCCCCATCTTTATGTCATCATGGGTTTTGTTGGTACAGTGTTCACATGTGCAGGCAAAGAAGTATTGTGTTTTCAGGAGCCTCTGTCTCTCTTCTGACAAATTCAAGTAGTCCACATAAGCGACTGTCAGCTCCTCTCCTTCTGCGATCTTACCCAAGGAGCGCAGCTCAATCCTGAAGAGTTGAAACAGAGTTAAAGGCATGTCACTATTTCAAATGCATGCAACGTAATGTCTAGGGTTTTTCATTGATAAAGTGTATGTTGGTGAAACCCAGCCATACACTATAGTGAGACTTTCAATCAAGCCTGTCCCCTAAGACCAGACTGCATGAGATAAAAATTTTAGCCTTCAATTTTAAAACACTTAATGTACTGATTTTGTAAATGAACAGAATATTTAAAGGTGCAATGATCATTTTTCATTTGAAGTTCAATGTCTCCTAACCCATGAGACCCTTTTAACTCCAGACATGGTGTGTACCCAGATGATGCTATTTTATCTCATCCTGCTTTTATTCTGGACCCATAAACAGACCTTTTTATTCACACACCCTCATCAAGGTAAACAACATTAAGGTTCCACAGAAATAAAGTCAAATCCTGCAACTTTGATGCTCCTTTGCATCATTTCCCTAACAAGCAGTATTAGTCGTTATCTCAAAGCTCAGAAGATCCGCAGTCTTAGTGACCTAGAATATAGATTCAGCCCGTGGATTGTTTGAACTATTCTGTTGCAAAATATATTTTTCATCAATGAGCAGGGAGTTCCCCTGGGTTCTGTTCTTGGCCCTATTTTATTTGTGTTTAATTCACTTTATTTGTACTTCTGTTAAGACCAGACAGTGGTATTTATTGTCAACTTGTATGCAGATAATATTCAGCTTTTCAATATATTTAACCCTAGTGCATCGCTAAAGCAAGGGTTCCAAACTCCACTCCTCTAGGGCTGGTGACCTGCAAAATTTAAATGTGTCCCTTGTCCAGTACACCTAAATCAGGCTGAATAACCTCCTCAGCAAGCAGTCAAGTTCTACATATCCCTGCTAATTACCTTATTATGTAATTCAATCATGTTAAGGGCTGAGAGACATCAAGTCGCATGACAGGGCCTTGAGGACAGAAGTTTGACACCTGTGCTCTAAAGTATCAGTCCTACTTACCTAATGATACCCTATTAATTTTAAAATTTAAAATTTTTAAATTACTTTGATGAATTATGATTGCAAATAATGATAAACATTTCAAAAGTCATCCAAAATATAATTTAATTGTACACTGTTTCCTGAAATTTTTATATTAATATAAATTTATATCTTTTATATTTTTCTTCTCTGCCTGAAAACTACAGACCTATCTCCAAACTCCCTTTTATGTCAAATATCCTTGAGAAGGTTGTAGCTCAACAATTGAATACCTTTTTAGAGAAAAAATTTTTTTGGACTCTTTCGTCTTGTTTTCGCAGATTGGCCCCCACAAAAACGCATTATTAAAAGTTTCTAGGATGTGTTGATGGCAGCTGATTTTTTGGAAATCACTGTGTTTTTATTTTTTGGACCTGACTGCAGGTTTTGACACTGTGATCACACTGTTCTTATAAAAAGGGCTGAGGTCTTTTTGGTATTTCTGGCACTTTTTTAAATTGGTTTATTTCTTATTTATCTGAAAAGGGATTTTACTGTTTTTATGAAAAACTCTCCTCTGATGTTTTTACATTTCTTTGCATTGGACCGCATTGTAAACTGTTAGTTTTTAACTGTTTTTACCATTTAAGGAATATTTTAAGGGGTGATCTATTTTTCACGAAGGAACAGAAAAGATTGTCCCCGCGTTCATTTTTTCTCGTTTAGACACTGTAACGCCTTTTAGTGGTTCAAAAGAAAAATCCCCCATGGCTCGCCTTCATTCTTTGAAAAACGCGGGCAGCAAAGGCCCTTTTAAGGGAAGACCCAAAAACCCCTTTCACATAACTCCTTTTCTGGCCTCTCTGCTTTTGGCTCCCTTTCATTTTAAAGGCTAAATTTTAAAAATTTTTTGGTTTTAATTTTTAAGGCACTTCATTTTGGGGGAGGCTCCCAAAATTATATAGGGGCCCTTTTTTGCGCCTCTCTGCCCTTTTCTAATTTTTAAAGGTCTTCAAAATCATGCTGCTGATGGAAACCCCAAACTTTTTAAAAACCCCGTGGTGATAAGCTTTTTCAGGGGGTTTGGGCACCGAGACTCTGGAATGCTCTCCCCTTCACTGCGCTGCCTCCGACTCCACTGACCCCTTTTAAAAAAAAAGTCTAAAAATTTAAATTTATTCGGGCGGGCTTTTACCCCAAAATTTTTTTAAACTGATTTTATATATTTTTTTATTACTGTTTTTTTCCCTTTTTTATTGTAAAGCACTTTTGATTTTCCTGTCTTTAAAAGGGTGCTATTAAAATAAATTTTACTTACTTCTTACTTACTTATTTTCCCCCCTTTCCCTTTTTTCCATTTTTGTCTTAAAACCCCCCCCCTACAGCGTCACCCCTTGGGGAATTATGAGAGTTTTAAACCCCTTTTAAAAATAAGGGGGGGAAAACTATAGTTCCCCCTTTCCCCGCCGAAGATTTTTTTTTTGAAGCCCGTATCCCTTAGATTTGTTTACAGTTAAATATGGGTAATTTAAAACATTACATTAAATTCACGGGTTTTTAACAGCAAAAAAAATGCCCCCAAAGGGGGAACAAAAGGGATTGATAAAAATTTCCCCTATGGCTAACGGCTTCGTTTCATACCTGAAAAAGTCAGGTGTGGAAAAAAACAAACTGCAGAAGTGTAAAATGTTGAAGGTGCGAAAAGACCAGGACCAGGACAGTCTCTGAACGCTACTAGCTTGACAAAAAACATTAAGGCCTATTTTACTGTGACCCCGGAAAGCTCTCTGTTTGAAACTGCTTACTTGTTCTGCTTCTTTTTACTTGCCTAATTTTTTATTTGTAATTTACAGGATTTAAATTTTAAATTCTGGGCAGCAGGACAAACTTGCCCTTGTGTGCTGTGGATGAGTCCCGTTTTGTCATACAGCTGCCAAGGCTCCTGTTTACAGCAACACGACCCGTTTTTATATTATACAGATTTATACTGACCTACTGCTGGCAGCTCTTGTACAAAATGTTTAAAGTTGAGGCAAAATAACTAGAGACATATAAATAAAATGACATTAAGTGGTATCACAACCTTGCTAACCCAGCTAGCTAGCTGGTTAGCAAAAAGTGAGCTTAAAATGATTTCAGACAGCACCTTTAAACGAAACTGTATTTACATAAAAATGGTATTAGATATGTAATGTTAGAAGTGAACAACTGATACAAACAAAACAACCTTTTGTGTTCTCATTAGATAAAAATCAAATATAAAGTGAAAGGTCTGTAGCACAGGTAGAATTGTGTTTTGATATGACAAGCAGTTAGATAAATATATGCGGATGAAAAAAGAGAAATGAGCAGAGAAACCTTATAGCAGCATTTTGTTACGGTGAGAAAGGTCAATGAAGGTTAGCACATTAAAGTTAATGTGTCTATGAGAAGATGGAGTCACATTATGCAAAGTGCCCACCACAGAACCAACATAAACATTTGTTTTCTACCCATGTTTATTTTTTGGGGTTATGTGCACATATTTATTAGCAGTAAATGTTCTAGCCTCTATTAAAAAGATTTACGGTGAGGTAACGCACCTACGTTGAGAATGAAATATGGTATTCACAGCCGACTGACTGAAAGACAAACAGGAAGCAGTTTTACAACAAATAACACCTGACCAATACATAAACCACACACAAACAAACCTCATATAGCACAAAACAACAGGTGCACACAGAGAAACCTTTAATCACAGTTTTTTCTTTCATTAAGTTGGAGTAATTTGCAGCTGCAGTGCTTTGAAAAAGCAATTGCCCCCTGCCAATTACTTCTGTTTCTGTTTTTCTGTAATTCTGGTAGGCCAGACCGACCTACCAGAATTACTCAAAGAGAGCTCTAACACAACATCTAGGAGGTCACAAAAATACCCAGAACAACACCTAAAGCACTGCTGGTCTTACTTGCTAAAGTCAGAGTTTGTGACTTAACAAAAAGAGACTGGGCACTAATGACATCCCCGCCCTCCAAAATTATCTGATTTCCAAGATTTTAAGGAAAATGTCTGTGGACTGACAAAATAAACGTTTTGGAAGGTGTGTCCTATTAAACCTGGCATAAAACAGCATTTCAGAAAAATAACATCCTTCAAACATGGTGGCAGTCTGATGCTAAATGATTGTTTTGCTTTTCCAGAACCTGAACAACTGGACATTATTAATAGAACCATGAATTCTGCTCTCTAGAAGAAAATCTTGAAGATGATCTGAAGCATACCAGCAACTCCACCTTTGATTGCCTCAAAAAAACATAAGTAACAGTTTTGGAAAGGTCAGGCTTAAATCTGATTGAGATGCTTTGGTATAACCTGAAACAGGCCATTCATGCTCGAAAACAATGTGAACTAAAGCAACAAAATTACTCATCAGTAATAAAGAAAAATTAATTTTCAGTTATCAGCTGTTTCAACTGTATATCAACTATAACTGTTTCCAACGGTAGAACAAACCAGTTATTAGGTTTAAGGGGCAATTACTTTTTCACATAGGAGATGCCTCGTGGGTTTGGATAGCTTTGTTTTACTGAATACACACTATATCGACAAAAGTACTTGTCTGTCTACTTTAAATGTACATGAACTTTGATGACATCCTATTCTTAATCTATAAGGTCCAATTTGTTGATGGACCCATCGTTGCCAGCAATAGCAACTTTAACTATTCTATAAACAACTTCCACAAGGTTTAGGAGTGTGGTCATAGTTAGATGAGAAAACCAGAATTGGAGCGTCTGCTCTAATTCATCCCAAAGGTGTTCAAGAAGGTTGATGTCAGGACTGTGCAGGACAGTCAAGTTTCTCCACACCAAACATCTGCAGCCATGGAGGTGATTGGAACACCGGAATTCATTGATTTGGAGGTTTGACACAATACTTTTGGCAATATAGTGTATGAAATCATCATTTGAAACAGCATTTTTTTATTTACTTAGGTTATCTTTGCCTGGTATTAAAATTAGTTTGATTATCTAAAACATTCAGGTGTGACAAACAAGCAAAAAGAGAAGAAATCTGAAGGCGGCAGACTGTAGATACAAACAGAAAACCTTGAAACATTATCAGGAAGTAGTGTTTTTTGTTCTTTTATTTTTGTTTACTTACCTGCCGTGATTTAGGATCACAGTGCAGTTTGGCCAGCATTCATGGTTAACCAAGCACAAATTAGGAAAAAGACCAACTCCTACTGCCTGAAGACCCCTCTGGTCGCTCACAGAGAAGCCATTGCAGTTGATCTGGAACATTTGACATGATAAGTCAAAAATACAGACAAAGTGGACAATACAAACATGTGGTTTAGACGTTCCACACAGTAGTTTCATGTATGTGTCTCTGTTTGGTATTGCAGCTACGAGTCAAATCTGAAAGATAACTTGACCTTAGCAGGGTTTACATTCAGAGGGTTAGTTTTCAAAATTAAACATGTTAAAGCCTGTTTTAGTAGATAAAGGGGTCAACTGCTGCACAAAGGATCTTATTTAACCTTTAGTGACTATTTTCTCTTTTCATGATCTACGACACTACAAACAAGGTGTAGTGAATTATATTGCTTGGCTGAGAACACCAGATGAAGTCTCAGTTTTATTATCAGTATCAACTTCTTTGTTTTTGAGCCACTGCCACACCATACAAATTGTTCTTTCGGCATAACATATGTGACTATTAAAACCTGAGTGTCTGCTATAAATCAAATATTAGAGGCCACAACTTTTTGGCTAAAACCAAACTCATTAATGTTGCTCTCTTTGAGCTCATGTACACTGTTTTATCTTGGGGAGCTGGCTAATTCAATTATTTGTTTGGACTTTTACACCCCCAGTGTGTTATATGTTATGACGCACCACTCCAAATATGTGTGAGATGTCATCGATTGTGTGCTGCTTGCTGGTTCGAGGCCAGTAGTCAAGGAAGTTGTGGATGTCCACTTTGAGCTCCTTCAAATCATCCTCCTGCATGTCATTTAGGTGGTCCTCCAGCTCGTCCATGGTGGTCAGCTGCATGTCAGACATCAAACTTCCTTCCTTGTCGAGGCGCCACATGATGCGGGCCACCAGTCTGTACACAAGTAGGTACAGAACAGAAGAAGAAGACAGCTGGAAATTTGACAGTAAAATGAGATCTGCACCTTTTTTATAGTTTTTTTTTTTGTGGCACAAGTGACCTTTATTTCTTTTTTTTTTTCAACAGTAAGCTGACAGAAAAGGAGAGGAGAGAGGGGGAAGACATGCAGCAAAGGTTCAACTCCTGCCTGGGCAGGAGTTGAACCCTGTGCCACAACCATGCCCCGGATCTGCAACTTAAAAAGCACTGACCGGATCTGATGTGTCACAGCACCTAATTTACCTCCTGCTAAAGTGATAAAGACATATTAGTCAGAATCAAGAGGTTTACTCTCCCTACATCTAAACTTTCTGCAATTACCAAGATTCTAGAATCTTAAGGCTGGGTTAGAAATCACCTCTCAGATGGAATGCAAAGTGCTTTTGCAGATGATCCAAGTACAGTTTTCTAGATATTTTAAAAGGGGTCACCCAAGGCTCAATTTTAGGGCCTGTTTTAATTTTCATTTTTCTAAATAATATTGTAAAGAATATCTCTACAGCTAAAGTCAACTTTATGCAGATGACAAAAAACTAAGCTACATAATAAATTCATTGCACAGAATGCATCACGGGTTACTTTACGTTTTTGGCCTTTATTAAGCCAGTGGTCATATAGTTTTATGCACAAACCTATACTGGGTAAACTCTGTGCTTAATTGAGGAAATATATAATACTTTCAAACAAAAGCTACGGTTTGTAGTTCTTGAGTTGACTTCCCTAAAGAGAACCCAAATTTCTTCTCTGAACTTGGAAGAACTACTCTCTTATTTTTGCATCTCGGTCATAGAATAATACAAATAATAATAATCTTCTGAGTACACAAAAGCGTAACTTTTAAAGCTCTTTTAAAAAAATCTGTAACTGGAGAGAGACCTTGTACCTGTATTATGTTGACTCAGACGGGGTTTTGTTTTGTTGCATTCTGTTTATGTGAAACTTTTTTGTGCCTTCTTGGCTACTTTGAAATTACCAACAAAGGTTTAACACACAGAATTCTTTACAAAACTTTGTTTTATCCTTTTGTGTCGTAGAAAGTATTTCAAAAAGTGGGTGGTAGAGGGAAAGGCTAATTTTTTGTTGTTTGAGGTATTTACAAACAGAAAAGGTAACCCTTATTCCTTTTCTGGCTTCCACTCACCGGATATTCTCATTTGGTACTTTTCCGTAGGCCTTGATGGCACTGCACTCTTGTTTGTGTTCAGCCCAGGCAGCACGTTGGCAGGTTCGGTCACAGTAATGAGCAAATTTGCATTGACCACACCTCTGAAGTTTTTCTTGTCTGCGGAAACAGCTATGGCAAATGCGCTCTGCAAGGCTGCAGACACAGAAGAATAATAAAAACATAAAAACTAAAATTACTAAACTCCATATTTGCTGTTTTGCTGAATTCACTTCATTTTTTTCACTTTCTTCATCAGTTTTCAGTTAAGTACTGGAGTTTATTTTTTCTACATTTCTGATCATATCATTACAAAATACGTTGCTTATCAGATAACTTGCATGCTTCCATGAAAAGCTAATAAGAGGACTTTGAGCTGAGATTATTATCTCCTTCATGTTGTAAAAGGATCATGAACACTTCTGGGTGAGGAACGACAGTGATATATCACAGACATAAAACACTAAACGTACAACATTGTTTGTCCATCAAAGTTATCACTGATAATAAGTAGTAATGTCTAAATATATAGCACTTATGCAGTAATAAATTTACAAATCTACTTATATGGTATTGTTTGTGCCGGATGTGCATGATATGTTCAAAAAGGAGCTAACTAATTAGCTTCACTGCTTGAAAATCCTCAGAATGATCACATTTAAACACATTACCTCTGATTTCAGTCCAGATCATACCTGTCAAATACAACAGCTGAAAGACTGGGCTCAGAGAAAATTACATCTCCAGCCCAAAACTCCTTGGTAGCCTTCAGACCCCTTCCTTTTCCAGGAGAGTTGAATATGACCACGTTCTCCATGCTTTGTGCTCCTCTTCCCGAGACTCTGGTAAATGAATGGTGGTTTGAGTTGAGTAAAGGGTATTACACTGGAAAGATGGTTGGAGACCTCACAGACTAATTCGTTTTATCTTCAATGACAACTGGACATTCCTCCCTTGAGGAACTAAAATAGCCTTCACCACTTGAACTGTACCAAGAGACTCAGAGAGGGGGTTGAAGTGGAGTTGTCTCATTAGATCCCCCAAAAAACAAAATCCTTTCAGTTAACAGACATGTTCATCAAACAGTTATTGCTGTGTAAAAAGATCACTACTGACACTCATTGTGAAACTTTCATCACCTGGGGTACTTACCACCACCCCCACCCACCCCCAAACCCATTCAGGACCTGGTAGATGTGCTCTCCCTGAGGGTTATTTTTGTCTCTCAGTTGGGCCTGTCTGTCATGACTTCTAGGTGCCGTTGAACAGCTGCCAGACCTTTCATAGAAACAGAGCTGCTTGGCCTCATAGCCTCCTCTCTGTTCTCGTGCTTTCTCCAACATGCTCTATGTGTCTAACTGCAATGTAACATATGACACAACAGAGCAAATTCACTATTGCATTCCTAAACAAAACAATATTAATGATACTGACCAGTGGAGTCATTTTTCACTAACAAATGCCCAATGAGGATTCAAAAAAAACAACTCAGTTCTTATGTATGGATCTCCACCAGATTATTTCACAAAATATTATTTTTTTCACAAGCACACTGAAGGAAAATCAAAACAACTTTTATTTTGAGTGGATTTGGGTTGATTACATAAGAAAAGGCACAAGAATTGAAGTTGAACAGCTTTGAGAGAGGAACAAGGAAAAATACAACTGGATGTTCATAAAAAAAGCTGACTAGTTTCCTGATGTGATGTCTTCTGTGCATGGAGTATTATGTATCTAAATTAAATAATGATTAACAAAAAACTAACTAGCAAAACAAAACTAATTGTTTTTTAAGTCCATTATGTGATGAACTATACATAAAGTGAGTTTGATGGATTTTACAGAACAGTCTGGCTAGTAGCTTTAAAGATCCACAGAAAGAAAATCAGACCCTGCAACTTTTTATTTGTTTATTTAACCAAGGGCACATTTAGTTAACACTGCTTTTATGTACAGTAAAAAGAAGATGTTATTCATACCGGTTTCCTGATCAACATGGGGAAAACCAAGGAGCTGGTGGTGGATTTCCACAGGCACAGACCCATCACACTGACCGGTGAAGATCCAGAGAACTAACACTGAGATAGTGGACTCTCTTAGGTATGTGGATATTCACCAGAACAATAAACTGGACTGGAGTCACAACACTGATGCTCTGTACAAGAAGAGTCAGAGCAGACTCTACCTGCTAAGAAGGCTGAAATATTTTAAGACCGTTTCGGACTCTGAGGTGCCGTCAGCCATCTTCTATGGTGTAGTGCAACTTATGTTGGAGCAGCAGCTTATGTACAGCTGAGAGGAAGCAGTTAGATAAGCTCATCTGAAAGGCCAGCTCTGTCCTAGGAAGACCTCTCGACTCAGTGCAGGTGGTGGGAGACAGAAGAAATCTATCAAAACTAACATCTTTGTTGTACGTCTCCCACCCCATGCATGAAGCTGTATAACTGAGGAGCTCCTTGAGTGAAAGACTGCTGCTTACTAGGTGTACAAAGGAGTATTATCACAGATCCTTCCTCCCAGCAGCTGTTAGACTTTATAACTATCGCTGCTCCCAAAAAATTCCATAAGTGTTTGCATCCCTGCTGTGATTTGCACAGGTTTTCCTTTTGCTTTTCAAATAGTCTGTTATTATTTTTTATGTACAGTAATACATGCATTGTTGTACATTTTTGAAACCACCCTACTCAGTTGCACATTCAAGCTACTTTCATTTAATCTGAATATTCTATTTTTAATAACTGTACAATTGCCTTCAGAACTGCCTTAATCCTTCGTGGCATAGATTCAACACGGTACTGGAAACATTCCTCAGAGAGTTTGGTCCATATTGACATGATAGCATCACATAGATGCTGCAGATTTGTCGGTTGCACATCCATGACGCGAATCTCCCGTTCCACCACATCCCAAAGGTGCTCTTTTGGATTGAGATCTGGTGACTGTGGAGGCCATTTGAGTCCAGTGAACTCATTGTCATGTTCAAGAAACCAGTCTGAGATGATTCGTGCTTTATGACATGGTGCGTTATCCTGCTGGAAGTAACCATCAGAAGATGGGTACACTGTGGTCATAAAGGGATGGACATGGTCAGCAACAATACTCAGGTAGGCTGTGGCGTTGGCATGATGCTCAATTGGTACTAAGGGGCCCAAAGTTTGCCAAGAAAACATCCCCCACACCATTACACCACCACCACCAGCCTGAACTGTTGAAACAAGGCAGGATGGATCCACGCTTTCATGTTGTTGACGCCAAATTCTGACCCTACCATCCGAATGTCGCAGCAGAAATCAAGACTCATCAGACCAGGCAACGTTTTTCCCATCTTCTATTGTCCAATTTTGGTGAGCCTGTGTAAATTGTAGCCTCAGTTTCCTGTTCTTAGCTGACAGGAGTGGCACCCGGTGTGGTCTTCTGCTGCTGTAGTCCATCTGCCTCAAGGTTCGACGTGTTGTGCATTCAGAGATGCTCTTCTGCATGCCTTGGTTGTAACGAGTGGTTATTTGAGTTACTGTTGCCTTTCTATCAGCGTGAACCAGTCTGGCCATTCTCCTCTGACCTCTGGCATCAACAAGGCATTTGCGCACACAGAACTGCTACTTTATGGATATTTTCTCTTTTTCGGATCATTCTCTGTAAACCCTAGAGATGGTAGTGCGTGAAAATCCCAGTAGATCAGCAGTTTCTAAAATACTCAGACCAGCCCGTCTGGCACCAACAACCATGCCACGTTCAAAGTCACTTAAATCACCTTTCTTCCCCATTCTGATCCTCAAATAAATTCAAATTCAAATAAATAAAATATTGATGGACACTAGAGTGATTTACTAAACTGAAAGCAACAGTGATGCATAAATGCTTGCTGAAGCTTTGGTCATTGTTTTAGATGTGTCTTAATACACTTAAATTCAGAAACAGTTTTTGTTTTTGATAATTAAACATTCCCCTCTTCTGCTACTGTTACTGCAAAAGAAGATTTATTACTTGTTGTTCTGCACCATTCAGTGTTTGTCCCTATCTAGAAATGAAAGATTTTGCCAGTGTCTTGTTTCTCGGTTACCTTTACACTTTGCATTTTGGTTTGAAAAATGCATTTTTAATTCTAGGCAAATTGTGTGTTGCGTGTGAAAGCACAAGAGTTTACCCAAATGCAAAACTAGATTCCAAAACAAGGGATTATATCTACAAATGTCAGCTGGGGTTCATTTATCATCATTATCAACAGAAACACATGAAACTGTATAATACATTTCCTCAATTAAAAACACATTTAGTCAGCGTTTGATCCATTTCTTAGTACACAGTGACTGGCCAAGTACTAAGCCAACCAAGTTATACCCTTTCATCGCCAAGATATTCACAAAATATCCGTAACACTGACTCCAATCTAAGATACAGAAGTAGAAAATATTTTGCATTTCACAAGGCTGGATAAGTTCCATAGATATACAGGGGTTGGACAATGAAACTGAAACACCTGTCATTTTAGTGTGGGAGGTTTCATGGCTAAATTGGACTAGCCTGGTAGCCAGTCTTCATTGATTGCACATTGCACCAGTAAGAGCAGAGTGTGAAGGTTCGATTAGCAGGGGAAGAGCACAGTTTTGCTCAAAATATTGAAATGCACACAACATTATGGGTGACATACCAGAGTTCAAAAGAGGACAAATGGTTGGTGCACGCCTTGCTGGCGCATCTGTGACCAAGACAGCAAGTCTTTGTGATGTATCAAGAGCCACGGTATCCAGGGTAATGTCAGCATACCACCAAGAAGGACGGACCACATCCAACAGGATTAACTGTGGACGCAAGAGGAAGCTGTCTGAAAGGGATGTTCGGGTGCTAACCCAGATTGTATCCAAAAAACATAAAACCACGGCTGCCCAAATCACGGCAGAATTAAATGTGCACCTCAACTCTCCTGATTCCACCAGAACTGTCCGTCGGGAGCTCCACAGGGTCAATGTACACGGCTGGGCTGCTATAGCCAAACCTTTGGTCACTCATGCCAATGCCAAACGTTGGTTTCAATGGTGCAAGGAGCGCAAATCTTGGGCTGTGGACAATGTGAAACATGTATTGTTCTCTGATGAGTCCACCTTTACTATTTTCCCCACATCCGGGAGAGTTATGGTGTGGAGAAGCCCCAAAGAAGCGTACCACCCAGACTGTTGCATGCCCAGAGTGAAGCATGGGGGTGGATCAGTGATGGTTTGGGCTGCCATATTATGGCATTCCCTTGGCCCAATACTAGATGGGTGCGTCACCGCCAAGGACTACCGAACCATTCTTGAGGACCATGTGCATCCAATGGTTCAAACATTGTATCCTGAAGGCGGTGCCGTGTATCAGGATGACAATGCACCAATACACACAGCAAGACTGGGGAAAGATTGGTTTGATGAACATGAAAGTGAAGTTGAACATCTCCCATGGCCTGCAGAGTCACCAGATCTAAATATTATTGAGCCACTTTGGGGTGTTTTGGAGGAGCGAGTCAGGAAACGTTTTCCTCCACCAGTATCACGTAGTGACCTGGCCACTATCCTGCAAGAAGAATGGCTTAAAATCCCTCTGACCGCTGTGCAGGACTTGTATATGTCATTTCCATGACGAATTGACGCTGTATTGGCCACAAAAGGAGGCCCTACACCATACTAATAAATTGTTGTGGTCTAAAACCAGGTGTTTCAGTTTTATTGTCCAACCCCTGTATGTCTCCCACTAAATGTGTGTAGCTGTTTTTGGGTTTTTTTCCAGAGATGGTGGCTTTATTCTGATTTGTAGCTTTAACTTGTGGAGAAAAAGTGGTCAGAGTCTTTTTATTATTAATTAATTTACTGGATTTCTCAAAATGAAATAGAACACCAAAAAATGTGGTCCAGTTCAGTGGAAGGAATTATAGCGCCCCATAGTGGTCAAAGTTAACAAGAGCAACCCCAGGAACACTGATTGATCCAGCACCTCTCTCTAGTATGCTTGAGTTTTCCAGCTGTGACAATACTGCCCCCTCCTGGACGCTTGAATATATTTGAACAAAACGAAACATCGTTTTGCTTCATAGACCTGCTTTTTTTTCACATTAAATATTGAACTACTTTTTTCAGCCCTAAATAAAATAGAAAGTCTCGACTGTGAGCCCTCTATGAAGCTGTTAAACAATTATAGAAAAAAATCAAAAGACATTTTAAATCAAACATTTATCTTAATCAAGTAGCTGGTTTAATTTTGTTTAGAAAAAAATCATTATTTATTTTACTTATAAATATAAAGTAACTGAATTCTGATTATTTTAGTTTAATGTGATTGGTACTCAAATAAATACTAAGATGTAGAAAAGGCAATTATCACATAACCATGCAGCAGCAATCTATTCAGTCTCTAACTAATGTTGATTTTTATCTTAATTTCTATGTCACTGCACTTCTTTTTTCCAGTATGATCAGTTTGCTTTTTTTTAAAAAAAAAGTCCACTCTATTTAGGATAATGTTTTATCTGCATATAGTTGTTTTATGTCTCATTTAGGTCATTTAAAACTTACTTATGTTTCTTTATGTGTTTCAGGCAAGAACGGGAGATATATTGCTTTTAAAAATTCTGAAATAAAGATATTAACAATTTAAAAAATACCTAAATGTTTCTGCATGAAGGTATAATCAGGATTAAAACACCCACTCATGCACCAGGAGAACCTGCAACCCTCCACTTATAAAACCTGAGGTTCAAACCCAAATCCTTCTGATTATGAGGCAACAGTCTCATGTGAGCTGAGAGGATGACTGTAAACATGTGTTGCCTCAAACATGTCATAATTCAACAAACTATTCCTACATTTCTAAGCAGGATTTACCTGCTTTAAGATAATGCATCTGGAGCCCCAACAACCTTTTTATTTCTAAAATTTAATTTGGCATTTATGTGATAGGTGCAAAAGTCTGCACCTTACGAATTCATTACTCTTATCAATTATTATTCTACCTCTGTCACATCCAAGCATCCAGGTACCCCCTCCCATCATAAATTACATAAATGTGTGTAATTTATGAACCTTTTAAATAGTGGGAATTTAAAATCTGCGACTCTGCTCTTGTCTGAAGACGTAACAGATGAAAATTCATGTGAAAGAGCTTTAAAACAGAAAACGATTATTTTTTTCTAATTCAGTTGTCTCTTTGTAAAATTGCAGCATGTACTGAGGTTATAAAATTCAAGGATGACTGTATCAGTTCAGTTGTGCCAAGTCTTAACTATTTGTTTGAAATTTGCCTTTTAGCATTTATTTCTCTCTGTGGGATGCTTACATTGTGCCATTAATGTTTTATTGTATTTTTTTGGTTTTAATGCATTCCCTTTTATTTTTTTATTCCTTGTTATATCTTGTGTATGAAGCGTGATATTATATCTTAGCTAAGACCTTGACTGCCTGCCTGGGGGCAGTCCTGCTAGACGAATTAACAAATGTACACAAAGATTATTTAATCGTTTTTGCTTGTGTCAGAGTTTGATATTTTACACCATGTATCTTTTTAAAACTATCTTACCAAATATTAGCCATTTTCCTATAATTGCTTAAATTGACGTGTTTTGAATCATGTTAACAATCTAAGCAAATGTGGCTGCAATATTTGAACTGAATTTCAAACTGAAATGATCTTTTTTGACTTATTACAATGTAAGCTTGTGCATTTCCATGAGGTTAAATAATATATATTAATTATTAAATACATATATTAATTAATGTTCACTCCCTTTATCTTTTTCCTGCATTTTACTGTAGTAATTAGAAAAAATTAAAAGAAATTTTAACCAGACCTAAAAACATTAATTAAATTCAATAACAGTGACTGAGGTGATTTTCAAGCAAAACACTCTTGGTCATAAAGTCAGTTTAAGGCATCATTACGAAACTATAAAATATGTTCCCTTAAATGCAAAAATACAAATTAAAAAAGGAGGAGAGAAAAAACATCAACAACAAGCAAGCATGGACGATATACAGGGGTTGGACAATGAAACTGAAACACCTGGTTTTAGATCACAATAATTTATTAGTATGGTGTAGGGCCTCCTTTTGCGGCCAATACAGCGTCAATTCATCTTGGGAATGACATATACAAGTCCTGCACAGCGGTCAGAGGGATTTTAAGCCATTCTTCTTGCAGGATGGTGGCCAGGTCACTACGTGATACTGGTGGAGAAAAACGTTTCCTGACTCGCTCCTCCAAAACACCCCAAAGTGGCTCAATAATATTTAGATCTGGTGACTGTGCAGGCCATGGGAGATGTTCAACTTCACTTTCATGTTCATCAAACCAATCTTTCACCAGTCTTGCTGTGTGTATTGGAGCATTGTCATCCTGATACACGGCACCGCCTTCAGGATACAATGTTTGAACCATTGGATGCACATGGTCCTCAAGAATGGTTCGGTAGTCCTTGGCAGTGACGCGCCCATCTAGTATTGGGCCAAGGAAATGCCATGATATGGCAGCCCAAACCATCACTGATCCACCCCCATGCTTCACTCTGGGCATGCAACAGTCTGGGTGGTACGCTTCTTTGGGGCTTCTCCACACCGTAACTCTCCCAGATGTGGGGAAAACAGTAAAGGTGGACTCATCAGAGAACAATACATGTTTCACATTGTCCACAGCCCAAGATTTGCGCTCCTTGCAACATTGAAACCGACGTTTGGCATTGGCATGGGTGACCAAAGGTTTGGCTATAGCAGCCCGGCCGTGTATATTGACCCTGTGGAGCTCCCGACGGACAGTTCTGGTGGAAACAGGAGAGTTGAGGTGCACATTTAATTCTGCCGTGATTTGGGCAGCCGTGGTTTTATGTTTTTTGGGTACAATCCGGGTTAGCACCCGAACATCCCTTTCAGACAGCTTCCTCTTGCGTCCACAGTTAATCCTGTTGGATGTGGTTCGTCCTTCTTGGTGGTATGCTGACATTACCCTGGATACCGTGGCTCTTGATACATCACAAAGACTTGCTGTCTTGGTCACAGATGCGCCAGCAAGACGTGCACCAACCATTTGTCCTCTTTTGAACTCTGGTATGTCACCCATAATGTTGTGTGCATTTCAATATTTTGAGCAAAACTGTGCTCTTACCCTGCTAATTGAACCTTCACACTCTGCTCTTACTGGTGCAATGTGCAATCAATGAAGACTGGCTACCAGGCTGGTCCAATTTAGCCATGAAACCTCCCACACTAAAATGACAGGTGTTTCAGTTTCATTGTCCAACCCCTGTATGTACATAATATGTGTATGTGTGTGCATGTATGTATAAAGGTGTCCATATCTGTGTTGTTAGATGCATGGTTTAATGTAAGTGTAGTTCTTGTCAGATTGGTTGAGCAGCCATGGAGGTGGGACCCAAACGGCAGCAAAAACAAGGCCAAAATGATTCGGGGAAGCATCTTACATACCAATCAGAACCACCAAACAACAAAACTACTTAAAATACTTCTGTTAGTCTATAAATCACTGAATGGCTTTGCACCAAAATACATTACAGACTTGTTGTCAGTGTATCAACCACCCAGACCTCTCAAATCTACTCTGCATACCCAGAACCAGAACCAAACATGGAGAATGTGTTTCAGTTTCATTGTCCAACCCCTGTATATGTACAAAGTATTTTCTGTATATTTTACCTCTGCAGGGGGGTACCACAAGGCTCCATTCTTGGTTTTCTATTATACCTGCTTCCACTAGCCTTGATTCTGAGGAAACACAAGATTCATTTTCACCTTTAGACAGATGTCAGATTTATTACCGATTAAAAAGGCTCATGGTCCATACAGCGTGACATCCAAAGTTGGATGTTTCTTGAATTATAATAAGATCAGGACTGAAGTCATAATCTTCAGACTAAACACTAGCAGGACCCCAGACAAAGTATGAAAAATGTTTGAGTACAAATTTTTGTGTTTATCTGAATGCCTGTTTAAAATTTGACAGGTTTGACTCTGTGGTCAAATCCTGCTTTTTTTCAGCTTGGACAATTGACAAAAATAGGCAAATCTAATCAAGAAATGAACCCAGAAACAATGATCCAAGCTTTCATAATTTCCAGACTTTATTACTGTATAGCGCTCCTGTTTGGGATCAGTCAGGCCTCTACTTTCTCCCTCAACACAAGCAAATTCTTGCAGCCTGTATTTAACGGGTATAAAGTAGCGAGAGCACTTTAGTCTTAGTGATGTTTCGCAGACTTTCATTAAGTTTGGAATTGATTTAAAAATCCTTTTAATTGATTTGATTAATTTAATGTTTCTGTCCCATTTTATTAGTAAGAACTGCTGCATTTATATGAACCATCTTGCTAGATCGGCTGACCAGAGGCTTTTAGCCATTCCAAAGACTTGATGAAAGCTCAGAGGTGACAGGGCATTTTCAGTTGGTTCTCCAATTATCTGTAATGGTTTACCAACGCACATCAGACCATCGTACTCACTTATTGTTCTAAAATCTTACTTAAAAACACATGTTTTATATGTTTTATTTCATGGCTTCGTCTATTTTTTTTATCAGCATTTTATCTTGTGTTATTTCTTACCCTTAGTCTTTCTTCTTTTAATTCAATATTTTACGGTCCAGCACCTTGGTCAGCATTGTTGGTTTTAAAGTGCTTTATTAGTAAAGGGGAATTGTATGGTATGTTTTATATAAAATGTAACTGGCTCAGAATTTATGGAATTAATCTCCAGAGTGAATGTCACATCCATCCATCCATCCATCCATTCATCCATCCAGGTGGCTCTGCAGACCTTTCCCAGGGGAGAACACTGGATGAATGCCAAAAGGGGGCGTTTGTATCGTGAAGCCGAAAGGGGCGGTGCCAGAGGTGGGTGTGTGTCTCTCAGCTGATGCGCGTAACCACAGACCGACTCCATCATCAGCATCCGACGCTGACAGCGGTCGAAGACAACCGAGCCGCGGTAGCAACGCAGAACCCCTCAGAGCCCGGCCGAGCTGCGCCGACGCCGCCGTCTTGTGACAATACTGCAGATTCCAGGCTGCCATCTTACCGATCAGCCAGCTGCAGAAACAGTGAGTAGCCTTTTGATGACGGACCGCCGGGATGCTACAATCGGTAATCAAAGCTGCTGCATGATACGTCGTCAATGTCAGCGACGCTGTGCGTTTTGATCTAGATTGCTTGTGTTATTATTGGTAGTGTTCAGCGAGGGTCGTGAGGTTTTTTGTGGGTTTATTTTTCTCAGTCAGAGGCCTAGTCGGTAATTGTCAGAGAGCGCAGTGGATTCAAGGCATGATGCGGATGCTGCTAAAGCCGCCCTTGCCGCCCAGGGATGCAGAGAAAACGGAGAGCGAGGGAGTCGTGAGGGGAGGGGATGGAGGCTGAGCAGCACATACATATTTTACTACTACTACTATTCATCCGAGTGGAAGTAAACCTCTAGTAAATGGGCTAAGAAAGGGAGGTGCATGGCACGACTGCATCTATCTATCTATCTATCTATCTATCTATCTATCTATCTATCTATCTATCTATCTATCTATCCATCTATCTATCTATCTATCTATCTATCTATCTATCTATCTATCTATCTATCTATCTATCTATCTATCTATCTATCTATCTATCTATCTATCTATCTATCTATCTATCTATCTATCTATCTAAATGCATCCAGTTTATCTGATGAATTTCAATTCTATTAGTTTCAACATACACATTGTGCATTTTGATTTTTTTCTCTTATACACAAATTGAATTACTAAATATCAATATGGAAGGAACTCCTGTTTTTATGAAGGTTATACCTTATTTTAGACGGTGAATTGCTCTAATTTTAGCTAGCAGGATGCACAGTGAATTTCAAAAGCAAAAACATCCCTGTTAAAAGCTGGTCCTGTGATGAAGGAAATTGAACATTAGATTGTTTGAGAACATTTTCCGCCTGCATCAAATAGAATCATTTTAGGGATTAATGTAAAAAGTAAAAAAAAAAAAGGTGCAATAATCTGGTTGCATAATTGTGCACAGCCCTAAACTAATTCTTTGTGGAGTTTATCAGCATGCTAAATCGTGATTTGTAAGTATTTGCCCACTCTGCTAGCAAAGGTTCCCATAACCTATTAGATTGTGAGGACATTTCTTGTCCCCAACCTTCTTTAGGTGCCCATGCAGGTTATCTGTTGGATTAATCTCCGAACTCTTGGTCATTTCCAAACTTTAAATTTCTTCTGGTGAAACCATTGTTTTGTTGATTTGAATGTATGTTTGGGCTCACTGTGGCATTGAAAAATAAGGTCCCGGTTCAACTTTATCTCTCTAGCAGAAACCTGCTTAGCAGATCTAGTATTTGAAGCTGCTGATCATTTCTTCCAGCATAACTAAGACCACAGTTCCATCTGAAGAAGAACGATAATGCCACCACGATGTTTCACTATGGTTTTGGTGTTCATTTGCGTGATGCTCATGGCTGTTTTTGCACCAAACTTGCATTCTGGAAATGTTGCCCAAAAGTTCAGGCTTGGTTTTATGTCACTTAAATACAGTCTTCCATCAGATGTGAGATTTTACAGAGGAATTAATGTTTTCTTTGAAAAAATGCTCTGTCTAGCAAACCTATACCACAGCCAATAACTACCAAAACCTCTTGCAGTTCCTTCAGTGAGATTGTTGGCATCTTGGTAGCCTTACTGATCAGTTTCCATCTGGTCTTCTTTTTGTTTTGTAGAAACATCTAGTTTTTCCATTGTCACAATTGCCCCACATTTTCTCCAAATATTGATGACTGTATTTACTGTGCCATACAGCTAAATCCAGGAATTTACATATACTGTATATATACATTTGTGCCCAAACCTTAACCTCCTGGCTGATCTTTAATTTTGCCTCAATATTTCAATATAATATTCTTCCCTCATGATGGTGATAGGAGGTCGTCCTGTAACCGGTGGGTCGAACACCCCCTCTGTCCGTGTCAGTCGTTGTGTCCTTGGGCAAAACCCTTCACCCGCCTTGCCTGCTGATGATGGCCAGAGGGCCCAGTGGCGCAGATTGTATGGCAGTCTATCGGTCTGCGCCTAGGGTAGCTGTGGCTATAATGTAGCTTACCACTGTCAGTGTGTGAATGTGTGTCTGAATGGGTGGATGGCTGAATGTAGTGCAAAGCGCTCTGGGGTCTCAGGGGACTTGATAAAGGGCCATACAATTTCAGACCATTTAAAGGCTTCTTTCTTTTTGAGTGGCCTTTCAGCCCATTGTGGTACACGACTTCTTTCACTGTGGATAATTATCTCGCCAGCATCAGCCTCCATTGTCATAAGGTCCTTTGTTTTTATTCTGGAGTTAATTTGTACATTTCACACCAAAACATGTTCATCTCTGGGACATAGGGTCAGTCTCCATCCTGAATGGGTTGTTTAACTTGCAGATAATTCTTTGAACGGGGAACTTGGTTCTTTTAGGCACCTGGAAGTTGTACCCAGGGATGATCTGGACTTGTGAGAATCCCACATTCTCCTTCTGGTATAGTTCCTGATATCTTTTTATTTTTCTATTACACATGATACAGTACATCCACAGGTGTGTCTCTATTAAACTCAGATGTTGTAAATTAACCTATTAGAAGCTTACAAAGCCAAGACATGACCATCTGGACTTGCCAAAATGGTTAAAGCATAGTAACCTTAGTGCATGTAAACATCTGTAGCTAAAGAAAGTAATACAAATAAATCAAAAAAACAAAATCTTATTATACTGGCCTTTAGTAAAATATAATTTTGGTAATCATAACTTACTTAATATACATAAAGTTTAGTTTGATTTAATGTCAGACAGTGAGCAAAAAATGGTAGTGGTTTGGTACAGTGTATGAAAATATCTGGTTTCAACTGTACACAATGCTATGGATTTTTTATTTTTACGCTTCTCCTGACTGATACTTTTGTACAATGAAATTGATGTGCTCATTTCTAACCTCTCTGTAGACAAATGATGCAAATTAACAAGGGAAAGCTGAACTTTATTTCAGGTTAATTGGATTCATCATAATTGATATCAGGTAGACTGACATCTATGACCTGAGAAAAGGTGTTTCCACACAGTTTTGGTTTAAGGGTGTGCATACTTGTGTTTATCCTTTCATCCACAACGTTTCATAGTATAATTTCTTTTTCATAGGGTTTTCAACACTTTTAAACTCCATGTACAAAATAAAAGTTAGATATGAAATCCAGCTCCCAAAACAGACCTTGATGTGGAAGCAGTTTGATTACCTGCATCTTTCACCTAGAGAAGGGTAATACAAGGAGCGTGTTTCATTTGGCCAACATACACTTCAGTCTCCCCTAAATCTTTACATTGAAACCCTGCTCATCTGTTAGAAGGGTGGAACAAAGCTCGGCCGAGTGATTTTTTTTAACACAGTATTCATGCATCACAAGCTTTCTTTATAGTGAAAGGTTTACCTCTTGTTAAACATGTAATGCCAAATAGGAGAATTTGGTTAAATCAGAACTTTTTGTGAATATGATCCTTGGACATTTTAGACCACTGTGAACAATAATTTGAATCCTAATGTTTATAGGACTGGGTCTAATACAGTTACGGTCAGAAATTTACA
Source organism: Crenichthys baileyi (assembly GCA_036173005.1). Taxonomy (NCBI): domain Eukaryota; kingdom Metazoa; phylum Chordata; class Actinopteri; order Cyprinodontiformes; family Goodeidae; genus Crenichthys; species Crenichthys baileyi. Next base: position 877,127 of record JAHHUM010000885.1, read on the forward strand.
TACACTCATGGACATGAATCTTGTGTCAGTTTTGGTATTTTAATCATCTCTGACTAGTCCTTTTTCAGGGTGAATTGATTATACAACTTTTAACTTTAATTTATTTTAAAAATAAGGTTCAAACCCCAGCTCTAAAATCGACAGCTTAAATTAAACTGAAGTTTGTAGCTACCCACTTAAAGTACACAATCAGCTCCAGGTAAAAAAATATAAATAAAAGTTTTGTTAACAGTTGAGACAAAGACAGGTCAAGTTTAAAAACCCAACGCTACTGGTGTAATACACAAAGTGGGTGGTAAAACGAAGAAGTACAACTAACTCCAAATTCTTCAACTTCATCTCAAATCAACAGCTTTTGGTTGTATCATCGACACATCTGTGTTTGGCGATGATCCTGAACGTCATAACAACTTTGGTTTTTCAACAGATGAAGCAGGCTCAACCCTAACCTAACATTTTTAAGTGAAAATCCACAGTATATTCAAAGTTGTGCAAAGATTTCCAGTCTAATAAAATAGTCAAACAGGATCCTAAAAAGTCTGGAATTTCATTTGGCCATTTTCCAGGTCTGGATAAGTGTGAAAATAGAAATTCTATTATTTAAAAATGACTTTTTTTCTTGTCTTTCTTTTTTACAGTTGGGTTTATATCAATTTATATCAAACTGAAATTCTTTGTCTTTGATTTGCACATCATCCCTTAAAACGCTGACATTTTATCCAGCAGCATTTTGGTTTAAAGAACTTGCATTTATTAAAGGATGCTACTGTCCTTATTTGGCAAATACAACGCTTCCAGATTTTAAAATACAGCTTGTCTAAGTTAACCCAGATGCCAAAAAAGCAGCAAAATTAAACTCTACCACACTCACAAAATCTAAACTTTCAGCTCTGTGTTGTTTTGTCATTTATGAAACCTACAAATATGCTGTAAAAACTACAGGAACAAAATATAGAAATTTTAGTGTGAAACAACCTAGAATTTTGAAGAAAAAATGTGTATGAACCCCAGTTAAACCTGGTTGTTGTGCAATCATTCCACCCTGCAAATCATCAAAACAAATATTAAACTGATAAGGCTTTCATGCCCATAATGCATTTCTTCTCACCAGAGCTGTAACTGGGAGAAATGCTGCCTTGTTAAAGTCAATATGAACTGGGTTTTCATAAAGTATGTTTCAAATATTCAGTTAACCAAATGACCTAAGGTGCTGCTGAGACATTTTTTAACAGTTATTCAGTTTTTCCTGCCTATAATGTGAATATGAGGCCACCAAAGTAACAGTGTCACAACAAACTATACAGAGTTCCTATAAATCTAACACATCAGATCTGTTCAGGACAATGAAGCAGATTTAAAACATACAGTTTATCCCAATGCGGATTCAGATACAGTATAATGACCCCAGCTATCAACCAACCCCAAGAAAAATAAACATGGGTTAAAATATTGAGATTTATTGCTGCTTGATTTTGAGCCAGTCTTACTGCAACAGGTAGTAAAGCTGTGTGAGCATATTTGTTTTTCCTGAATGTGCACGCCATGTTGGAGATGATGGAGGAAACAACCGCCACTACAGTATAGCTTTTAAAACAAGCAACTGGTACATTTTGTTGTACAATTACTGGTTGGAAATAATGGGTTAGTTAAAAGATTTCTGACGGTCAGCAATAGGGGTTAAAACTCATCTATTATGTGTCTTGTGAGGGAAGACATGAGTTGCCAATCTTCACTAAAGTTTGTGTTCAATGCAGAACTTGTGTTATGTACAGGATTTTTTTTTTCTTTTGGTAAAAACAGTAGTATTTCCTTTCCAGTTCAGTGATAAGAATTGATGTAAAATCTGAATAGTTAGTGTTTTGATTCACATGGGCATAAGGGACTTTTTTCACTTTGTATTGCTAGACAGACTGGTAAAGATGTGTATAAAGCCTTAAAATAAAACAATCCTTTATCTGAATTTTTTAGGAAAATTAAATCTTTAATTTTATACTGTGTACATCCCCCTTATGCCAATAGGACAGCACTTAATTAAAAGGTTGGAGCATCCAGAGAGTGGAACTCTGTATCTAGATCAGTGGTGTCCACACTTTTTGCCATGGGGGCCACGAATGACAAGTTAAAAGTATGTGTGGGTCAGGAAAAAAATTATTAATGAAAAAACACAAAAACTAGTTTACTGTAAAATTGTTTTTCTTCACCTTGTCAACAATAAGCTATACCTTTTATTTAAAGTCTTAAAGTCTTATTTTTTGTAGAAAAGGTATCTGTAAATCATTGAGATCCGAAACGTAAAACAGATCTTGCATTTTTTCTCTGTTTAAAAATGACAACAAAACCAGAATATAATGGGCCTAACTTTTGGGGTTAATGGTTTTTTTTTTAGGCTGCAGGGTGGCGCAGTTGGTTGCAACTGTTGCAACTTACAGCTAGAAGGTCCTAGGTACAACTCCTGGCCGGGGGTCTTTCTGCATGAAGTTTGCAAGTTTTCCCCATGCATGCGTGGGTTCTCTCCATGCACTCCGGCTTCCTCCCACAGTCCAAAAACACTGTTAGGTTAATTGGTTTCTCTAAATTGCCCTTAGGTGGGAATGGGTGTGTGCATGATTGTTTGTCTTGTGTATCACTGTGTTGCCCTGTGATGGACTGGCGACCCGTTCAGAATGTACCCCGCCTCTTGGCCGTAGACGGCTGGCACCACTGTGACCCTGTACGGAAGAAGCGGGTATAGAAAATGGATGGATAGTTTTCTATTATCTTCGTCTACACATATTTTGTTTATTTTCAGAAACCAGAAAACATTCAGTCCTTGTTCAAAAACTCTTCCTTAATAAAAGATAAATGGTTTATGTTGCACCCCACATTTTTCATTTCAAGAAGATTTTAATTTGTCTGCATCCATTTCGAACGCTTTCTGGTTCAAGCCACCAGATTTTTCTTAAAATGTCCTGGTATTTTAATGAGTTCATGATGCCATGCACTCTACCAAGGTTCCCAAGAAGAGAAAGAGGCCCACAGCATCACAGTTCTCCACTGTACTTAACAGTAGGCATGACGTGCTTTTCCACATGTTCATACTTCATTCAAACCAAACACACCTGGAGTGTTTGTGGTTGAAAAGCTATATTTTAGTTGTATATTTTAGCATCTGAGCAAAGTGCACTGTCCTACTTAAAGTCCCGGTCGCTTACTTCTGCGATGGTTGGGCAGAAAAGGCTCTCTGCTGACATCACTCCCAAACATTAGGCCCCGTATTCACAAAGAATCCTAAGACTAAAAGTAGCTCCTAGTGACGTCATCTAAGAAAAATCTTTTTTCCTCGGTAAGATTAAAGTTATTCACATCTTAAGCATCTTAGGGCTTAAGAGAGCTACTAAAGTGAACAAATGGTAAGAGTAGTTAGGAGAACGTTTAGTGAGCCTAAGAGTGTCTTAAGCAGGGAAGATGGTGGAAAGAACGAGAGAAAGGAGAGATAATCTCCAAACAATGAACAAAAGGGAATTAATAAAACACTACCGGCTACAAACAATACAGTACAGAATTATTCCAATATTGACAGATTATAATATGCTTTCAAAAATCCAAACCTCGCAAAAATTGGAAAACTAAAAAAAAAAAATATATATATATATATATATATATATATATATATATATATATATATATATATATATATATATATATATATATATATGCAGCCGAGCGTGAAGCGGATGGAATGAGGATCAGCTCCTCCAAGTCCGAGGCCATGGTTCTCGACCGGAAAAGGGTGGCTTGTCCTCTTCAGGTTGGAGGGGAGTTCCTGCCTCAAGTGGAGGAGTTTAAGTATCTCGGGGTTTTGGTCACTAGTGGGGGAAGAATGGAGTTTGAAGTGGCTCGGGCATCTATACCGGACGCCTTCCTTGGGAGGTGTTCCAGGAACGTCCCACCGGGAGGAGGCCCAGGGTGCAACAGCGCTCCTCCGTCTGTGGAGAAGCTCTCTGGTGTGCTGCAGTCTCTTTTCTTGCTCCTAAAGGCAGCAGGTACCACCACTTCTCACAATCCAGGCTGGTGAACATTTCTAATTCCAGTCTAAATTCTATCATTGCTTAAATTCTCTCCATTGATTACTAGGTGCACATTTGTTTTTTTTTTGTTTTTTTTTTAGCAACCAATCACAGTTCTTAGAAGAGAGCAACCGGGTCAACCATCCCTCCTCACTAAGATAGAGATTTCTGTCATCTCCTTTCTCAGAGTCGCTCTCAGCAGCGAACTGAATCACCCTTAAGCTGAGACTCATTGGCAGGATTTTTTAGGACAAGATACAGTAGGAGCTCTCTGACAGGAATCTGAGAATCTTAATGAATAAGGGCCCTGATTGGCAAGTAGATAGTTGTTATGTAGACTTGGTGACCCCAAAATAGCACTCTTTGCTGCAGTGCCGTAAGAGTGACCATTTTGCCTCTGTGCCAGATAATATTTATACCTCAGGTAAACAGAGGTTAGGTATTTATTTAAAAAAGCTTGAGTTACATTTATTTTAAAGAGATTGTAAGGCCTACTAAGTATTATTCCTCTGTTGATTAAGTTAAAAAACAATAATTTCTTGACATGGGATCTATTTTCCCCACAAAGTAAATGCATGCGGAAAATAACATTGGATTTTCTAAAATTATCATTGTGATAATACATTGCTGTAAAATAGTACTTGTCCTTTAAACCTAATAACTTGTTTGCTTGACCTCAACAACGGCTGTCGAACTGTGATAAATTTATCTCCAGCCAGAGCCCCCCTAACATTTGGCTTTTTGGGGGGGGTCAAAAGATGTATGTATTAAAGGTTAATACATTACAGCTTTTTGATCTTTACTGTGTTATCTAGAAAACTTGATTAAAAAACTTAATTCATTAGTGACTGCAGTCTGTGTTCCCTGTATAAACTGTAATTGATTTTTTTTATTTTATTTTACAACTTTTAGCATCATAATAGAAGGTTGTAAGCTAGTTTTTAAAAGTAGAAACTGTTGGTTCTCTAAAACTGAATCATTTTGAGGAGGTCAAATATGTGACAAGTTGTTCTATACCCAATAAGCACAAATAACCTAACAAAGAGGTGATATGTTCCCTAAAAAACCATTTGGGGCAACTATGTTCCTCACCAGCAATAAAAACACGGTCCAATAATAATATCTGCACACGAATTTCAGAAGAATATTTAAATGGGGGAAAACAATAATGATCTTTACTATTTTATTCTAAGCCTTGTTATTATATGCTGTTAATGCTGAAAACACGACAAAAAAATCATATTATATTGTAAAATATATTTAGGTTTAAAAAAAGCTGTAACTGGAGGGTTTTTCTATTCCAGTCATTTAAAACAGTGATAGATTGTTCACATTATTTCCAGTGAAAGATCTATTTATAGGTAAAAGTATCAAATCAAGGGCATTAATTCACTAACTGACTAACTAAGCAGAGACTCACATTCTGTTTACACTTAACAAATTAAAAGGAATTAAAAGTTTAAATAGTAACAGTTTTGGCTTTTTAGGCAGCAAGAGCATGCAAACCATAAATATCAATGAGCTGATATGGTGTAAAAATATATTTTACTTTTTTAAAAACAATTTCTTTTGGACCTGGTATGGCCTCTCCTTGGCCTATTCACAGAGGAAATGCAACCATTCAGCAGATAAACTCATAAAGCTGTTCTAACATTAGTTCCCAGCTCTTTCAGGTAGTAAACACAACACTGAAGCTAGCCTCTGATTTGTAGCTTCCAGTTATGCTGTTAAATAATCAAGCAAATCATATACTAACTTTAACTTTAGCAATAACTCTGAGACAGTGCAGATTCATTTAAACATTTATTTACCTAGTTATGTTGGCTCAGCTGACTGTGGTGCATCTGTAGTTCCACATTTGCCTGTGGATAAATGTGAGCCTTTATGTTCTTTTTGGTCAGCAGGGGTTTTGGTCTTGGAACTCTCCCATAGATGTAATTTTTGCCCATTCTCTCTTTCTTGTTAAATCATGAACACTGACCTCAAGTGAGACGAGTGAGGCCTGCAGTGTTTTAGATGTTATTTTTGGTTCTTTTATGACCCGGATGAGTTGTTGATGCATTCTTTGAGGCCAGTCTGACCTACTCCCATGTTTTCTCCATTTGTGGATAATGACTCTCACTGTACATTGCTGGAATCCCAAAGCCTCAGAAATTGCTTTGTGACCATTTGTACAGAAAGGTAGATTTCAGTTACTTTGTTTAGCATCTGTTCTTGTATTTCTTTATATCGGGACCGGATCAGTTGCTTCTGTAAATCTTTTAGTCTACTTCATGTTGTCAGACAGGTTCAGTTTAAGTGGTTCTACAGGACTGGCATTGTTCAGGTCTGGGGGTGGCTAATGAAACTGAACTAAAAAATCTGATTAATCAAATATTTTTCCCAGCTACTTTAAGAAAAAAAATTATTTATTTTAAGGCTTGCAACACATCTTTGCCAGGGGTCCGGTATTTTAATGGAAATACTCCCAGTATACCCATATCATAAACCAAAAAAGTTGCTCGATGATTTTCTTATTTAACAGCAGATCAACCTTTTTTATCATTTAGACTAATGTTTGTGAACCTTTTGGTTTTCATTGTGGTGGGAGGACCACAATGTCCCTGTTTGTGGGCAGAGTCTAATTTGCCTCTAATATTGTATAACTAGTCATTATGCAATTCTAATATTGTATAACTGCTTTCGTTTTTCTGTGTTCCTCTAGTGTGTGTGCCCCCACTACCTGCATTAGGTTGTGATGACCCACACTACTTCCAAATGTATCTGTGACCCTCCCCAATCCTGACTCCTAACCTCTAATTCCTGACCTTTGACCTTCACTATGGGCAGTGTTGGCAGTGGGGTGGCAGGAGAGCAGGAGTTTGCCATGAAGTCCGTGGGCACGAGGACCACCCTGCCCCGAGCTCCCCCCCTCTCTCGCCGTTGCCCTGCAGACCGCAGCTGCAGCGCAGAGCGACTGCCCCGCCCCCCGGCGACTATTTCGGATGGGACGGCGTCAAGCGATGAACGAGGCAGTGTTAGTATTGGGACTGGGACCTGCACTGGGACTGACCGGCCAACAGAAACAGCCTCCTCAACCCACACTGAATGTACCATGACCGCCCCCTCCAACAACAACAACCAGTTGGACTGTGGGAACGTAGCTGTCAGAAGGGAGAGGGAATGGGAGAGGGAGAGGCAGCGCGAGAGGGGCAGGGATCGGGACCGGGACCGAGACTGGGACCGGGAGAGGCTCGAGAGGGAGCGTGAAAGGGAGAGGAACCGGGAGAGGGAGCGGGAGCGGGTGGAGAGGGAGAGGCTGGAACGTGAGAGGGAGCGTGAGAGGGAGCGGGCCAGGGAGAGGGAGAGAGAGAGAATAGAAAGAGAGAAGATAGAGAGGGAGAGGGAACGAGAGAGGGAAAGAGAAAGGGAGCGGGAAAGAGAGAGGCTGGAAAATGAGCGGATGGAGCGAGAGAGGGAGAGGGAGATGCAGATGCAGGCGGCATGTCTGGATGCCTGTGGAAACATTGTGGGTCGAGGAGTCAGCGAGAAGACCAGTGTGGGCATGAACCACCACCAGCACAGAGAGATGGTTGCAACCAGAACTGACAATGAAAACAATCCAGTCGGCCACAATCCTCCAAACCACAACCCGCCCAAGATCATGGCCGTGTCAGGAAAACTGGAGCAGGTAGTTTGACATTTAGGACTACAGCATGGATAAGCAGCATCAAACTATAGTGAAGTACATAAATTAATAAATCTCTTTAAGCAAGCACGGGAAATTGTGTGTTTCTCAAAACTGAGATTTATTCAACATGAAAATTATTAAAACAAAAAATTATATAAAACAGAATGATTATATGAAAAAACAGCCTGAACTGTTAATCAACAAAATCAATTTAAAATCAAAATAAGATCTGTTTACTAGTGGTTTAGTTAAGTAAAAACAGGGACACAAAGTCAGAACTAAAGAACAAAGATAGTAACGTTAACTACTCCACAAACTACCTGTTACAGACTAAGAGAGTTTATGGCTAGGTAATTTCACAATTGGAATACTCAAATTGGAAAAAAATCTAACTTTTATTAATGGTTTACTTGTCTCTCAGGAATTTAAAAAATAGGCCCATGATCTTAATTTAAGCTAAATTTTGAATTCTAATATTTAATTTTAATCATAGAGGGGAAAGCTCCCATTACCAGAACTGCCACTAAATGAATAACTGAGCTAGTTAATGTATGGTCCGGGTTCACCCCTCATGAAACCGACTTGAATTCTTTCCTTGCTACTCCCAAAGTCCTGTTCGCTCAGCTCAGCTAACAGAAAAGTCTTGGCAAAACAGCTGTTTCTCAGTTGGAAGGTAACTCAAGCTTGAAGGCTGTTGGTTTTGGCTCAGTTTGTTGGGTGTCTTGGTGGTTACTTCTAAGCCGGGAATGGGTACAACAATATCGATAAGGATGCAATTAATGTGGACAAACGTTTGAGATGTGGAGGGAAAACAAACAAACAAAAAAAAAAAATGAGGAAATTCACAGAGAAATTAGACACATACCAATCAAACAAAAGTATTTAGCACAACTAAATCTCAAGAAGTAATCAGCCTTCATGTTTTTTCAGTAAAACAAGTCTTCTTGCTGAGTTGCCTGATTATTCTGTCTGAGTCTCAACACCTCCGAGCTCCCTGTGGCCTCCAGGGAAGGAGAAATCATGAGGAACTGATCGGCCTATCAGAGGCAGACTTTGGAAATGTAAGGGCTACGTCAGGTTAAACAACCAAGAAAAGAAAATGGGTTTCATATTTTTCTAACCACATTCTTTAGAGTTGAGTGAGACCCAAAATCTCAATAAATTACCATTCAGTGGTTTCAAACACAAAAATTATTTTACTGTATAAGACAAGTGTGGCAATTAGAATTTATCAATATTTTAAATTAAGTAATTATATATAATTTTAAGCTTACCAATATTCTGAATTAGTCAAATAAGATAATTAAAATTAGCGAAACATTTACATATATGTAAAGAGATTTAGAACTACTCTTTTATAATTTTAAAGATCTCTGGACCCCATTTAAGTGTGAAGAGAGGTTCTTATGACTAGATGGAGGAAAGTAGTTGTTGTAGATCAGAAGTCATGTCTAAGATGTTTGAATATCCAACATGGGGGTCAGCAAATTAAGAGGAGCGGAAGATTTATTCTAAGACAGGGATCAGCGAAGTTTCCAATCAAAAGAACGTTTCTTTTTGGCTTTGATTCTATAAAATAAAAATTGTCTTAAGCTGCAGAACCAACATGACATATGGAAAAAAATTGCTTGTCAAGCATTATCGATAGATGCGATATAAAATGTTCTTTGTGTTGTTAAAGATTAATAATTTTATTTCTTCTTTAGATTTCAGGATCACAGTAATAATCATACTTTTACACTGCAATATTTTTTCCTTAATAGAAAGTTTTATATCTACAGAATATTAAGGGTAAAACAAAAACACATTGCAGCCTAATTCTAAAACAAAAAAAAATGCCTCTTTGTACTGTTAGTGTCATTCTGCTGTGCATATTTTATGTAAATATTGCAAAGAAAAGCTACTAAAAATAGTCCTTTCTATTAAGTTCATATTAAAAAAAATGTTCACATAATTTCTGTTATTAGGAACCAAAGTGGAGCGCCTATGAGTTTTTAGTGTGTAAAACACTGTAAAAAGACTCCTATACAATTAAAGTTTGACTGACTGACTGACTGACAGCCACAGGCAGTCATATCATAAGTACTGATGACATAATTTTCATGAGTAACTTTTTAACTCATCTGTTCAGGCTTTTAAATATGTTATATAAAAAACCTAGCTAAATTAAAGTAACTGCAGTACAACTGTTTGGTATGGTCTAAATGTGATTCCTGAGTGTTAATGTTTTAATATTCTTCACTTTTGGGGGCAGCTTGAATGTTTCTAAATCTTTAAGCTTTATGTTTTTGTGGTCTAAAGGTTTGCTAAAGTATACAGAAATATCCTAATCACTGAAATGTTACAAAATATATTGATTTATGTATTTTTTCATTGCAAAAGGCAAGCCAAGTTTATTTATATAGCACCAATCATACACAAGGCAATCCAAAGTGCTTTACAGGTTATGAAAGACAGAAAATAAAACCTAAGCATAAAAGAGAAAAGATTCTAAAATACAGATATTGAAGGCTTCAAAGAAACAAACGTTTCAAACAATTCATTATCAAAATTCTTTGATCACAAGCTGCTGTAAACAAAAATGTTTTCAGTCCTGATTTAGAGGAACCAACAGTTTTTGCACATCTCAGGTTTTCAGGAAGTTTGTTCCAGATCTGAGGAGCATAAAAGCCAAATGCTTCCTCACTTTGTTTATGTCTGGTCCAGATGTGAGGGGTCTACATGGTTGTTACTTGACAAGCCACTCAGAAATGTATTTCTATGTATTTCTACCCAAGACCATGAAATGTAAAGTATATTCCAATAAGATCCAGTAAGGTTTAGTTGTATGTATTTCAGTGCTTTAACTTTAGAACCCTGTTAAATGTATTTCATCTCGATTATACCAGAAAATCCTAAAGAACAAAAATAATAACATCTGCCCACAACAAGAATCTCATGCAGGAAAACAATGGGAAATTATTTTATTAAACAAAACCCATTTAAAATTATTTAAAGAACCCCTTGATATCCCAAGATTAAAGCTGTTCTGCAGATTTCATCTATTGTGTAAATAATCCATTGTATTATTCTTTAAAAAAAGAAAACATGTTTTAGACAGTTAAAATGGGTTGTCTTTGTTTACACTTTAGTGAAAGATCCAAATTCAGACACATCACATCCTAGATGAACAATGCATTGGTTTGTTCTATTAAAAAACAAGCATAGAGAAAAAATTGTAAGAAATAAAACCAAAAATCTAATATTGTTCTGTGCACTAGTTTGCATACACTCTTCATTGGCATGAATATTATTTTAATTTGGGGCTTTGTTAAGCCTTCAAGAAGCTTCTAACATAATTCTGGCTCAATATTTGACCACTCCTCTTAGTATAATTGGTCAAGTTAATTAAAATTTGGTTGATTTCCTGGCACGAACCTGGTGAACCACAAATTTATATTAATGTTGAGGTCATAGTGTCGGGGCGAACCTTTTAGGCAGCTTGATGTAAATCTGTCAGAACCACTTTGGTGTGTTTAGGATTATTATTCTGGAACATCCAAATTTTACCTACCTGACCCAAACTGTCACCCTCTGATAAAAGGAAATAAGTTATAATGTTCATGAGCAACCTAGGAACCAACAAGGCTCAGGCCTATGAGAAACTGTAAGCTGCTGAACAAGGGTCAGGGTTCACTGCTGAAGTAAGATCACTATAGGCTATAATGTTGCTGACTAAGAAAGAGGCGCCTGCTCCAAACTCAAGACCTTTAAGCACAACTGAAAATTCACAGTTGGCCATGAAAAAGCCAAATGACCTCTAAAAAAAACATTACAGTCAGAGGAGACAAAGATTGGGGTGTTTTGACACAATGACAAGGAGAACTGTTGAGCATGGTGGTGGCAGTCTGTTTCGCTGGTATCAGTACTGGTGCATTGTACAGAAGAGACAGAAATATTAAGAAGTAGGACTACCTCCAAATTCCTTAACTTTACCTTGAATCAACAGCTAGATGGTTGAAACCTGGACACAGTTGGTTGTTCCAGCAGGACAGCGATCCCAAACACACATTAAAAATACTCCAGGGAAATGAATAAAACATTAAGCTTATGGAATGGCCCCAACCTTGACCCTAGTGAAACTTTATGGACAATGAAACCATTTTAAAAGAACTCTTCTGGTTCTGTGAAGAAGAATGGTCAAATTTCCAACCAGAATTTTGAAAGAAACTTGCACTTAGACTGTGTGGATTAGAGAAAATCCACACTAAGTTCACACCTGTGCTCCTGATTCTTGTTTTTAAAATTCAATAAAGTAGTTATCCCACCTTCCTAAAAATGGCCCCAAAGCTTCATGAAAAATCCCTACTCAATGCTGATGATGGGTGTATGTAAACCACTGACCGAAACTGTAAATCACTTCATGCACTTTGCATAATTTTGTGCTTAAGTTATCTCTCAATGACTCAAGTATTTTTATTACGCTGTAAATGTGTTTGAGAACCAGTATATGTAAATAATTTTTTAATCATTCATTCTTCTCCTTCACAGGCGATGCAGAGCACCTCCGGCCTTGTTCGTCCCTCCGCCTTCAAGCCGGTGGTTCCAAAAAGCTTTCACTCCATGCAGAACTTGGTGGGCCAGGCGGGAGGGGCCGGGGGTGAGGGAAAGACTGACGCCAGGGGTGAGGGGTTTAGTGAGGGCAGAGTAGGCAGGAGAGGCAGGGATGCAGCGGGAGGGGAGACAGGGGAGGTGCCAGAGGCCTTGCTCCTGGACCAGGACAGTCCAGTTAGGGTCAGCAGGAGCGACGGAGGGGGAAATGGTACTGAGGTGGCTCAGGGAGGGATGTCAGATTCAGGGAGAAACTCCCTGACCAGTCTGCCCACCTACACAGGCTCGGGGTCTGGATGTGGGCCCCCAGCAGTCTTAGGGCCCCTCAGTGCTTCTACCAGCCACATTAACAGGTTGGGCATGGTGGGGGCAGCTGCAGGTCTGGACAAACTGGAAAAGCCCAGCTACCAGGTAAGGCTGTTGTCTGATTTATTTTGAAGCTCTATTATCTCTGCAGCTTATATTTTGTTAAAACATCACCGTCATGTGGTGGTCCTGTCCTGCAGAACGGGCTGAGTGCCTCAGACAGCGGTCGGTCCTCCTCGGGAAAGAGCTCCTCATCCTATCAGAGGCTGAGCCACCTGAGCGACGCTCCAGCACCCCTGCGACCCTCCCCCTCCTCTGATGACATCATCCAGGACCTTGAGGATCGTTTGTGGGAGAAAGAGCAAGAGGTGAAAGGAAATTCACAAATGCCACGCTTGGCTTTTATTACAAAATTTCTACAATTTACTACAGTGGAGCTGCACTATCATGGTGATTTTATCAAACAACAAAAATCCTCTGAAAATGATCAGGTACTGGAAAGAATGAGAGAAAAAGCTGCCAAAATATAAAGAAAGACCTTCAGAAAGCCTGGAAATTATATGTATTAACACCTTCACAAGGAACTCTGTCATTGGAAGCAAAATACAAAGAGAAATTACATGACTCAATGTTTTTCACAGGACTGTAAATATAATTTGATTTCAGAGGATTTCAGGACTTTATGAAAACTCGTTTTATTTCTATTACAACCCAGCTGATTAAGACAAAAATCTAAAACTATATTGTTAAGGAGTGGCTGCATGCAAAGTTCAGATTGATAACAGCCTGTGATGGCTTGATCAGAAAATTTAAAATTTCCTTTCTTTAAAATTTAAAGAAAAACTTGCCCTTCCTTCTACATTAAGTTCAAAACTGTGCAAGTTTTGCAGGACAATTACATGTTGAGCAGTTTTGAATTTTGTTTGGTTTTGTGTGTTGTGTTCTTCTTTATCTTTGACTTTTTTGATTAAAGGTGTTGCTCTTCTTCGTCACATATTTAGCTGTCAAGTCTGTGGAAGAGTGTGGCCTTACTACTGAGCTAAAAGCAATAATACTTTTAATCTAACAAAGCTTTAAGCTTCCGCAATCCGTCTCTGTCTCCTTCCTGCAGGTGCAACACATGCGCAGAAACCTGGACCAAAGTGAGGCAGCCATCATTCAGGTGTTTGAGGAGAAGCAGCGCGTTTGGGAGAGACAGATGGACGACCTGAGACAGAACTATGCTTCACGTCTGCAGCAGGTGACCTCGTTTATACCAAACCTCAAGATCGCGTTTTTTTCTTTCTTACACCTTGTCTTTTGAAGTTTTGAAATAATTTCATACAATGAAACAAATTCGTTCTCCCTATCATTCGGCAACCATCTCAAGCAGCTTGGCTCTTCTGTGCTATGAGGTTTTGCACTATGTTTAAACTTCGTCAGTGGTCAGCGGCAGTGGGGCCAAACATTGCACGATTTTTCACCATTTTTAACTTTAGAGGACTTTTATACTGTGCTAGTGCTCCATAAATAAACTGCACTGAAACTAACTAAATTGCAAAGTACTCAAGCTCCCATAGAAACAACTGTCTCTTTAATTTATTACACTATGGTTCAAGTATGTTCTGGTAGATTAAGATATTTTGCTCAGATGGTGAAAGTTTTCTTCAGCATTATAACATGCTGCTCTTAAGTTCCCTAAATCCTAACAGACAGTTTAAACATTTTGCTTTCATTTCCCCCCCTCTGACACTCTTATTAACTAGAACTTCTGTTATTTGATGTAACTTCTATTTGACTTCTCCAAATATTGTGGGAGACTGGGACATGAATTGATAAGCCTCACCCGTAGCGATTGACGGCAACCGATCAACTCGATCACCAACATTTCTCTAGAACATGTAAATTTGAGCTGTGCAAAACGACGAATGAGGTAGTTGAAGAAGGTTTGATATTTGTAGAAACAGTGAAAAATTATTCTTTTTTTTGGTGGTATGTGGAGTCCCGGGAAACTTCTTTACTTTCTCATATTTAATGCATGACCTGTATTTGAAGCAGTAAAAGTCCAGATGTGTTGTTACGACTAAATGCATCTAAGCCAAAGCTTTCCCTGATAACCAAAAGGATACAGATTGACCAGCTTTCAAGTACCAAAAGGTGATATGCAATCCCACATTTACTATGCCTTGACAAAGGATGCACACCACTTGTATTTTTATATTTGTTACGTTGACACAGATCGCAATGAGCTTCATTGGTATTTTATGTGATAGACTAAAAAAGCAGGGCATACTTTTGTAGTAGAAGGAAAATCATGCATGGTTTTCTACATTGTTTACATATAAAATCAGAAAAGTCTAGCATGCTTTTTGTATGCAGCCCTCGATTCAATATTTTATACAACCACCTTTGGCTGCAATTACAGCTGCCAATCTTTTGGGGTATGTCTCTTTATCCCAAAGCTTTCCACATCTAGGGATTGACATTTTTGCCCTTGCTTCTTGCTTCTACTGACTGATGGTGATGGCTGTAGCCATCAATATGCCAGATTTTGTTTAACAATCTTTATAACGGGCAGCACTGAGGACCCTAAAATTCAGCCACAACACAGAAGTAAGTGCTTTAAGAGAATAGGTTTATTGAACAAAAGTCAGGGTTATTGCTCTGGTAAAGGAACGCAACTCATAGCTCTGCAGAGAGAGAATGCAGTTAGGTGACTGGAATGTCACAGACTGGGCATGAGTGTAAAACAATAAGCTCCACTAACCTGCAGCAGTAAGAGACAGGTAGGGATGCAGCAGCCATGGCGGTGTCAGAGAGAGTATGATGGTTGGCAGAAGACTCTGGGGTTACAGCCTGATCACGTGGGAAGGAGATGTTGAAACTGAGTGTAGTGGTATAGAGATGTTTATTTCTGTACAACTAAGTTCCGGTAAGAACTTCCGGTTGACTCAAGTGGGTGTGGTATAAAAGAAGCCGCCCCACGCCTCAGAGACGCATGTCTTCTGTGCGCTTCCACTGATTGGCTCGCGTCCTGTTGTACTTGGCTGCAGACGAGTGACAGATTGCAAAGTGGATCGATGCTGTTTTGTGTCCGGACCCCTGTGTGAACTGTTGCGCCGACGAATTCCAGCACGCTCGGCTGTTTCCTACGTCTGGATCCCGGTGGCTCTTACCGGTGGTTAAATTGTTTGGGGTGTGGCATTGGAGCGCCCAGCTTACATCCCGCTGCGGCGTGGCTAGTGGGCCACATTTGGTCCAAATCCTCTTTTAACTTAGTTTGGGGGAAGTTACTGGGTTTATTTTGCTTTATTTTGTAAGTTACTTCGTTTTTTTTTTTTTTTTGTTATACTGGGGCGTTCACGATATTTATTAATTGTTGTTTCTTTTGCAGCTGAGGCCTGGTGGTGGTGCTGGTGTGGTGACAGTGTCTTCCTCCTTTGTGTGCCGTGATTCCTGAGTTTGGGTTGTCTCACTGTGACTGGTGCCTTTTATATGGGTTATTTTTCTGTGTTTAGTGGAGGCCGTCCCCCAGTACTGGGTCCTGCGACCGGTAATCTCAGCTCCTGTGTTTGTTTTTTTTTTTTTGTTTAAATTAGGATTTAATAAATTTACTTTGTAAAATTCGGATCTCGTCTCAGTTGTCACAAGTATTGTTATAAACGAACCTGTGTGCCTTTTTCTTACAGGAAGGTAATATTCTCTGGGTGAAATTCCCATGGTGGCATTGTTGAGCTTTTTATCTGGAAGGATTATACTTTTGTGAACAACTGAGATGAGTAGATGTTTTTTTTTCTGATTTTTATTAATGTTTTGTGTATAATTTGTTTTGTTTTTTTGTGCAGATTGGATTGTCCGGAGACAGAGCAGCAGTGGTTCCGTGAAGACCATCAAAGGTGGTAACGGTTTTAGATTTGGGGTGCTTTTTAGCACTGTAGTATTTACAGGAAGTAAACTAAGCCTGTGACAACTATGGAGGCCGAAATTGAGGAACTCAAAAAGTTGTTGGCAAGCTTAAGAGCTGACAATGAGCAGTTGCGACATGGGATTGGCTGGCTTAAGTGCTCAGCCATCCACTTCTTCAGTATTGCCTAATGCCCCTCCTACGCTTAGTCTCCCTGTAGCAGAGAGGCTAATTTTTGTCCCTAGAGATAGGAAATGTCCCATCTTTAGAGGAAGGACAGGTATAGGATTGAGTGAGTGGATGGAAGAAGCCAGAGTGTGTATGAGAGCACGACATTTATCTGTGGCTGCCCAAGCATTTTTTCTATTTGATCACTTGGAGGGAGAAGCTAGGGATGAAATAAAGTATCGCTCTAGTGCAGAAAGAGAGGACCCTGCTAAGATATTTGGGATCTTGCAGGAACTGTATGGTTGTTCCGAGTCATATGTTGCTCTTCAGGAGGCTTTCTTTCCCAGAAGACAACAAGAGGGAGAGAGTCTTCAGGAGTTCTCCCTCATGTTGATGGGTCTTATGGAGAGGGTAAAGCAGCATGCACCTGCTGGCATGTTAAATGCTGAGACTCTGTTAAGAGACCAGTTTGTTGAGCAAGTGTTGGCTTGCTCCCTGCGTCGTGAGTTGAAGCAGATGGTGTGTACACTGCCGGACAGCACTTTGCTTGATGTCAGGGCTGCAGCAATCCGATGGGAGCGCGAAGAGGTATCGTATGGTGTGAGGAGCCGAAGCCAGTCAGTCCCTTCAGTGTATGGTGTCCAGCATGGGGTTCATGGTGGTCCGCAGGCAGTTTCTATTCCATCAGTGACTGAGAGGAGTCAAATTAGAGAAATGCTAAAGCATCAGCAAGAGCAGCTCCAGCATCTGAGTGAGAGTATTTCTCAGTTGCAGAACTCCCACCGTTCTAATCGTCCACCCTTTCCTGGTCCTGTAATCTGTAGGCGCTTTAATCAGCCTGGCCATTTTGCACGAGAGTGTGATGGGGTGCGTGCCCCCTCTCGTACTAAGCTTCAGTCAGCATCTCAGTCTCGTTCTGCTTCAGGGTCGGAAAACTAGTTCCCACCGAACTGCAGAGCCACAGTTTGGGTGGGGGTGCTACTGGCTCACAAGCCGTTATTAGGAGCTTGGGTGCTTCTAGGTTGATTTCAGTTTGTCCATAACATATAGTCATGGGTGGAGTGACAGTCAAATGTTTGGTGGATACTGGTTCAATGGTGTCCACAGTCTACGAAAGTTTCTTTCGCCGGCATATGGAGCCTTGGGGGCAGGAGCGCCTCCACTCGTGTCATTGGTTGGAGCTTAGAGCTGCCAATGGTCTCAGGATTCCCTATATTGGCTATTTAGAACTGGATGTACATCTCTGTGGCAAACTGATTCCCCAGTGTGGTGTTCTGGTTGTGAGGGATCCTTGTGGCGAGGTACCAGTCGGGGTCTCGGGTGTTTTGGGGATGAATGTAATCCGGAAGTGTTATCAGGAACTGTTTGGGTTGCATGGTGTGGCTTGGTCTTCTGTGTCTGGTGTTTCTGAGGCCCCACAGTCAGTTATGCGGGCATTGCAGCAGTGCCAGTCTGTTTATTCACAAGAACCAAGGTATAGTCCAGGACGGGTTAAGGTCAGGGTTAAAAAGGGCTGTCAGATTCCTGGTGGAGTCATGAAACTTGTGGATGCCACATGTTCTGAGGAGTACTCGGGCTCTACTGCTCTGTTTGAACCTTTGGACTCTGGGTTGCCTTCTGGGTTGCTTGCTTCCCTTGCCTTGGTTCAGGTAATTAGGGGTACAACTTATGTGCCTGTCATTAATGTTAGTTCAACTGAGGTCGTGTTATATCCCCGCACTGTTGTCAGTACATTGAATGTTGTCAATGTTAGCCTCTCTTCAGGAATCACTGAGGTCCCAGCAAAAGTTGCTATAATGCTGGGTCAGACAGCCTCAGTGAATGTGCAGCAGCAGGTGGAGGACTTGCGTTTGTCTTTCCTTTCTGTAGAAGAACAGGGTCGGGTAAGATCTTTGCTCCATCAGTATATGCCAGTGTTCTCCTCTTATGATGGCGACCTGGGCTGTACTGATGTGATAGCTCATGACATTCCTCTGATTGATGATGTCCCAGTTAAGCAGCGCTATAGGCGCATCCCCCCCTCTGAATATGAGGTGGTGAAGGACCATATCAACCTGTTGCTTGCTTCACAGATCATCAGGGAGAGTAGCAGCCCATATGCATCTCCCATCGTCCTAGTAAGGAAGAAAGATGGGAGTATTCATATGTGTGTTGATTATAGACAGCTAAACAGTAAGACCCGAAAATATTAATTTCCTCTTCCACGTATAGAGGAGTCATTGGATGCATTATCTGGTGCCTGCTGGTTTTCCACGCTGGACTTGGCTAGTGGGTATAACCAGGTTCCGGTGGTAGAGGCAGATCATCCAAAAACTGCTTTTTGTACTCCATTCGGGCTGTTTGAGTGGAACCGGAAGACTTTTCGGCTCTGCAATGCGCCTAGCACATTCCAGCGGTTAATACAGCGGATATTTGGTGATCAACAGTGCCAGTCAGTTTTGCCATATCTTGATGACGTTGTGTTCTCTTCTAGCGTGGAGCAACACTTAGAGTGCTTGAAGCTGGTGCTGGGTTGGCTCCAAGATCAAGGCCTTAAAGCAAAACTCAGCAAATGTTTCTTCTTTCAGAAGGAGGTACGTTATTTAGGGCACGTGATTTCTGTTAACGGGGTTGCTACAGATCCAAGTAAAACCGAGGTTGTAGCTAACTGGCCAACCCCCACCAAGGTCTCAGAACTGCAGTCTTTTCTTGGCTTTGCTAGTTGTTATCGCCGTTTTCTGGAAGGTTTTGCCAAACTAGCAGCTCCATTGCATAGAGCTGTGGCTCATTGTGGTGGTGCCAAGGCTGGCAAGAAACCTGATTATGGACTTACTGCATGTTGGACTGATGAATGTCAACAGAGTTTTGATACTCTGAAAGCTAAGT
Source organism: Crenichthys baileyi (assembly GCA_036173005.1). Classification (NCBI taxonomy): domain Eukaryota; kingdom Metazoa; phylum Chordata; class Actinopteri; order Cyprinodontiformes; family Goodeidae; genus Crenichthys; species Crenichthys baileyi. The sequence goes on from JAHHUM010000885.1 coordinate 896,655, forward strand.
TAACAACAACACCTGTGTTAGCATATGCAGATTTCACTCAACCATTTATCTTGGAGGTTGTTGCCAGTCATGGTGGCCTGGGGGCCGTCCTTTCTCAAATGTAGGCAGGCAAGGTGAGGCCAATAGCTTATACTAGCCGGGGTTTGAGACCTACAGAGCGGAAAGGCAAATTTCCCAGCTCTATGAACCTTTTTTTGCCCTTTAAAGTGGGCCATGAAACTGATACTTTTTAGAGAGTATCTGTTGAGAAAAAGTGTATTGTGTACCCCGACAAAAACCCTCTTAGTCATTTGGCTACTGCAAAAATGGGTGTCACTGAACAGGGTGGGCGGGTTATTTGAGCATCTTTTGATTTTTGGAGATCAAGTACCGGTCAGGCCCGGTTTTAAAAAATGCTGACGCACTTTCTCGTCAGCATCCAGTGGAGAGGAGCGGGCCCAGCTGTCCCAGCCCACATTGGTTTTTTTCGCTCCGGCAGTGGGGTCGCCTTGTCGAGAGAGATTGGAATTCCCCTATCGTAAGATTTTTAGATCAGATGGTGCTGTTTAATTTTGGTCCAGTTGTTGTTGCCAAGTGGTTGCTCATTAAAATTTTTTTAAAACCCAAGCCCACGAAGAACATGGACACCAGGGAGTGGAGCGAACGCTGGCACTCCCCCGTTCTCGGTGTTACCGGCCTCATATGACCTCTGATGTGGCCCCAAATGGTGCCAGGTTTTGTAAAGGGTGCCAAGTGGCAAAAGGGATTGTCCATCCTAAAGCTTTATGGCTACATGGGACATCTACGGGGCATCGGCCCCTAATGAAAATTTTTGGCCCCATTTGTTTAGAAACCTTTGAGACCCCACTAAAAAATGGTTTGGGGAAAATTTTGGTGGGTCTTGACGAGACGTTTTCAGTAAATACACAGTTTCTGCCCCCCACACGGGAACCAGCGGGCTGCCACTGTGGCTAAGGGGTTTTGGTGTCTGAATGTTTTTACAAGTTTTGGGTTTTTCCTCCCGGGTTTTACATTCCAAACCAGGGTCGTAATTTTGAAAGCTTCCTTATCCAGCAGTTGTGTAATTTTGAGGGGTATTGTAAAAATCACGTACCACTCCATATCACCCAGAAGGCAATGGCCCATGTGGGCGCGTTTTTAATCGCACGTCTTCAAAAACCTTGTTGCAAACACTGCCTGTGTCCCGGAAAAGAGATGGGCATGCTTGTTTGCCACAGGTTCTTTATTGTTACAACACAACTCATCGGTCTACTGGAGAGTCTCCTTTTCTTTTAATGTTTGGTCAGGAACCTAGACTGCCTCTAGATTTTCTACTAGGTAGAGTTGAGAGTCCGGTTGGTGGTTCTGTGCATGAGTACGTCCAAGAGCATCAAGCTTGATTGCAGGTAGCCTTTGATGGGGCCAGGGAGCACTTGAAACAGGCTGCAGATCGCCAGAGACAGGCCCATGATGCCCATGTGAAACATCTGCGATTAAATGAAGAACAGTTGGTATTTTTGCATGATTTTAGTGCTAGGGGGCCTCATAAGATGAGGGATGGATGGAGCTCTATGAAGTACAAAGTTTTGAGGGTGCCAAACGAGGATGGTTCCGTCTACACTATTGTGCTGGTGGATGACCAGACTAAAGTGAGACAAGTGCACCGTACCATGCTAAAGCCTGTAATTGGCGTTGTTCCTCCTGATCACATTCCTCCCCATAACTTACCTCCTGCAGAAAAGTCAGCATCTGAAGATGAGGGCCTATTTGATTATGATCTGTTTGTGAACAGCAACCCCTGGTGGTTGCTTCCGCCCTACCTTCTAGTAGCTCAGTGCCTCAAACAGCATCTCAAGAAGTGAGGTCACCTCTTGAACCAGCGGTATCTACCGGAGCTTCTACATCTCTGGCTGTTCCATCTGTCAGCTCTGCTGACCCAGTGGCTTTGCGTAGGTCCACACGTTCAACTGCTGGTCAGCATTCTAATGTGCACCATTTCCCAAGGCCAGCATTAGACATTCATCCTGGGGGCTCTTCAGCATCTTTGTCAACTGTTTCGGGCCATGTTTAGACCTTGGAATTAACAGATAGTATTAGCTTTGAATTAGGCATCGTCGGGTCGACGATGCAAGAAGGCGGGGTAGAATGTAGTGGTATAGAGATGTTTATTTCTGTACAACTAAGTTCCGGTAAGAACTTCCGGTTGACTCAAGTGGGTGTGGTATAAAAGAAGCCGCCCCACGCCTCTGAGACGCATGTCTCCTGTGCGCTTCCACTCAGTGGCTCGCGTCTTGTTGGACTTGGCTGCAGACGAGTGACAGATCGCAAAGTGTGGTATATGCGGCTTTGATTTCCTAGTAGTAGGTGTTCTCTCTTGCTGCACTATGGCTGATATTTGTAGAAAAGCTTAGTATGGTTATAGGTGAACGCCACAGTTCTGCTACTCCTCCTCTTCTTCCTCCTGTGCGTGTGTGTGCGTGGCTGTGTGGATCAGCAGGTGGGCAATTATGTTAATTGTCATTGTCGTTTCAAGTTTCTTACTTTAACTGAACTAGTGATCAACTAATTAAATCTCATAGGTCCCTCCTGATAACTGGATCGCTGCTGTTTTGTCTCCGGACCTCTGTGTGAACTGTTGCGCCGACGAATTTCAGCACGCTCGGCTGTTTCCTACGTCTGGATCCCGGTGGCTCTTACCGGTGGTTAAATTGTTTGGGGTGTGGCATCGGTTCGCCCAGCTCACATCCCGCTGCGGCGTGCTCTTTTAACTTAGTTTGGGGGAAGTTACTGGGTTTATTTTGCTTTATTTTGTAAATTACTTTGTTGTTTTTTTTAAATTATACTGGGGTGTTCATGATATTTGTTAATTGTAGTTTCTTTTGCAGCTGAAGCCCGGTGCTGGTGTGGTGACGGTGTCTTCCTCCTTTGTGTGCCATGATTCCTGAGTTTGGGTTGTCTCACTGTGACTGGTGCCTTTTTATTAATAAGGGTTATTTTTGTTTTTCTGCGTTTAGTGGAGGCCGTCCCTCAGTATTGGGTCATGCAACCGGTAACCTCAGCTCCTGTGGGGTTTTTTTTTTTTAGGTTTTTTTTTTATTTTTTTTTCTCTTTTAACAATTATTTAAAAAATATTTTTAAATTAGGATTTAATAAACTGACTTTGTAAATGCGGATCTCGTCTCAGTTGTCACCCATAATATTCTCTGGGTGAAATTCCCAGGGTGGCGTTGAGCTTTTTATCCTTGGGTTTGGGTTTATAGTACATTTTGTTTTGATATTATATTTTTTTACTTCTGCTCTCTTACAGCCATGTCAGAATTTAATTTTACACACATTAGCAACAAGTAACGCTACAATGAATAGCATCTGCCAAATGATGAATGAAGTGGCAGGAGAGGTACATACCGACTGCGACAGACCTTGAGTTGCATGTACTTAAAGACTACACAGTTAAAGCACCAGTCCAAAAATCGAGATACATGTTCAATAAACAGGCAATGGTTAACTACAAGAAGGCACATGTCAACATACTTAAGATTAGGCATGCATTGGTTTCCCAGAATCATATCGAGGGTCGATGTCCAGATATCCAGAAGGCAGTAGCAGGCCCTCGTAGGCAAGATGATAACAATACAGGAACGCAAATTTGGTTGGCAACTTGAAGACAATTGAGAGCAAGGAAAGACCGATGGACATGAACTGGCACAAGGCTGTCGATAGTCTGTCAAGGAGGCAGAAACTGGAGAGAGCTTGTATAGTCCTGCACACAGGTGAGACAGGGAAACGATTAGGCATGACTCAGGTATGCTGTTTGGTAAACAGTCTTTTCCAAACATATTTATTGAAGTTTTTTGCAAAGCAGGTATAACAAGGACAGCGTACAAAAACTGACAAATATACCTCACAGAAGGGAGTAAAATAAAAATAATACTCGTAAAAAAAAGAATAGTTCGGGGAGACTAAGAAGATACAGCACAATACAAACTAAAGTTTTATATCTTATCAAGCTATAGCTCTGCATGTCTTTCCCAGGCCAGATCTATAATCGCCTGGCACACACTCTTACAAACAGATGCAGTGGCGTCCAATGTTACACATTAGGACATAGGAATGGTGTCCCGATCCAGATCACAATATATAAAAACAGGGGTTTACATCCATCAATATCTATATAGAATAGACATATTAAAATGGAATGCTTCCACTGACTGAGGGTGGAAGCTTGATCATTGATCCATGCAGCCAGGACACATTTCCGGGCACAGTGAAGCAGAATATGTGAAAGGCTGCTGTTGCGGAAATGAGCAGGTAGCTCCACATTTAGTCCCAACAGGCAAGTCCTTGCGCTCAGATGCGGATTGCACTTGAAAATTATCTTTTTCTGGTTAACAATGATAATCCAGAACTGTTGAAAATAAGGTCAGCTTCACAAACAGTGAATAATTGATCCAACAGCTGATGGGCTTTTTCTGAGTTCTGATAGAGTTGGATTCATCCTTTGTCTGGCTTCAGGAGTAATATATATAGCCTATGCAAAATTGTGATTTGTCTCTCCCAAGCACTGTTAAACACCAGAACCTTGGAGGGCTGTCTGCATATGGCATTCCAGTCTTCAGGCTCTATTGTGCCCACGTAAGTCTCCCATCTGCCTTTTACTTTGCCAGAATTATCTACATTTATATTAATGAGGGCCTTATAAAGTATCTTTCTGACTTGTAAGGAATTTAAGGAAATCTTTATTTGTGATGCCATATTTGCTTTTAACTTGTCGGAGCCTCCCTGAATGATGTCTCCCACAACTTTGACACCTTTGTGCTTCCAGTCAACGAGACCGGACTGAAGTCTCTAGGTGAAAAGTCCGGGTCTTCATGAATAGGAGTTAGCAAAGACAAACAAGTACTGTATCCTTCCAATTTCCTGTCTTTATGCCAGATGTTTAACATATTATTCAAAAGCACATTGTCTTTTACTAGCGCTGCAACCCTGGCGGGAGGGACGTAGAACACATTCTGCATAGAAATCCTAGCTAAAGAGGCGGATTCAGCTAAGATTCTATAAAGAGATTTTTTTGATACCGGTGTCTCGTCTAATGGCGGTACCTAAAGGCTCCACAGCTAGTGCAAATGCCAGTGGGCTCAAGAGGGTAGCCCTGCCTTGTACCCCATTCGATTTTAAAATGACTAGAGCTGAGCCTATTTGTGATTACAGCTGAAATGGGTTTCTTCAAGAGTATGAAAAATAGCTAGGTCCATTATAGCCTGTCAAACACCTTCTCCACATCAAACAAAATGACCAGGGCTTCTGCCTTGTAGAGGGAGGAATGCTGAATAACGTTAAGTAGGTGTCTCACATTGTGTGAAGAACAGCTTCCATGTATGAAGCCCGCCTGGTTTTGACCGAGGTGGAGAAACTTTTGACAGAGGGGAGAAACTCTTCCAAATGTGAGGCCAGGATCTTTGCAAGAAGTTTTAAATCTTAGTTTAACTGATTTGGGCCTATATAAAGGACACTCTTCAGATAGTTTCCCTTTTTCAGCGCCGGGGAGATATTAGCCCCCATAGACACCACAAAGGAAGACTATAATGGTATTAAATATTTTATTAAAATCACTTAATACCTGGCTTTATTTTTGGGGAGTAAGTGGATACAGTTCTCAGAACGCTGGGTGGCGTGAATCGCTGCAGCGTCATAGGAGTCTGAGATGCGGATCTGAGCCTATGTAATCTCTGTATCCAGGGTGGTGATAGTAGACAAGCAGGCCTCGAGCTTTTACAAAAAGCTCGAGGCCTGTAAAACCAGAAAATCTCAAAGTTTTTTTGCAAGCTGTACATTCTATATATACAGGGGTTGGACAATGAAACTGAAACACCTGGTTTTAGACCACAATAATTTATTAGTATGGTGTAGGGCCTCCTTTTGCGGCCAATACAGCGTCAATTCGTCTTGGGAATGACATATACAAGTCCTGCACAGTGGTCAGAGGGATTTTAAGCCATTCTTCTTGCAGGATAGTGGCCAGGTCACTACGTGATACTGGTGGAGGAAAACGTTTCCTGACTCGCTCCTCCAAAAAACACCCCAAAGTGGCTCAATAATATTTAGATCTGGTGACTGTGCAGGCCATGGGAGATGTTCAAACTTCACTTTCCATGTTCATCCAAACCAATCTTTCACCAGTCTTGCTGTGTGTATTGGTTGCATTTTTCATCCTGATACACGGCACCGCCTTCAGGATACAATGTTTGAACCATTGGATGCACATGGTCCTCAAGAATGGTTCGGTATCCCTTGGCAGTGACGCGCCCATCTAGCACAAGTATTGGCCCAAAGGAATGCCTAATATGGCAGCCCAAACCATCACTGATCCACCCCATGCTTCACTCTGGGCATGCAACAGTCTGGGTGGTACGCTTCTTTGGGGCTTCTCCACACCAATAACTCTCCCGGATGTGGGGAAAACAGTAAAGGTGGACTCATCAGAGAACAATACATGTTTCACATTGTCCACAGCCCAAGTTTGCGCTCCTTGCACCATTGAAACCAACGTTTGCCATTGACCTGGGGTGACCAAAGGTTTTGGGCTATAGCAGCCCGGCCGGGGTAATTGACCCTGTGGAGCTCCCGACGGACAGTTCTGGTGGAAACAGGAGAGTTGAGATGCACATTTAATTCTGCCTTGATTTGGGCAGCCGTGGTTTTATGTTTTTTGGATACAATCCAGGTTAGCAGCTGAACATCCCTTTCAGACAGCTTCCTCTTGCGTCCACATTTAATCCTGTTGGATGTGGTTCGTCCTTCTTGGTGGTATGCTGACATTACCCTGGATACCGTGGCTTTTGATACATCACAAAAACTTGGTGTCTTGGTCACAGATGTGCCAGCAAGACGTGCACCAACAATTTGTCCTCTTTTGAACTCTGGTATGTCACCCATAATGTTGTGTGCATTTCAATATTTTGAGCAAAACTGTGCTCTTACCCTGCAAATTGAACCTTCAAACTCTGCTCTTACTGGTGCAATGTGCAATCAATGAAGACTGGCTACCAGGCTGGTCCAATTTAGTCATGAAACCTCCCACACTAAAATGACAGGTGTTTCAGTTTCATTGTCCAACCCCTGTACATTCTCCTGTAGGTTACTCGACGGGCTCAGCGCTCCCAGACCGCCCTGCAGGCCCAGATAACTCGTCTGTCCCAGGACAAGAGGAGGCTCCAGGAGGAGATGGCAGCTCTGTTGGCTCAGAGAGAGGAGCTGGAGAGAAAGTGCCTGGATTATAGGAAAGAACAGGCTGACATCCTGCCTCGTCTGGAGGAGACCAAGTGGGAGGTGAGACAGGAGATGTTTCACTTGACTAGTTTAGTAAAATGGCTGCAGGCCTGCATCCAAGTAGGATTATTAGGTGAGCCTTCAGCATCTATGTCCATAAACAAAGTCAACATCTCTCTGTCAGGCAAACTGCAACCGCATTTCTTTGCTTTGAGAAACAAAGAAGAGAAGAGCCGAACTCTTGCTTTTCCCAAACAAACTTCTGAAATAATTTAAACACTGTTAAATGCTGTTGGATAAATCTATTGTAGAGATATTTCAGGCAGAATATTGCGATTGTTGTTATTGTTATGATATTCACTCAAGCAATAATTTTAATCTTATTTTAAATGGGAAGAAAAGTTGTTGAGCTGTTTAATATTATCCTAATTTTCAAAAGGAAACGTTGACCAAAATGTGTCTCTTCTGATTAAGATGTTAGTTGTGTATATATATATTTTATTTAATATTTAATAAGTCACAAATCTTTGGTTGCATATTAGATAAAATATTCAAAACAGGTCCGCTCGTACAGGGACCGAATGGCCCCTAATAAAGGGGACTGGTGGCCTAGCAGGGGAGTGGTGGCCTAGTGGTTAGAGCAGGAGGTTTGTGTTCCAGAGGGGACACAAGGGGCAGGGTTCGTATCCCACAGATTGCCACTCTGGGTCCCTTAGCAAGACCCTTAGCCCCAGAATGCTCCCCGGGCGCCGCACAATGGCAGCCCACTGCTCCCCTATAAGGGATGGGTTAAATGCAGAGGACAAATTTCATTTTTATTGTGACCAATAAAGATGATTATTGTTGTTATTGGTACGCCCCCGATTCCATACTGGAGCACCCCCCACAAGGCATCACACAGTCGAATGCCTTCTCCAGGTCCACAAAACACATGTGAACCGGTTGGGCAAACTCCCATGAGCCCTCGAGTACCCTGTAGAGGATATAGAGCTGGTCCAGTGTTCCACGGCCGGGACGAAACCACACTGCTCCTCCTGAAGCCGAGGTTCGACTATCGGCCGGACTCTCCTCTCCAATACCCTGGCGTAGGCCTTACCAGGGAGGCTGAGGAGTGTGATCCCCCTGTAGTTGGAACACACCCTCCGGTCACCCTTCCGGTCTGCGTACCGGACTTACCAGGGAGGCTGAGGAGTGTGATCCCCCTGTAGTTGGAACACACCCTCCGGTCACCCTTCCGGTCTGCCAGTCCAGAGGCACTGTCCCCGACCGCCATGCAATGTTGAAGAGGCGTGTCAACCACGACAGCCACAACATCCAGAGATTTGAGGTACTCAGGGCGGATCTCATCCACCCCCGAAGCCGTGCCACCGCGGAGCTTTTTAACCACCTCGGTGACTTCAGCCTGGGTGATGAAAGAGTCCAACCCCGAGTCCCCAGCCTCTGTTTCCACCAGGGAATGCGTGATGGCAGGATTGAGGAGATCCTCGAAGTACTCCTTCCACCGCCCGATAATGTCCCCAGTCGAGGTCAGCAGCCTCCCACACCCACTATAAACAGTGTTGGCGAAGCACTGCTTCCCCTTCCTGAGGCGCCGGACGGTTTGCCAGAATCGCTTCGAGGCCGACCGGTAGTCCTTCTCCATGGCCTCACCGAACTCCTCCCAGGCCCGAGTTTTTGCCTCTCCCACAGCTCGGGCAGCAGCACGCTTGGCCTCACAGTACCCGTCAGCCGCCTCAGGAGTCCCACAAGCCAACCACAGCCGATAGGACTCCTTCTTCAGCTTGACACCATCCCTTACTGCCGGTGTCCACCACCGGGTTCTGGGATTGCCGCCGCGACAAGCACCGCAGACCTTACGGCCGCAGCTACGGGCAGCAGCATCGACAATAGATGCGGAGAACATGGTCCACTCGGACGCTATGTCTCAAACATCCCCTGGAATCTGGTCAAAGCTCTCCCGGAGGTGGGAGTTGAATACATCCCTGGCCGAGGGCTCCGCCAGGCGTTCCCAGCAGACCCTCACTATGTGCTTGGGCCTGCCAAGTCTGTCCAGCTTTCTCCTCCTCCAGCGGATACGACTTTGTTGTCGTATCATCAGATACGACAACAAAGTCGATCATTGACCTCCTGCCTAGGGTGTCCTGGTGCCAAGTGCACTGATGGACACCCTTATGCTTGAACATGGTGTTCATTATGGACAATCCGTGACTAGCCAAGAAGTCCAATAACAAAACAAAACCACTCGGATTCAGATCGGGGCGGCCATTCCTCCCGATCACGCCTCTCCAGGTGTCACTGTTGTTTCCCACGTGGGCGTTGAAGTCCCCCAGCAGAATAATGGAGTCCCCGGGAGGGGCACTATCCAGCACCCCCGACAGGGACACCAAGAAGGCCGGGTACTCCGCACTACCACTCGGTCCGTAGGCCGAAACGACAGTCGGAGACCTATCCCCGACCCGAAGGCGCAGGGATGCGACCCTCTCATCCACCGGGGTAAACCCCAGCACAAGACGGCTGAGCTGGGGGGCAACAAGCAAACCCACCCCAGCCCGCCGCCTCTCCCCTTGGGCCACTCCAGAGTAGAAGAGAGTCCAGCCCCTCTCAAGGAGTTTGGTCCGCATTGCCGGCACTAAGTCGGACCTGTTCCCGGTGCGTGTTGGACTCCGGCAGGGCTGCCCTTTGTCACCGGTCCTGTTCATAACTTTTATGGACAGGATTTCTAGACGCAGCAAGGGGCCGGGAGGGGGTCTGGTTTGGGGACCAGTGGATTTCGTCTCTTCTTTTTGCAGATGACGTGGTCCTGCTGGCCCCCTCTAGCCAAGACCTACAGCATGCGCTGGGGCGGTTCGCAGCCGAGTGTGAAGCGGCTGGGATGAAGATCAGCTCGTCCAAGTCAGAGGCCATAGTACTCAACCGGAAAAGGGTGGCTTGTCCTCTTCAGGTTGGAGGGGAGTTCCTGCCTCAAGTGGAGGAGTTCAAGTATCTCGGGGTCTTGTTCACGAGTGAGGGAAGAATGGAGCGGGAGATCGACAGACAGATCGGGCGGCTGCCCGCAGTATGGGGGCGCTTTGCCGGTCCGTTGTGGTGAAGAGAGAGCTGAGCCGAAAAGCGAAGCTCTCAATTTACCGGTCGGTCTACGTTCCTACCCTCACCTATGGCCATGAACTTTGGGTCATGACCGAAAGAACGAGATCCCGGATACAAGCGGCTGAAATGAGCTTCCTCCATAGGGTGGCCGGGCACTCCCTTAGAGATAGATTGAGGAGCTCGGCCATTCGAGAGGGGCTCGGAGTAGAGCCACTGCTCCTCCACATCGAGAGGAGTCAGTTGAGGTGGCTCGGGCATCTATACCGGATGCCTCCTGGACACCTTCCTCAGGAGGTGTTCCAGGCACGTCCCACCGGGAGGAGGCCCAGGGGACGGCCCAGGATACGCTGGAGGGACTATGTCTCTCGGCTGGCCTGGGAACGCCTTGGGCTCCCCCCGGAGGAGCTGGAGGAGGTGTCTGGGGAGAGGGACGTCTGGGTGTCTCTGCCGAGTCTGCTGCCCCCGCGACCCAGTTCCGGATAAGCGGAAGACGACGAGTACCAGTATTCAAAACAGGCATCTAAGCACCAAGACGTTATGAGAGGAAAACAACTCTAAATATACAGGTTAATTTTTTAATGCAAGGAAATATTTGGGCTACTCTGCAAATTTACTTTTGTGATGGTACAGCAGAAAATACTTTTTTGACTGACATGCCTCTCAAACAAGTGACTGGCTTCCCTTGCGTCTAAGATCTCCTATGAGGACTTGTTTACTCTAAGATGCCATTCTTTGCTGGAGTTTTCTAACGGCGAGATTTGGACCTCCTTGTCACTGTTTGCGCCCAAGAGAAACTTGGTTCCTTAATCAGTCTTATTTGTTTCAGTTTAGTTGTTTTTAACTTAATAATTATTGCTCTGACTGTATATATTGGCACGTTTATGAGAGTAGTTACTTTCATGTAGCCATGTCATGATTCATAAAGATCAACATGCTTCTTGCTTCAAGTGCATGTTCTTGTTTTATAGAACAGCTAAGAGAAATTGGCCTCTGTTTTACATCATATTTATAGCCCATGGAAACAGTAAACATGGATTACTTATTAGAAGTTCCTATACTTTCTCAGGAACCTAAACATATAAACTATAAACTACACAATGCTTCTGCACCATTTATTTTATGAGACTTGTCAACTGTGCGAACAATAATTTTGTAAAATACAATTGTTTCACTCAAATGAAATGAATTAAAAAAACATCTGTGTGAAGCTATGCTATGACAATAAAATATTTATTTTAAAGGTCTTTTACACATTTACCAGGGGTGCCAATAACTGTGGATCATTATAACCTTTATGCAACTGAGACATTGTTCCTTTGGCAGGTGTGTCAGAAAGCAGGTGAGATCTCCTTGCTGAAGCAGCAGCTCCGGGAGAGCCAGGCTGAAGTGACCCAGCGGGCCGGAGAGATGGTGGCCTTGAGGGGCCAGCTGAAGGAGCTCAATGCCCAGCTGAGGGAGCGGGAGGAGGTCATGCTCGGCCTGAAGGACTCCTACAGCACGAAGTGTCTGGAACTGGAGAAATGTGAAGGCGAGCTGAGGAGGACGCTGTCTGAGGTGGGCTTTTTAAAGCAAAACCGACTCAAAGCTGAGGACTTAATATATATTAATATATGATAAAAAAAAAAAGCACAATGAGGTTTTTTATTCATGTACATTTAAAGGCCGTCAACATTGTCTGTATTAAAGCTCAAGTTTGTCTCTGGGGGAAAATGAGCTCAGTTTCTAAATATAATGTTCAGATTCACTCTAAATGGGTCATTATTTTTATATATATATATATATAAAATTGTGTGTGGACAGATGTTTATTACCTTATATATTCATTCAAATTAATAAAAACTCAAAAGTTAGGAATTTGTTGGTAAAAAATCAATACAATGGGAAAAAAATGCATATCTTTTTATGTGCAAATTTTGTAGTAGTTTTCGAAAGTGTGACCCTATCTAAGAAAAAAACGTATGAAAATGGCTGCAAACTATATGCATTGTGGCTGGGGTTGGTGCAGGGGTCCTGAACCCTTAACTTTGGGGACTGCATGCCTAATCATGGCAAGTAATTCAAGCATCTGAGTCAGGTGTATTGGAGCATTTAAATGTTGCAGGACCACCTGCAAGGATCCTGGTTGGGGACCTTTGCTTTAACCCATGCGTCCAGTGGTGCTTTTTGTCTTAATCTTACATGCATGTATTCTTTGGGGCCTCCTCAAGAAATCATAGAGGTAAGCACTGTTGCTAAATGCAGAGAGGCATCACACGCTTGTTTGACATGAGCAAACAGCCATACCTCCTACAAACGGATCAAAATTAAGGAAATCCACTAAGAGGTGGGGTAGTGGAAAGGCTGTGTAAACTGGTGCCTCTAATGTCAGCGCACCCATTCAACACAGGGGGGCGCCAAGTCCTTACTGAATACACGTAAAAAAATTGCAGTAAGACTGCATATTTCTTTATTTTCATCATTGCCTCCAACATCTGATGCCATCCATGCTTTTATCTAAACTGCCACTTCATGAGTCATATAGCATGCAGTCATTTTCATGTGTTTTGGATTAATTTGCTCCAAATCTCGTTTTGCTCTTAAATACCAGAGATATGCTTTTTGTTTCGTTATTGATATGATTTTCTACCAACATACTCATAACCTTTGAGTATTCTCAGACTCTAACAAGAATTTGATGACTGTCTTGGGTTTGTGAAAAGTGCAATGCAATGTTGATTACACAAGTCACAAACTAATTTACTATCAGGATTGGTAAATTCACAACTACCGAGTGATGAGCGATTAATCCTCAAAATCCTTTGGAGGGATTTGAAAAACTTGGCTGAGAGTCTGGGAAAAATTGAGGATTGAGTAACTGTATATACATAGTATAACAACTGCAGCTTGTTTTCTCTTTTTTCTTTATTACTGAATGAGCTTATGAACAGCTTAGACACTTGTGTACAAAACCTTTAGAGCTTTCCATTACAACAGTAAGTCGCAGCAACCAAGACGCACTCCACGAATCTGACTTTTATGGAAGGCTGACCTAAAGAAAGTTACTGTTCAAAAAAATTCAGAAGACATTTTGGTTCTCAGTTTACCACAAGATATATAGCGGACAACGCAAGCCTGTGGAAGAAGGTGGTCCTTTCAGATGAGACCAAAATTAAGTTTTTTTGGTCTGCATACAAAACACTTTGTGGCAGAAAACTAACACTGCAAATTACCTGAAATTCACACTCCAAACTGTGAAGCACAGTGATGGCAATATCATGCTTTGGGGATGATTTTTCCCAGCAGGGAGGGGGAAGCTGGTCAGAGTTAATGAGAAGATGGAGTGAGCTCAATACAGGGCAACCCTGAAGGAAAATGTGGTAGAGGCTGCAAAAGATATAGAGTTGGCAACAGGTTCATCTTTCTTTAAGACAATGAGACCGAACATATGATTCAAATCAAAGAATAACCATCTTTTAGAGTGACCCAGTCAAAGCCCCAGACTGAAATCCAAGATAGAATTTAAGACGAGACTTAAATATTTATGTTTCTACTTCTAATCCAGTCTGGCTGAGTCTGAGCTGTTTTGCAAAAATAGAATGAGCAAATATTTCTTTTTTTAGATGTGCAAAACTGGTAGAGACATACCCCAAAAGACTTTAAGCTTTAGTTGCAGCTAAAGGTGGTTGAACTAAGTATTTAGAGGATGAATAGAGAAGCACACCACAATTTTTGCTTAGAACTGTAAACTACATCCTAACTACATCCTAAAGTTATAAGGCTTTATTTACATCAGTGTTCATTGTTTTCCACAGGTGTCCATCCTGAGGGAGAAGTTGGGTGTGTTTGAGGCAGAAGTGCTAAGTTTAAAGCGTGCTCTGAATGAAGCTAGCAGAGGGGCAGAAGTGACTGTGGGCCCTAACTTAGCTGCAGCAGGGCTGTTGCCACCATGGGGAGCTGTCCACTGCTCTCGAAACCCAACTGAGCCCTCCACCAGTTCGCTCACCCCCACATCCGACACCCTGCTCAGCCTGCAAAGTGATGAAGCTAAAGCCCAAAGGCAGGAAGCTCAGAGACAGGAGAGGCAGCAGCGTGAAGAAGCTCAGTGGCGCGATGTGCAGCACCGGCAAGATAACCATATGCAACAGGACATCCAGATGGGTCAGAACCCACAGATCAGACCAGAAGCCCAGCTCCGCCAGGAGGCTCACCTCCGCCACGAGGCCCAAATCCGTCAAGAAGCTCAAATACGTCAGGAAGCACAGCTGCGTCAGGAAGCGCAGCTTCGCCAGGAAGCCCAGCTCCGTCATGAGGCTCAAATGCGTCAAGAGGCCCAGCTCCGCCATGATTCACAACTCTGCCAGGACATGCAACTGCGTCAGGATGCGCAACAGCCACAGCGGGCCACAGACAGTCATTGGGATGAAGCAGGAGAGCTGCGCAGACAGCTTGAGCAGCTGCAGGCTGTATTACGCCTGGAACGCCAGCAGCGGGAGAGACAGGCCCTCAACTTTGACCAGGAACGGCACACCTGGCAGGATGAGAAGGAACGGGTTTTGAAATATCAGGCACAACTGCAGCTCAGCTATGTTGAAACTCTACAGAAAAACCAAGCTTTGGAAAAACGAATGAGCCAGTTGGGAAGCAAACAAACCACATCCTCCACCACTACTGTTACAACTACCACCACCACATCCCCAACCTCCTCCTCCAACTCTCCACCGCCAGCCATGTCACCTTTGTCTCCTCAGCAGCCCCCTTCCTTCTCTGGTCCTGCTTCTCTTTCTGGCCCTCCTTCTCTTTCTGGTTCTTCATCTCTTTCTGGTCCCCCTTCCCTTTCCGGTCCTCCTTCAATCTCTGGTCCTCCTTCACTATCTGTTCCTCCCTCCCTCTCTGGTCCCATCGCCCTCACCCTCTCCCCGCCCTGTGAAGACCAAAAGGGCCCCCCGTCGCTCCATCAACTTGCTCCTCCCTGGGCCGGACCGTCACGCCTGGAGAGGATAGAGTCAACAGAGATATAGACACAGCTTCATGAAGCTAATGCTAATTTTTTTCTACACTCACAGTGGCAAGGCCTCTTACACAAAACCCATTTCAGCATACAGTAGAAAACAAGGTCTAAAACAATTTCAAACACATTTTCAAAGCAACAAAGCTATCCGGAACAAACATCATATCAACAGGAAGCTGACCTGCATTCTTCATTATCGCTGAATTTTTAACCTCCTGAGAGGCCTTTTTGTGTCTCTCAGTGTTGCACACTGATACATCTTACATTATCTGAAACATGTGCCACAGTGATGGATGGCAAAAATAAAAAACAAAGAAAAAGAATTTTAATTACAGCACTAAAACATGCGTCATTCAATGCCCATGCTAGAAAAGGAACCAGACAATCAGGGATATTGTCAGAAATGATCAAAAAGAATATATTGTGCTGTTTATTCACTGTAAGTCTGTGTCACTGGTTATGTAAAAGTAGAATTAGGTGTCAGAGTGTGTGACTTCAACTTACATTTTTGGCCAGAGAGCGCCTTACCCCACCCTTCCCAGCAAATGTAAGAGAGTAAACTAGGGCTGGGAACTGAAGAAGAAGAAAAAAAAGATAGAGAGCTAGTTGTTTATTTTCAGTGCTTTAAAAGTAATATCAGCAAACCAGCTGCGCAAGACTATTATGTGGGGCTGGACTGTTTACTTCTTAAATCTCAGCAGATGTTGACCTCCAAGGTCTCTCTCTCACACACACACACACACAGATTCTTCATGCACAGGGTCCAACGTACATGACCCACTTAAACACTAAGACCAAGAGAATTTATATTTTCTACAATTGAATTTAAATACAATTGCTTAGCAGATAATCAGCCCAAACTGAGTATAGATTACATTTTTTCACTTAAGAGAACTCAATCAGCTCTCACTTCAGATTCTCTGCAGTGACTAAAGACGAAAACTAGAGGTCACGGGAGCAAGTTTCCAGCCGAACTCCTTCGCTGAACTGTAAGAACGTGAATGTACACACACCGTTTGAATTTGAATATTATTATGATAATTGTGTCTTGTGTACATTCACAGCCAAGAAACCAGTCAGTCAGGCAGTCGGTACCCCCAAAGTGAAGAATTTTATAGAATGTATGATATAATTGCAGAAAGAAATACCTATAATAGTTATAGATTGTAAATGTGCGGGTGTGAGAAAATATGAAAGTGTGCATGTGTGTACATATGAAAAGCTTCAGCTTATGAGATTGAAGATAGAGGGACTAGTGGCAATAAAAACGGAGATATATGAAGAGAAAACATACAATGTTTATTCAAAAAAAATGTTGAGACTGAGTAAAATGCAAATAAAAACAAATTGCAATGATTTGCAAATCTCATACAAGCATATAAGACGATCTTCCATAAGGTGGCAATGATCAGTCTTATAGATAAGGTGAGGAGATCTGTCATCCAGAGGGAGCTCGGAGCAGAACTGCTGAAAGACGTCAGTTGACATCTTTGATTTTGAGGCATGTCCCATCGTGAGGAGACCCTGGGGCAGACCCAGAACTCACCAAAGAGGCTGTATTTCCCTTCTGGCCTTGTGATACCCCCGAATGGGCTAGAGAGTGTCACTGGGTAGAGGGATCCTTGGGTTTTCCTCCTGGACGTGTTACCCCGGAAAACCTAATCTCTACGATAAGTGTAACACAATGGTTGGATAGATGGATGATAAACCCATATTTTACTCACTATGGGTCTCAGTTGTTTTTAACCCAGTTTGTTTACTGACCTGTTGCTAATTAACCTAATTAGTTACACATCAGAGACAACACTTGTAAGTGGAACTTCACAATATTTGTATTTGCAGTCGTCGTTGCAGTATCAATATGTGCAATTTCACAATCATAAAGGACTGCTTGGATATAATATTTGGTTGGATATTATATTTCAAATATCAGGCATTCATCTGGATATTGATAATATATTTTGCCATCTGGGTGGACTCTAACTGCCCTACATCCTTCATGTATATCTTTTGTGGCTAAGATGCTAAGGATAATGGAGAGTGATGGGCACCTCAGGTAATGGTAAAGACAAAAAAAAGTGTGACAAATGTGGGCTAGTCATAATGGATTTCATCAATGCAATTTTCAGCAATTGTATCACAATTAAATATTTTCCAGAAATCATGCAGCACTACCTGTGGGGTAGCAAAGTGGTTTAAATCAGGGACCGGAAACTGTGTGGCAGTTATCAAGGGATCACACTTGTCAGCCTTCCTGGAAAAGCTTTCTTTAGGCTCTTACCAATTGTCAAGCCTCAGATTCAAGAGAAGCGGTATATGTCAAAATGTTGGTTATACTGACAATTACGGAGGCAGGACAGCAGTTTTAACAGTTTATTTGTAACACGACCAGAATGAGACTGAACTCCGACAGGATCTGCCAGAGGGATTGCAAATAACCGGTTTTATTTATGAAACGTGGAATGGACACGAAGGTGAGAGGGCAGTTTTAGGAAGGACTGATAATGGAATCAATCTTGAAGGGGCCAAGGAATCTTGGTGCGTGATTCTTCGAGTATGCTTTAAGAATGAAGTTCCGGGAGGAAAGCCAAACCTGCAGGTGTCCTTCTGTCAGCATATTTCTTGTTTTGGCGGGAGGTTCATTGCAGGGCGGTTTTGGGTTGATTCAAAATTGTCTGGCTGCGGAGAAGATAGGTCTTTACTAATGGAAGGATGGAGTCAGGGAAAGAGGCAGGGAGGGGTGAAGGCTGGAAGCCTATAGAGGCTTCGAAAAGGTGACAGACCAGATGCTGCTGAAACATGGGTGTTGTGGGCATATTGAACCTACATGAGATGGTTGCTCCATGAAGTGGGATTGTTAGTGCAAAGGCACCGGAGGATGTTCTTGAGTTCTTGTTTCAGTCTTTCACATTGGCCATTGGTTTGTGGGTGGAACCCAGAGGAGAGCTGGGATTTAGCTCCCAGAGCAGAGCAAAAATGTTGTCACACATGAGAAATGAACTGGGGCCCTCTGTCGGAAATGATTTCCCAAAGGGATGCCATGGAGCCTGAAAACATGGTTTTAAGAAGCTTAGCAATTTCAGCAGCAGAAGGGAGTTCTGAAAGAACCAATAAATGAGAGGCTTTGGAGAAGTGGTCGATGATGGATAATATGACCGTTTTATTTTTGGATGGAGGGAGACTAGTAACAAAATCTAATGCGATCTCAGACCAAGGGCAACTGGGAATTGACAGTGGTTGAAGCAGACCAGCAGGAGGTCTGTAAGAAAATTTGTTCCTAGCGCATGTTGCGCAAGCAGAAACATACACCACGGCATCTTTATTTAAAGAGGGTCACCAGAGGTATCTACAGAGCAGTCCAATGGGGCGACTGGAGCCTGGATGGTTAGAGAATCTAGATGAATGTGCCCAATGGATTACCTGAGATCTGACGCTTGATGGCACACATAGGCAACCAGGTGGACCTCCTCCAAGATCAGGTTCATCTTGTTGTGCTTTGCGGATTCGCAGGACAGGGCACCAATGACTCTGGCCTAGGGGATAATGGATTTCGGTTCTTGATCTTCATCTGAAACAGAAAATTGTCTGGAGAGGGCATCAGGTTTGACGTTCTTGGAGTCAGGACGGTAAGTGATAGTAAAGTTGAACCAGAAGAAGAATAATGACCAACATGGCTGACGGGAATTGAGACGCTTAGCTGTTTAGTTGTTATTGGTGCCTCCATTCACTGTGGCTCAGTAGGAAGAGTAGTCGTCTTGCAATCAGAAGGGTTCGATTCCAGCTTCCTCCTGCCATATGTCGATGTGCCCCTGGGTAAGGCACTTAACCTCAAGTTGCCTACCGATCTGTGTATCGGTGTATGAATGTGTGAGCGTTAGTAAGTGCGATTGGGTGAATGTGGCTCTAGTGTAAAGCGCTTTGAGTGGTCTGTATGACTGGAAAGGCGCTATATAAGTTCAGTCCATTTACCATTTACCCAGGGCCATTCTGATGGTGAGGAGTTCACGATCCCCAATGTCATAATTGCGTTCTGCTGGAGAAAAACGTTTAGCAAAGAACACGAAGGTATGGAGCTTACCATCTGATGGAGACCGCTGGGAGAGGACAGCTCCGACCCCTGAGACTTGGGATCCGGATGGGTAAGAATGCTGTGAAGTACCTTTGTTTCAGGGTGGTGAAGGATTTCTCAGCTACTGGGGACCAGGTGAAGGGTTTCTTGATGGAGGTGAGTGCTGTGAGTGGGAATGCAATGAGGCTGTAATCATTGATGAAGCAACAGTAGACGTTGGCAAACCCAAGAAATCGTTGGAGCTGTGTTTGCTTGGTAGGTGTAGGCCTGTCCACCCTCAAAAATGAATCCAAGGAAAGTTATGTATGACACATGATATTCTCAGCTTTTACAAACAGACTGTTTTCAAGGAGCCGTTGGAGAACCATGTTTCATGTTTTTGTTGGGGTGTTTGGAGAAGATCAAGATGTCGTCAAGGTAAACGAAAACAAATACGTCAATAAAGTCTCCCAGGACATCGTTTACCAGAGCCTGGAAAACAGTAGGGGAATTGGTTATACCAAATGGCATTACTAGATGCTCAAAGTGTCCAATGGAGGTATTAAAAGCGGTTTTCTCTTCATCCCCTTCTCTGATCCGAACCAGATGGTAGGCGTCCCATAGGTCCAGTTTGGTAAAGATTATGGCTCCTTGAACTGATTCGAAAGCTGAAGAAAGAAAAGAAAGTGAATATTTATTTTTGACAGTTATTTCATTTAGGTTACGATAATCAATGTAGGGTCTCAGGGTTTCATCCTTTGCGAAAAAAAAACCCCAGCACCTACTGGTGTCTAGGAGGGACGGATTATGCTGGCCTTTAAGAAGTCTTTTAAGTACTGCTCCATGGTCTCACATTCCGCATCAGACATGCGAAAAAAGGCACCCAGATGGTAAGGGAAGGAGATCTATGGCGCAGTGACAAAGCCAAACTGTTGTTGAGCACTCTTTGGAGATCATGATACTCAGGGGGAATGTTGGAGAGGTCAGGGGCTGACTGAGGTTCAGCAGGGGAAGAAGAGGAGCCACAGAGCAAATGTTGGATTTTAAAATGAACGGGGGTAATCGGTCTGATTGATAGCGCCTGCCAGCGACCCCGGTTTTACTGGCGGGCCAGATCTTTTGGGGTAACTGGGCAACTGAGATGAAAATGACCAGACATACCACAGTAGAGACACTGGCGGACGTTAAGAGGCTTCTGTCTTTCCATAGGGTACAGTCGGGCTCTACTTATCTGCATAGGTTCAGGAAAATGAGGTCTTTGAGCTCTCTGAGGGTAGGGACCTGATGACGTCACAAGAGGTAATGAAGTGTGCTGCTTTGATGCTGAATTTCTTTGGGTCTTCTTTTCTCTGGCTCTCTCCCTTATACGCATTTTCTATGCGAAAGGATAAGTCAATAAGTTCCTCTAAAGATTTGTTTTCATTGCGGTAGGCCAATTCATCCATCAGTGTGTCAATCAGAGAATTTAGGAGGGCTCCTTCAAGGGTTGGGGAGTTCCAACTTGATTCTGCTGGAAATGTGCGGAACTCGATGGCCATTTCAGCAACAGATCTAGTGCCTTGTTTAAGTGTCCATAGATTCTTTGCAGCCCCCTCTTCACTCAGGCTTTGGGAGAAAGTCTGTTTGAATAAATCCATAAAATCTTGAAATGAATAGAACTAAATAGATGTTTCGTCAATGACCGCTTCAGCCCACCTTAACGCCTTGTTTCTGAGTAGGCCAGGAGGCATAACAGAAGTTTTAACAGTTTATTTGTAACACAACCAGAATGAGACTGAACTCGGAGTGGATCTGCCGGAGGGATCTGGACTAGCACTGAGGAGGAGAGGAGAGAGTTTATTGTTGTTTGGAGAAAGTTATTGGGAGTAGTGCAAGATAGGATTGACGTAAGCTTACTGTTGGTGGTGGATGATGGCTTGTGGGAGGTGGAAAGTCTTTTCCACAGAGGCTGAGTTTGGCTGGAGGAGTAGCAGGGCTTCAGCTGAGCATGCAGTGTTGGAGGGTGGACAGGCAAGGGTTTGGTGTTTCCAGGAGGTGATCTCAGAGCTGCAGGGCTGGACGTAAGAAAGGAAGGGAGACTCACGGCTGGTGCAGCAGGGAGTTGTTTCCAAAACTCACTGCATCATGAATACAGCGAACAGGAGCTTGGAATCCAGGACACTGTCACAGAATGATTAGATCTGCAAAGTAGGACAAGAAACTCCATTAGAGCAGGCTTTAGGAAATGCAGAAAACTGCAGAACACGGTCACATTGCCACGTTGGCAAAGACAACAGGCTGACCCCTCCCTCCAGGTTCCTGCTCCTTAAGAAGCCCTGGTGATTGGTCTCAATGAGAAACACCTGTTGCAGCTGCACTTGCCAGTCACACCTTGCAGGCGGAGAGAAACACAGCACAAAACACAATACCTTCCCACAGCCACTGTGGGTATGACAGTATAGCTATCCTCCGGCCGTGGAAGAGGGGAACTAATCTTTACTCCGGTAGAACTGCTGAGGGAGTCATGGACATTTGGTTGTCCTTTGCACAATCGTTTTGTGCTTGTAGAAAGATTTTTGAGATTGTGTTATCTAAGGCAATATTTGCTCTCGAGGACTATCCATGCCTTGTATAACTAAATCAGGAGCTGTGTCCACATTCTCAGGACACAGCTGGGATTGTTTTGAGTGCAGGTGGGACTGTCTAGGCTGCCGATATCACCAATCCTGTTTGTGGTATTCCTGAGCAGGATTTAAGGCATAGTGGTGGAGAGGAGGGTATATAGTTTGGGAGTCTCAGTGTCTCATCTGTCATTTTTGAGGGAGATGAGGTACTTTTTGCATGTTCAGGCCACGAACTACAGCGTGCACTGCTGATGTTGGCAGCAAAAATTTTTTAAATTGGAAAAAGCTGAGCTGACTGAAAAAGGGGGACCTTCTGGGATAGAATTCTTGAGGTCTGTGCTTCAAGCAGGTGATTTCAAATACCCTAGTGTCTTGTTTATGAATGAGGATAGGATGGAACGGGAGATGAATAGACTGGAGCTTCGGATGTAGTAATGCAGGCAATGGTGAAGAAAGAGCTGAACCATAAAGTGGATCTCTTGAAAAATCTGTTCAACTATGTTTTATTCCTCTCGTATGATAGTAAGATACGGGTCAGGACAGAAAAAAATGAGATCTATACAAGTGGCTGAATGGGCTTCGACTGTAGGTGCACCGTAAGAGATAGGGTTAAGAGTTTGTAATACATCTGCTGCAATTAGACATCAAAAGAAGTCAACTGAGGTGGTTACGGGCATAAGGGAGCCTCCCTTTGAAGGCTTTCAGGGTATGTCCCACTTGGTGAAAACTTGAATGACCAAGTACTGGCTGGAGGGACAATACATGTTTTCTTTCTGACCTGGGAACACCTATGGATCCAGCAGGATGAGTGGGACAGTGTTGCTGGGAGGAGGGATGTCTGTGTCTTCATCTCAGAGCTGTTACCCAAATGACCCAATCCTGGACAAGAGAAAGACGATGGATGTTGACAGTAATACAATTTCTTAGTTTGAACATTGTATATGTTTACTATGTCCTATTGTGCATAAAATATGGATTTAGAAGATTTGCTAATCATTGCATTGGGATTTTATTTACATTTAACACAATCTCAACTTTTTTTTTTTATTTGGTTTGTATAAATAAAAGGTACATAAAAGCTTGTGAGACTGGAATTTTAAACTGAGGGTGTGTGTATGTCATGGAAAACTTTTACTTTCTTCTGTATAATTCGCATAGACAAGCAGAGGAAAAGGAAGTTTAAAAAAAATTTAAAATGTGGAAGGTTTGCCTTTTTAAAGGAGAGCATTCAGGCTAACTGCACTATGTAGTGTCCTACACATGAGTAATGATGTACAGTAGGGTCAGAAGTGGATATCATGGCTTTTATAACTGTTGTTTATGCCAGCATTAAAAAAATGTTGCTCAAGAATATTATCTTATCTCTAAGGTATTACATAGTATTATCATCTTTATTACTGTTAATATGTTATGGTGAATTGAATGATGAAAAAATACGTGCCATTTTAGCTTTCCTTTCTGTGTTTTTTAACTGTGTAGCGAGCCAATTGGCTGACCATAATGGTGCAATCATAGCAACCTTGTCCAAAAAAAAATAACAATGTTCCTTTTGATGTAGGTGATGTAGTTACAGTATTGCATTGTTTAGAGAGCAAAATGCTTCTGGTTTTATACATGTTTCAAAACTTTATTGTTTGCATTTATGTTAGTAGTACTGCTCTGGCTTGATTAAAACCACTCATTTGTTCAAATTCAGCAGAACTAATAAAGATATGTGAATTATTCAGCCGTTTTTGTTCATGAGTAAGTCCTTTTAACACTGTGGCAAACACTCAAGCTTTAATTCTGGAAGGCAAAATATCAACGGAGAACAATATGTATAGTCATGAGTCATTTGTGTCTCCAGTTCTTTGACTTTTCTTGTTAGAAACCAGATTTTCTTTTAGTTACAATGATTTATTTTTACCTGTAATGAGTAAAAATAAAAATCCTTAACATGGTTTTCCAATATGCAGCTCAGGACTCTTCCTAGGTGTTAATCTCACTTTACATAATACGTAAATGAAATGATCTGATCTGATATAATAAACAACCTTTGCATTCCCTCTCAACTATTTTAAAACCAAATAGGCCTTATGGTTGTAGCTATTACATACAGTGGAAGGAAAAGTGTTAACCCTTTTCTCCTTAAATAGACTTCTAATGAGCCTATTAATATTATTAGACAAAACAAACAAAACCCTTTTTAGGCCCAAGCAGTAAAGCGCTGCGAAGGCCTATTGTAATCGCAGGATTTCTTATTTATTTTTTGCCCCTTAAAGCAGCTTTTTCAGGGCCTAAACATGTATCAAAACTCACCAAACTTTACCCAAAATTGTCCCCCAACAAAATATTTGAATTTTAATGGAATTGAAAAAGGGTGTGGGCAAACAGCTCTACTTGGAGGTATGCCCTAAAACCAACAGGAAGTTGGCTATTTTGGGTCAAATGGTCATTTTTGACGTTTCATACATGTCGAAATCTATTTTTGAGCTATCGACTTCAGATTTGGCCAGTATGCCCTTAAGGCATGGGGGAAAGTTATCAAAATCCTCAATTTGTGACCATGTTTAGGGGGCATGGCCAGACCACGAACTTAACCTACTCGCCAAAAAATTCAAACAGCTTCAACTTTTACAAAGAAAGGCTGATTGAAACCAAAGTTGGTATGATTGATGCCCTCTGGGTGCCTGAGGACCCTATGTGGTCATATGCTGACGTTGTCAAAGCTCTGCCCCCTGAGAACAGGAAGTCACTTTTTTCACTTGATAAGGGTCCTCTCTGACCCTCTTGGCCTGATCAACTTGAAACTGTGTCAGAAGACAGATAAGTTGGTCTAACTTCACTGGAGGGTGTGGCTATGGCGGCGTGGTGAAGTAAGACGTCACGCCATGGCCATACGTTTGGCTCTAGTTTCGAAATATATCATCTGATCTGCACCAAATTTAATATGATTGATCCTAGTCCAGTCCCCAAAAGAGATCTAGTGAAATATTTGATGGTCGTGGCCTAAGTCCTCCACAGAAAATTTATAAAAATCTGCCCCAAGCCATGCTTTGACTGAGGATTGTAAAATTTGGTACACATATGTAACTTCTCAAGACCTACAAAAAAGTATTTTGGAGCCTTGGTCCAAACCCCACTCCAAGTTGGCCATTTTGGAAGTAATTTCCTATTTTGATCCAATTTTTGCCATTTCTAGCCTCCGTGTCTGAGCAAACTCCTCCTACACCTTTTGGCTTACAGACCTTAAAATAACTCAATGTACTCTCAAGGCATTGGGGATCAAAAGTTATCAGAAGCTTTTTGTTGCATCAAAGCGTGTGGAAGTGGCAGTGTGGTGAATTTCGATATCTCGCCGTTTGTGAACGATTGCCTGATGCATGCATGATCCAATCTGAATATGGTTGATCTTTGCCATCCCCCAAACAGCTCTGTTGCATTACATTGGAATTTGGATAAATGGTGCCCCCTAGGAAACTTCAACTACTTTATCTACCTCATACATCATCGGATCTACTTCAAATTGGGTATGCATCATCGCTGACAAATGTGGAAAACATTGCCACAGTCAACTGACCAAGTGAGCGCATTTTGAACTCTTCTCGCAGGGGCCCAACTCACCATGAACAAAGGTCATACGAATGCTTGCCCATGACACCGCCTAGAGGCAACGTGCAGAATGGCACGGCCGGCTCGACAATGGCAAGGAGGCGGCAATGCCAGGCTCCCGCAGTCGCTACACAGGCCGAGTGGCGCTTTGTTGCAAGGGCCAGTGCTGCTTGTTGCTTTAATAAGGTTTTGGATCTACAATGATTTACAAATCCTCTCACTACAAAAATTCTGACTATTTGTTTTGCAAGTATTTCATGCTTAGTTTATTATTCAGCAGGTCAAAAACTCACAATCTAAGTTTTAATGATTTTAGTTGTTAAAATTATTGATTTTTTTTTTTTTTTTTTTGTGGCCCATGAGTACTCCCCACTTGATCCTGGCCAGTGACAACACGTTTGGACACTGCTGATCTAGACAATATAAGAAAGGCTCCTGAAAGAGCATAATACAGAGTGCATGTTGCAGCTCAGTAGACACACATCACACACACTACTAATTTAACATTACTCAAACAAAAATAGTCTGGGTTCCTTTTCTGAACTCCATTCATCCCACTGTAAAGATTGCCAGCCATGCCTGCCCTTCATGTGGAGGAGTAGATTTAACTGTGATAAGAAAACGCCTCTGCAGATGAGTCAACAAAACCAACACTTTAAAATGATTACCATTATACACAATGGCAAAGAATGTGTTGTTATAAAGCAAGAAACGAGACCGTTTAGCATTTCATCAAGATGGTTCAACAGCCACTCCCGCCACTGGAAAGGCAACTTTTAAAAAAAAAGACAAGTACGACCCTCCCGGGCTTCCTTAGCCTTACCGGTTGTTGTGTTTGTAGTATCAGTTAGCGCCTTGCTAGCTGCTTTATAAAGGTAACCAGAAGAGGAAATATAGAGTCCGAACAGGCAAGTGTTTGTGCGACCAAGCAGAATGTGTTTTGCACATTTTAGTTTTCTACATATTAATGTGTTTATTGATAGCGTCAGGCAGGTACATTAACAGATACATCGGATTGCTGGTGCTAGCGGCTGTTAGCTGCAGGAATAAACGAAATATTCGTGTGTGTACAGCTGCCACTGATAGCTGTGAAATAAACACGTTTTATAAGGCTTTTCAATGAGGCAAACGTTAGTGTATGTATTATATATCCTGGAAAATGTTTCAATGGCAGAGTGTTAAGTGTCTCTTATGTGTGTGTGTGTGTGTTTTGTTTTTATCAGCCCTGCCTTTTTTAGTGTAATAACTGAAAAATGACAAGCAAAAATTAAACCTCCCAGTTGAGAATATTTATTCAGTGGGGGGAGAATCCTAAAAATCCTAAAATGTTTAAAATATTTTTTGACAAATTCACGAGTGCCACAAATGTTAGTGCGCCAGCTGTCATTGATTTATGATTTTTCATGGTTGGTCTTTTCGTAGTCTCTAGATTTTCCAAAGTTCTCTCATGCTTTTTCCCTATTTATACACTAGCGTAAAAGAGTAAAGTGTCAATTAAATGCTTCAGTTTCATTGAATTTAAAGGGATTGTTAAAATTTGTTGGCTGCAGAATCGATAGATTCCAATTAAAGGTTGAATTCATTTTAAAAAATGTCACGGTGAGATTATGCTGCTGCAATCAAATCAGTTGATTTTGGTATATAGGCACTTAGAAATATGAAATAACTTACCATTATGTTGAGATTCCAATGGGTACAATATTTAAACTGGATTTTGCCATAGAAGCATACCTACTTTCCAAGATCCTTGAACGTCTGTCTATGGTTTTTATTAACTTTGGGTGCTTTTCTCACCTATTTCCAGTCCCTGACCATTTCAAGATATTTATTTTGTTTATTGAGCTACTTACTCTGACCTATAGGTCGGGCAGAAAAGAAACTCTTCTGTACTAAATCTCTGTCTCTGCAAATAAAATACAACAAAATCACTAGACATTTCGTCACCGACGTCAGAAAGACGCAGCTTGTTCACCCTTTTTTTTAAGTCTTTTAAAAGCACCCAAGTTTGCACATAGTGTCACCAGGCATGGGCCCTTTAATGGTATAAAGGCTTTAAACAATATGGTTTAAAAACCACAAAAAATGTCCACCACATGATTCCTACATTTTAAAGTCCTTTCAGTGAGATACCAGAAAAAGTTATGGACTGACCCGACTTCCGTGAAGCATAGAGTAAAGCAGTGCTGCCCCTCCCCCACGTGTTTCTGAGCACTGTTGGTCAGCTGGCTGAACCAGGGCTGTGTGTAAAAGACCAATTATTGGCGGCGATGTAACAAAATTGCGACGCAGCAAGTTCTCACATAACATTAAGACCACTATTCTTTAATCTTATTGAATAATCCTGGATGCCTGCTCTTTAAAAATACCTTCTCGGACAAATAAATGTATGAATGTAGTAAATGTTATTTACCTCTATTTCTAATCGCAAAATGCATAAATAGTTCAGTTTCTGGTTGTATTAAACAGAGAAGTACAGCAGTTTTGCATTGTGGATCATTGTTAAATGTTGGTCTTAACTAGAAGAGGTCACTGGTTTATGAAGCGCTTGATTAAGGCTAACCTTTGCTGCAAAGAGCTGTAACATAGTTTCCTTTGAGTTTGATTCAGTTAGGTGACCCTGTGGTGAATATGGGAGA
This sequence comes from Crenichthys baileyi, assembly GCA_036173005.1. Taxonomy (NCBI): domain Eukaryota; kingdom Metazoa; phylum Chordata; class Actinopteri; order Cyprinodontiformes; family Goodeidae; genus Crenichthys; species Crenichthys baileyi. The sequence continues at coordinate 924,852 of JAHHUM010000885.1, forward strand.
GAAAGCCACCATTTTCCTTGTTTATTGCTATCATTTAAATCTGAGTGATTGATACTCTGCATTCCTGCTCTCCTATATCAGCCTTTTAAATTGGTGGTGAGAGATGAATGGATGGATGTAGACTGGTCGGTTTATTCAGTATTTTATGTTTTGAAAAGGCAATATATTGTAAAAACAGATATATTTTTATCTGAGTTTTGTGGTTCTCTGAATGTGTAACTTTGTCTTGGCCTCAAGTCACCTGTAGGGGACAGAAAGCATGATATAGTTTAGCTCTTTAATGACTTTGTGTCTTTGCAGGTTGGAGAATATGGTTGTGAACCTCTGTCTGGCGCACTTTTCTACAGGGGCTCATTGCAACAAGGTATGTCATGTTTTAAAGCCTAATCACTCAACTGTACAACCCTCCAGGTGTTTTTCTACATGCCTGCTGGTTTCACAACATTAATAATAATTGAATCCATTGAAGTGGCAAGAATTGACAGCAGTTATTAGTGTCTCACAAATCAGCCAACTACTGTGTTTTACATGGTTTTCTTAGAAACGTTTAAGGAAGCGTTTAAGAAGAAACGCAGACAAGACGTTTCTCTGGAAGGATGTGGAGGAAGGCTTTGTGAAAATAGACGAGCAGGGGACAAAGAGATGTGTGGGAGACTGAAGCTCAACCGTCCTTGTCCTTTTTATTCCATTTCCATAACCTATCATGGCTGTGTTTGCGCTGCACTCAGGACATAAAATGCGCCTTTATTCTGCCAAGAAATTATATATTCACTCTTTTCTGTTGCCTCCTCCTCTTTTTATGTCACAGAAACAGTTGTCCGTGTCCACCATTGCGATTTGTGAGCATAAAATAATATCTAAATGTACTGTTCAAGGCTTTTACTGATGCACATATATATCTTTTTTTATATCTTTAGCTCTGTGCAGATGGCTATGATGTTACAAACATTGTGTCGGCTGACCCTGCACTACGGAAACGAGGCTTCAAGCTGGAATACTTCTTACGTCCACCCTTACACGTAAGATTGTGCTTATCTAACATAAAGGGATAAAAACAAGAAACCACAATACCTCTAAACTATGGGAGTGGAGAGGATGGAATGGCCTGCCTGCAGTCCAGACCTCAACCCCATTTTATACTTGTGGAATGAGCTGTAGCATGCTGTTGGTGCCAGAGTGACCAAAACAACCACACTGGCTGACTTGTAATAAATGCTGGTTGAGGCCATCTCGCAGCAGGGTGTGACCAGCATGAGGAGGAGGTGCTAGACTGTTGACCTTCTGTAAAGTATTCTCACTTAAGTGTTTTTGAAAGCTGCTGGTCATTTTTCCTTTTTTGCATATTTTGTTGCTTCATGTCTGGCTACTGCATGGAAGGGTCAAAAAAGGGCCGTTTGCAACAGGACCTTTTCATCTCGGGACTTTTCATATCTGCCTTGATAACCAGTGATATGAAGTCGTTTTCCATAATCTACTCGTAGTCTGCTGTAAGGAAGTGTGGTTTTGTGATTACAAATACAAGTCTACCGGCAGGAGGTTGCTCATATTTCTTGAAAAACACTTTAAAACAAAGTCTTCAAAAACAATCTACAAAGAGGCATTATAGCTGAGGCTACAGTCCTCGACGCTGTTGTCCCGGGTTCGATTCCCTGCCTTTTACCGCATGTCTTTCTCATCTCTCTGCTCTACTTCCTGTCCAGCTACTAATGAATAATTATTTATTTATCTCCATAAGATATGAAATACCTTACTAGTAAGATAAATGAATTGATGCAGAGTGGTTAACAGGGTTTCTGTGGAACCTGTTTCCTGCAAACCTGCTGAAGAATCTAGCTAAATTACCAAGTTAAATATAAGTTGGTAAGGAAACTATTGAGCTTTGTTCTGAGCTATAATGTTCTTCAAAAGGTAAAAAAAAAGTGTTAAGTTGAGCTTAAACTTGCAGAAGTCCTGTATGGTTTGAAGTGAAAGTAGGTGGAGATGCAAAGGCAACTCATGATGTTTTAGCTTAAGGGCACACGCACAATTTATGAATAATTACAATGAAATTTTAAATCCTTGTTACATAATTTTTCCACTCATTTTAAAATTGTTTATCTACAAACAATTTTTTTCCCCCTAAACTATTATTATTTTACTGAAAAAAATAAATATTAAAGCAAACTGTTCACATGTTCTAGAGATTAACTCATGAAAAACGTTGTTTAGTATGTTGGTTTTTGACCATTTAAATAAAGAATAACACAACAAACATGTCAGCTCTTCAGTATGAGGCAAATATTTTTATTTGCTAAATATTCACTGAAAGTTAGTTACAACCTGCAGAGCCACCATCCAGACAGACACGTAAATATTGTTTTCTATTGAAACAGAAGCTGTTTCATGCTTAATCAATGCTTAACAGCAGCAGCATTAGATAATAGCATTAGTTCATCTGTGCAGATAGTCAAAAAATGACGATTTGTTTTTATAAATATATGTACAGTAGTTCAAATCCTGGAATATTACTGATATGTTTCTTCTTTGTTGATTTCTTGCTTTAAGGTGACATTGAAGTTTGGCTTCCCTGTGGAGCTTTGCCGGGTGGATGTGGAGCTGTGGCCCTGGGGAATGGACCGGGGCCAGGCCTGCAAGAGACTCGAGATCAGCACAAGTTCAGATACTAGGGTTCTGCCAAGCCATGGGCAGATTCATCAACAGGAACAGAGTAAAGAACAAATGAAGGACCAGAACATCAAGACCAGGCAGATGCATGAACATGTTTTAAGTCAATCTCGGCAGAGTAATGGCCAGCAGTGGAGTATTCAGGCCCGACAGTGGGAGAAAGTAGCTCAAGATGGGCCTCAACAAACAGACTTCAAATCTCAGCCAAACTCTGAATCCAGCTGTTCTGAATCAGAGTTCAAGCTGGTTGCTCGTTGTGAACTCCGAGAAGAAACCCAAGTTTCATTCAGCCATTCAAACTTTCACCCCCGAGCTCCATTCCTCTCCCCTCCTCCTCCACCGCTGACGAGCTGTCGGCAGGAGAAGCTGTGGAGTCGGGGGCTGCCCTCCCTAGGCACTGTGACGCAGCTTCGTGTCACTGTGCCTTTCGGTGGTTCAGCATCTTCTCTGGGGCTGAAGACCTTGGCTGTGTGGGGACAACCCGCTCGCTGCTGTCCCACTGAAGAAGTGGAGAGAATTAAGAGAATCCACAAAGCTAATGAAAAACGGGTGGAGCGTCCTGTGTTTTTTGCTCCTCATGTCAGACAGACCACACAAACACTCCAAGACCGCCTTAGGTACAGAACATTTGAAGTCTGAGCAAAATTATTTGATTACAAAACTGTATTTGATTTATATTTGCATTGTTTTTGGCTCTGGCAGTATTTCCATCCCAGAAGAATTCCTGGATCCACTAACGCAGGAAGTAATGATGCTCCCTATGCTGCTTCCGAGTGGAATGTCAGTGGATTCCTCAACTCTGGAAGAATACCAGAAGAGAGAAGCCACTTGGGGTCGACCGCCAAACGACCCCTTCACCAGTGTCCCATTCACCTCCACCTGCCAGCCCCTCCCCAACCCCCAACTCAAAAGCCGCATCGACCACTTCCTCCTCCAGACAGGGATGGTGAGGAGGGACGGGGCGCTGGGGGGACAAGATCAGGGACAGAATCCACAAGCATCGAGACTAGTAACCTCCAGTATTAAGGGACATTCTCAGAGTTCTCCAAGTTGTAGTAAGACCTCAATAAACAGTAACTGTACTCAGTTCACAGCTGAAAACCGAGACACGAACCGGACTTCCACTCAGATGGTGGATACTGAATCAGGACCATCATCAAATAACGGGACTGACAGATCTAATACCCAGCCACTTTGTAAGGATACTAAATCAGAGTTAGACAGAAGGAAAAAACGAGATCTAAGTGACATTTCAGCAAAAGCTTCGACTACTGATAAACAACTGTTCCCTCAAAGCAAAAAAATTAGAAATCATTCAGGTGTAGGTGAGTACTTTGTATGTACGGTTCTTTTGTTGGAGCTGAATCTTTTTCTAAGTGCAGGCAGCATCACACACCTGTACAAGCGTGTTCGATTTGTGCATCGAAGCCTGAAGTTTCCCGATTCAATTTGGGGAAAACATAATTATATAAAATGACAACCAAGTTTGAAAGTCGGACTTGGAAGGTCAGAGTTGCCCAAGTTATTGCTTTTATTCCACAGAATGGAGAGGAATATATCATCACTAATGCTTGTTAGCACCACAACTATTAGCAGGTCTGACAACTGGAATATGCTCCATTTCACTTCATGGCCAGATCCCATTTCACAAAGCAATGCTAAATGGAATGCTGCATTGGGTTTAATGTTGGATAATATCAAACATTTGACTTTATGAAGGGACAATGTACAATTTTACACTGTGAACTGTATTTAAATGTGCTATAATCATAAAATTTACTTTGGGTGTCCGTCTAGAGCTAAATTTAGCGTTACAATAACCCTGTACGCAATGTCACTATCGCAAAGATCTCCTTGGCGGCATCAGTACCAGCTAATTATGTCAGTACCATGCATTCAGGCTCTTTTTGCTTGTAAATATGCTTGTTTAATGCAACATAAAAATCTTTCAGGAAATAAACTCGATATAAGGTGGTAAAGTCATTAAGAATCCATTGTACAACAACAGAAATGCTGTTAACCATTTGTTTATTTATCGCAACTCCTAACGTTTTTTAACTGGACAAGCATATTTATCTGGAATACTGCAGGTTTTGGTAGAATTGCTACAGCGGTCATTTCTGTCGATCACAAGCTCCCTACAACATGCAGTCAGCTCTGCTTCTGCTCATTTTTTCATGGTATTTCCCTCCGTTTCTGCTGCAGCTGTGTTTTTGTTTTAAGAGACTGCAACACAATGTCTTTTCTGGTTTTTGGCTTGCCGAAGTACCATCTCCTCCTGAGCCTTCTCTCTGATGACTGCTGCACCATGTTGACACTTTCCAGTGAAGAAAACTGCAACAGGGATCGGTTTTAGTTTTGATATATTTGGCTTGCATAATTCACACGAGTGCTGTTATTGCAGACACTCTTAAGTAATTTTATTAGGTCATATAATTAAATGTTGTAAAGTAGTTAGATAATCCACTGTACTGTATTACCTCATTATAGCCCACATCTAATTGGAGTTGTAAATCAAGTACATGGATGTATCATAATTATGCACAGACTATGAAGTCTATGAATTTCATTCAGAGTTCACAGAGTTGTAAAATTATGCAAACTGATACACAAGCAAGTTCTCACTGTTGTTGACTTTTCATTTCAGATCTTAGCTGCAGTTCCCACGAGCAGCTTCTCTCAGCCAGCCTGGATGAAGCCCTCCTCTCTGCCCTGCAGGGACGTCCCTCCTTTACTTCAAACTTGCTCCACCAAGGAGAAGGTACATCTCAGTCGACAGTGTGCCAAAGTTCAGGCTTTACAAGCTCATCTGCAGGTACGATCTGTTCTCTCTGGCTTACTGGAGATATTTCACAACATGCCTGCAGTTTACAAGAACCTTAAAATCAATTTTACTTGCAGTGAATATGTGTTGTCAGGCTTCATTATGTTATAAAGTTAATTTAGACGCAGACATTGCAATAACGAATTAAATGTCATCCACAGATGAATAATAAATCCCTTCAGCAGCATTATCTAAGACTGTCGCATGTTAGATAAAAACAGGGCTGAATGTTGTGAGACGGGGAAAATATGACTGGTTCCGTGCAAATACACAGAGGTTCTGTCTCTGTGCATGTCACAAATTCATCTGCAGAATCTGTGTAGTAGTGAAAATACTGTGCTGCAGGTTTCCACCTCTCCATGGTGTGCTGAGTACTCACTCTAAAATCATAAAAACAATAATTTCAGGTTTGACATAATTAAAATCATTATTAAGATAATGCTTTGTAAAAAATATTTGTTACATTGCTGCTCAGAGGTTTACATACACTAATCGGGTTCATTAATCTCTATAATTAAAGCTTTTAATGTTCCATTTAAGAAATTCTTTTTCCAGTTGAAAAGATTATATAAAATGTACATTAAATGGGTTTTTCTAGAGCAAGAATTTGGTGAACAGGTTTATTAGTTATAAGTTATTGTGGATTTGTTCTAATCCGCACGGGGTCAAAATAATCCATACAGGCTGAAATATATTTATACACCCCCACTAATGTTTGCCTGTTGAAAATCCCGACTGTGTCCACGCTTCAACACCATGATTGCTGTCTACAGTGAAGTTTTACATCACCATGGATTGAACATTAAAGTAACACATGCTCCTCAATCAGCACCTTGTGGATTGACTGAAGCTTGCCAATTTGACCACAATGGCCAAAAGCTGTCTCCCAACTGTCAACCATGGTGGTGGTAGCATCATGCTGAGGCTATTTCACTGCCAGTGAGCTAGTCGGTTGAATATTGGGCACAGTTGGCTGTGCTAAAAGGACAATGATCCCAAAAACCCAAATAAAATCTGGTTTTGGAATGGAAACACCAGGCTAATTATTGTGACATTCAAGCCCTTGACGATTGTATTTAAACCTCTGACCAGCGGTGTATATCAGCTGTTCATAAAACCAGAAATCATAACCAGTGATGTTCAAACTTATATCCGCTGTACATTGTTGACCTACATATTGTAATTTGTTGTTTAAAATGTTTGAAAACGTATTTGTGTTCCAGTCAAAGTTTTCTTTTTCTCCTGTATTTTCTAACCAGATGGGAAGGTGTGCTCCGAGTGTTCCAGGTCAGTCTTCGTTTACTCTGCAGCAGCATCATCAATCTACCGGCTGACATGCGGCCACTTGCTGTGTCGTGCATGTGTGCAGAAAGAGTCAAAACCATCTAACTCTTCCAATATATCCAGCTCTATTTTGTGTTCAACCTGCCAAAGCTTTACTCTGCGCAGTAACATAATACGTGTACATCACTGATAAACGGCAAAAGATTCCTTTTGCATCAATTTTCTATTTAATAAAAGAATAAATATCTTTGTTGAACTAAATTGATGTCCAGGGCTGTTTTATTTGCAGTGTTGCTCGTTTACGCACTTTAAAGATCTGTGAGGTCTCTGGTTTCGACACATAATGTCACTAAATCACCCTCTGTTGTCCTCCAGTGAAGGAAAGAACATCTCTGAAAGCACAGACCTTTTCATCAAGAACTTATAAAAATACACATACATAAATTCTTGTACTCTTCCACCCCCTCTCTTTTTTCTTGGACTCTTTAATGGACGTGAGGTTGCAGCCTTGGTGCTGTCTTCTGTGTACAGAGGTAGGAAACATGGCTGTGTCTAGAGGATGAACGAACAAAGAATTAGAGGCAGCAACACTTGTGAGCTTGACAACGAGGCGAATTTGAGAGGGAACAGAGTCGATTCAAGGCTGGGTAGTCATTGTGAAGAAAATAAAAGGGTCACGATCAGCTAATCATCTGGGCTCACCTTGTTCTTATGTCTGGCCCCCGTCTCAGTTTACTTTCAAAAGTGAAAGCAGAGTTTAGAGTTAAAATCTCTGGAACTCATACAAGGTTCCTTTGCACTTTCTTGGACTGAATGGACTTTGCATAAATGGGAGAAACACTATAGCACACAACCTACATACGTCTAAATTTAGAATTTGGGTCTAGAGACGGTGGAAAGGCGTGCCTCCAGCCTAGACCTCAACCCTGTTGAACAGTTTTAGGGTCAGCCCAGGCGCGATGTTTGTGCCAGAGCACGCCTAGGCACGACCATCTTGGCTGACGTTCGACTAATGTTAGTTATAGAACGGGATACCATCCCACAGCAGTGTGTGACCAAGCTGGTGTCCAGCATGAGGAGGAAGTGCCAGGCAGTTGTTAAATAGCCAATATGCCAGGTTTCCTCAAACGTAATCTAACAAGGAACACTAAAGTAGTGTCAGAAGCCAAAGTAGCTGTTTGGCATTGACTGAGAAAATTTGTCAAGTTTTTCATGGACAAAACCCACAAAGTAATAATCAACCAACAAATGCATTTTCCTTAGAAATGCTGAAACATTTAAAGGAAAATAAAAAGCCTTTCCAGTGATGTAAGATTTATTGCCAGGAAGCATTTTTTTCAACAAAGAAATATTTGACAAAACCTACATTTTCTTACTTTTTGAGTTGATTTTATTTAAACCTGTGTGTATATTTTAGACGCTGTTGGGATTAGAGAAAATCCACAATAAACTGAAATTTGAACATCCAGTTCTGGTTTTCAAAAATAAAAGTTGAAGGTTGTACAATCCTTCCAACCTGGAAAAAACGGTTGAAAAGCAGCATCAAAAGCTAAAAATAAATTAGACATTCATGCTCTTGAGTGTAGATAAACTTGTGTCGGCCTCAGCATCTTTAAAATCTGACTCTGGTGTAGCGGTAGAGTAAGCACCCCTTATATGTGGGCTTTAAGCATACACATTGTAAATCTTTATAAATGTGGATTAAAAGCATTTTTTTATGTTAGTGTTACACCAGAAAATGTCTGTCAGTGTACCTTTTAACATCTTAGTTGTCTGCTGTTTAACACATTATTGGTTGAAAACAAAACAAAAACTAGTTGTGGTGCACAAAAGTTACAGTGTCCACATTTATTGGGCTTCACAGTCATAAACAGCATCATTTCTGTGTTGGTTTCCCTGACAACATTTAGCTTAACCAAGGTCGTGATCCTGTATCCGCTCAGTCTAACTGGAATCAGTGGTTCTGCATGTGCAATGAAGACATCAGCCACACTGTTTCACCTGGAGGTACATAAAGTACCTAAATATAAAAAGGCTAAATTAGACCCACTGGGATACATTTATTATGTCTTGGTAACTCTGGATTTAACACAATCTGTTGAACTTTTATGTTACAGTTTTAATTAGGAGTTCTCCATGCGACTAAAGGCAGTTAAAAGTAAGCTGTGTAGTTTTGTTTTGTTTTTTTATTTTAGTTTAGACCAAACATATTTTAGAGCCAAAAAAAGTACAATGTGTCATAAAATATATCTTATTCAATATTTTGATTGTTTTTCAAAGCACATAAGTGATCTTCAAAACATATTTGACAGCAAACAAAAGCCTTTGTAGCAACCCCCCTTAAAAACAGAGTAATATATGTGGATGATGACGTATGATTTGCTTGCTGTGTCTTATGGATTTGTGCACAGCAAGCCAACGGTTTTCTTGATTAAAAACATGTTTTTTAACAAGAATGTTGAATGTAGTTGGTTGATGACAACACAGAAAAAGGATGGAGTGAGAGCTTTTACTGTAAAGACCATCCAAGCAGAAATGGTCAAAACATGGGTGTGTTAGGATAGCTGATAGCTTGAGCAGGGAGTAAACAGCCAGACCACAGCTGTATTCCACCAGAGTAAAGTTGTCTATAAAGGAAATTGTTTCCTTTACAGCATTTTTGTTTTTTTTACTTTTAAGTGCCCTATGTTTATACTAAATATCTGCTGATGTCTGCAGACCATGTTACGTCAATAACTCGTTAAATGAATAACCAATCTCACTTAGATTACCCGCTTAGCTTAAGCTGCAGTTCATTTTTACTCAATTTCTGAGACAAATGAGTGACAGTGTATTTGCTTGTCAAGCAGGAGTAGAAATTACAATGTTTATCTGAATGCTGTTGAAACTTTAGTGATTTAAATTACAGTTTTAGTCATAGGTAGCTGTGATGTATCACAGGGACTCACTGAGACTCACTGGGCTCCCTGTGATACTAGAATGCTACTATAGACCTGTCCACATTAATATGGATATTTAGTGAAACGGTTGTACCTCCGCTGTGTTTTCACCTCCCATCTACATGCAAACAGGAGTTGGTTAAAAAACTGATTTTTTGAAATGCTTTTAAAAGTGTAAATTAAAAAAAACACTGTGGTCTAGAGAAGATTAAAACCAATGGCACAGTGGCATAGGTCTATAATCGATTTCTGTGCTAGAAACTAAAACAATAATGAAGCCTTAGAGGCTTTTTTTCACATTTGTCTCACTTTGTCCTTATATATATACTCCACCACCAGGATCGGATCCCAGGGGGCAAGACATCTCTAAATCTAACCATAAGATGTTCATTCAAGCGCATGTCATTCTCAGCATTTACGTCTTCCACTGGGGTCCGAGCGCCAAAGAAATAAACATTCACTAATAAACTTTTCTAATTGCATGTTATGATTTGGGGTTGTTTGGTTTCTGTTTTCTTCTTACATGTTCTCACAGTTTTTGAATCATGCTTCTGTTTATTATTTTCCTGGTCATGCTTTAGTTTTTGTTTTCTAGTTCATGTTTTGTCAAGTTTGGTTTTTGGATCTGGTTATGCTTTAGTTTCATGTTTTTTTTAGTTTCTGTTAGTTTGTTTTCAAGAGTCTCTGTTTTGCTCCTGCCACGTTTTGTTTTGTCTGTCAATTATCTTTATTCGGTTCACCTGCTCCAAGCTAATCTGTCTCCTTGCTCCACCTGGTTCACTCTCCATATATACACACTTGTTCAGTTATTCATCGCAGAAACATTTCAGATCACGTCACCTGTGTCCTTTTGTTCACGCCAAGCCTGTCTTGCCAGCCCGTTTATTGTTTTGGTTCCTGCCTCCTCTTAGCCTAACATTGCAGCCATGTCTTCTCTTTGTGAGTCTGTCCAGGTTGAATTGAGCTGTAGACCTTGCAGTCCCTACTTTTTTACTCAGGCAGCCATTTGTTATGTTTGCATGTTTAAATGTCATCTCTCCTGGTTGCCTGAACACATTTGAAAAGAAATAGTTGTAAAAAAATGATGACAAATTCCCTTCAATAGTACATCCCATTTGAATACTGTGGTACTTATTAAAGAAGTATTTCACTCATTAACCTGCTGATGCTCAGTTTTGCCTCTTGTCATTTAGTTAATCAGCATCACAACTAATAGGCAAGATACAACTCAAAGCATGCAGCAGAACAGAACAATCAGCTGAAATATGTTTGTTGGAAATGCTAATGTTTTTATGCTCGTCAACAGTTTTGTCAGCATCATAATGTGTATGACCCTGAGGTTCTCAGGGTCTCACTTGTCTGCAGTTAACAAAAGCAAAAAAAAAAAAAATGGCTGCACTGAACAGCTAAACCGTGCATGATCATAAGTTGTTCTTCATCTCACTGCTTATTAATATAAATCAGATTAGTTGTTTTAAGCTCCAGTTAATTGCTGTCTCCGCAGGTTTATTTGTCATCCACCGCGGAAATTATTCTGAAAAGCTTAAAAGTAAAGTGCGGCGCAGGGCTGAATACAGATGCTGTTTTCTTGTGCAGATTTGGTTGATGCACGCATCTGATGCAGACGCACATCTTCGGCGACCCCTCGAGCACACGGCTCGCGCACGGAGCCTGGGGGTGGCGAGTCAGTGACGTCAGGTGTAGGTCTCTTTGTCAAACCACATGTGTTTATAAGTGAGGAATGACCGGGGGCTGTCAGTCAGACATCCACACCAGCGGAGGAAATAGCAGGTGCTCGATCAGAACCAGCAGCCATGCATCACTCCCTGCTCCCCCTGTGTGTCCTGGGACTCCTCGCCCTCTCCTCCGCCTGCTACATCCAAAACTGCCCCCGAGGAGGGAAAAGGGCGCTTCCGGAGGGCGGGATCAGACAGGTGAGGACCTGATGGGATAAGATGTTTCTTCCTAATATATATATATATATATATTTTTTTTTTGTCAGAGAAATTTTCTTAGCTCCAATAATGCGTAAAATTCAAAGTGAAATATCGACTTCAAGAATGAAATTGTTAAACTATTCTATTGTAGAGGTTCTGTTTTAATATGACATTTATTGGTTTGAATTAAGGCAGGTTTGGAAAAAGCGGGGCATTGTATTTTATAAAACTTAGAAATAAGCAATAAGAAATGTAACATTCAATGAATTTAATTTATATTTTTTATGTTACCCTTTCAAAAGCGTAAGGCTGCTTTTTACGATGCATTTAGAATATTTCATACTTTGTTTTATTGTTTAGATTTAATTTCAGATGCAGAGGCTAATTTGAAATGAAATTGTGAGAAGACTTTCAGAAACCAAGTTTAATATGATTTGCTTTATTAAAATTGAATTTAGATGACATAACCAATTTATTCGAAATGTATACAAAATTTTATAAATAGGAGCCAGGTAATTTTTTAAGCATAATATAAACTTTCTGAATATTTAAAACAGCTGTATATAAAGCATTAAGCAGTTTGTTTACAGTTATTTTTAATATATATATAGTTTTAAATAGTAGAGAAAAAACTCATGAACATATAAGAAGTAGCTTGTACTAGCACATCAGTGTGAAACCTTTCCCTTTTTGTTTCTTCAGCACTGATTATTCTAGGCAGAATATTACTTTCAAGATTAAAATGCTGAAAATATCAGAATTTGAGAGATCATTTTTAATTAGCTGTGAATGATTTTTGAATTTGAATGGCTTAAAAAAGCAAACAATTTTATCCAAAGATAGATAAAACTGAAAAGTGTGGTAAGAACTGTGATAATAAACAAATTATATTTCATCTTTTCCTACAAATAGTTTGAAAGTTTTCTTCTAATGCATTAATGATTTTTCTTTATTTTGTTGAAGTTTTTAGACTATTTCTATTCCAGTGGAAAATTCTTAAGAAATTATTTATGAATACGCATAAATGTGACAATAAGGGTACACACAAAATGTGTACCCTTATTTGTGTAGCACTATTAATATACAAAATGCTTTACAAGACATGAAATATTCTTTTAAAAGTAGTAAAAATTAAGCATAGCATAAAAAGAAACTAAACATTTATATTTCAAATTTGTAAATATTTTAGAACTTTAATTATGTGTACTATTCTAGGTAAAATATAAATTTTAAGAATGAAGTTGTGAGAATATTTGATTCTCTGAGATCCACTGTAATGTGACAGGATTTCTTTTTATTTGGATGAAGAAACAAGTTGGATTTATTTTAGTTTAGTTTATAAAACTAAGAAATGTGACAATGTAATAAAATGTAAATTATAAATATATTTTATAAATATGTTGTTCTTATAAACTCAGTTTTAACATGAGTACAAAGTACATTGTATTTTGTTTAGTATTTTATTTCTAATGTTTAGCCAAATTCTTTAAAACATAAGTGACAGGCTATACAAACATAAATAAAATATGTTTACATAACAAGAAAATTATACATTTATCTTGAACCTGAATAATTTATTTGGGTGAATGTGGAAGTGAAGAGCAACATTATGAATGCTAAAATGATCTGTCCACGGGTCATGGACAAAGATTTTTATTGCTCTTAACTTAAACGCTGCATTCACCAAGTTTATTTTTCTCTAGTGCATGTCCTGTGGCCCTGGGGACAGGGGCCGCTGCTTTGGCCCCAGTATCTGCTGTGGAGAGGGCCTGGGCTGCCTACTGGGCTCTGCAGCATCAGCTCACTGTGAGGAGGAGAACTACCTGCTCACCCCCTGCCAGGCAGGAGGGAGACCCTGTGGACCTGAGGGAGGGCGTTGTGCCTCCTCAGGACTCTGCTGTAACTCTGGTACAGTCTTGTCTTTAAATCTGCCATGTTCAGTGGTTTTAATGTGTACATGATGATGTGAACTGATCCATGTTCCTTTTCAGAGGGCTGCATGGTGGAGTCTGACTGCCTCGGGGAGACAGATGCCTCAGATCCTGCCCAAAGCTCTGCAAGGAGCTCACCCACAGATCTGCTTCTTCGTCTCCTTCACGTGGCCAGCAGAGGACAGAACGACTACTGATGCTACAAGTCTCAAGCTCCCCACTTGCTCCTGACGACCTGCAGCTACAACAGATATTAGACCTCAATCTGTGAACTCTGAACCCAGTCAAACTTTGTTCAGTCCTAAACGTTTTTTCTGTGCTCTTAAACCTGTTTTATGATTAGACTTGTATTTAATATCCCAGAAGAGACAAACATGCAAATTTCTTGTTAACCACCACCTTAAGAGGACATGTACATACATGCACATAATGTACACAATTCAAGTCAAAGAAAACAATGTAAATAAACAAAAGATCATAGAGTAAAGTCGTCACTGTCTTACGATTGTTTCAGTAAACGTCTTCTGTGTAGCAGAAATGTTGTGGAGGAGATAAATTTAGTGTATATCTCATCAAACCAGCAGGATTATATTAGTCACACCTTGTAAATTCTCCTTGTGTGTGAAAGAGAATGGAATGATAACTACACCCAAGAAGTAAAAGTAATTGGGTGTGATTAAGCCAGTTATTTATTTGATATTTTGGCTCAAGTTAGACTCATCCTCTTTAAAGCGCAAAGTTGTTGCTGTCGTGTACGAACATGTAATTTGATAAATGAAGTGCTGATTCTAATCTTCCAACTCCTTTTTTTTTGTGATGAATGAATCCTGACAGAGGTGCCAGAGCTGCAAGTGATGGCGGGTTGTCTGGGACGTGTTCCTCATTCTGTCAGAAGTGGACCTTCCAGCACCTTCCTGATTTAGACTGTTATATGTTTTGAATGATTAGTCTTGTCTTAGGTTTTTCAGTTTGTTCCCTCTTGCCCAATGACTGCTGAAGATTAGCACCAGCCCCCCTGTGACCCTGGAAGTATAAGCAGGTATAGACAATGGATGAATGCATGCGTCAAGACTGAACCGATACATTTGCCATTCATCTTTTGTTTTAATCTGCTTCTACCACATGCAGAAAAATATCACCACACCATGATGTTTTCATCTCTGAACTGGACCTCTGGTATGGTGTTTTGGAGGTGGTGTGCAGAACCATTCATCCTCCAAACATGGTGTTTGCAATGACATCCAAATAGTTCAGATTTGGTCTCATCTGACCAGACTATAGTCTCCTAGTATTTCACTGGCTTTTCCAATAGTTCTGCAGGAAACTATAAAAAGGCTTCAACATCCTTTTTCTTCAGGGGTAGAGTCTTGTACAGAGAGTGTTCACTGAGTGGATTGTGGTTGGATGCATTACTTATTTTGTTGGAAAAGCAATTCCAGGTCTTTCTGAAGCTGCTGTGTTTCATTCTGTTCTGCTTTCTCTAACTATACAGAATGGACGGTTAAAGCAGTATTATCGCTTACTGGGAACTTTATTAAAGAACAGTGCTGAACGACATTACAGGTGCCATACACTAGCGCGGTCTGGCCCTGCGTTCACTTCAAACTCTTCCCCCTGGGAATATAACATGTAACTATCAACTTGTTACATGCTGGTCTTTTCCTGCAGTTAAAATTTCTGCAGAAACTT
The DNA here is from genome assembly GCA_036173005.1 of Crenichthys baileyi. Lineage (NCBI taxonomy): Eukaryota > Metazoa > Chordata > Actinopteri > Cyprinodontiformes > Goodeidae > Crenichthys > Crenichthys baileyi. The sequence continues at coordinate 940,120 of JAHHUM010000885.1, forward strand.
GAAGTTTTAGTATCCTGAAAACTGTGCAGCTATAGCATGCCTTTCTTAACCCAGATATCCCAGATGAAAGATGTTTTAGGTATTTATACTTTTCAGCACAGATATTGTTGTGAAGAAAACCACATTCTCAAAGAGCAGCCACTAGTCAAAGTGAGTAACAGTGGATTATCTGGTGCTCCTTATTGTTTATTTTACTAAACAAACATGCCATGTAATAAAGCCTACGAGTCCCAATCTCTTTATGTCTGACTGGAACAGACAGAAGGGACACATAAAGGCAGAAATTCTTGTTTTAAAGTCTTGAACGTGGGAACAAAAGTCTGTCATTAAACAAGGAGTGTTTCCTTATGTTGGTTTCGATTGCTACCATATCATTTAATGCAAATTCCTGAATCCGCAACACCCTGTCTGTTGCCTTTGCTACTATAATTCCCCCATGGGAATAGCATTTTTTTTTTCTTATATTGTCTGCTTGCATGCCAAGTGAAATTACACAACCTGCAACAGAGATGTGGGAAGAAAACATAATGAAGTTTTGCTCAAAAGGCATTAGCCATGAAGCCAAGCAGTTATATTTACATTACCACTAATGGAACCTTTTATGTAAAACTCACCTGCAATGACCTCCAAGATCTCAAGCAAGTTTCCAAATAGCCACCAATAAGTATACTGGGACCATTGCTGTATAGCTGTAAGTTATGTATTTCTGGTGATATGCTTAGTTTGAAAATTTATAAATATCTTGTATTAATTTCTTAGTTTTCACAGTGCAAAATTGTGAATTGGACTGTAATACACTGGGTTGCAACTGGACTGCACTGCATTTGAATTTCTTTTTGAATTAGACAGCTTCTGATCATTAATAATTCAAAAATTCAACAAGTAAAAGTAATTTCTGTAATCTGTCATTTAATGTATATTTCAAAATAAAGAAACAAACTTATGTTTATCTAATCCAGAGAAATTTTTGAAGGAAGACACTCTGCCTTCAGATGTATGCGGTAGGGATTTTCCCCCATCTACCTGCCTGCATTCAGTCTCCATGGTAACCATGGTTGTACTGTCCAATGAGTTGTGATAATCGCCTTTTTTTTTTTATTATTTAGATAACATACACCATTACATCAGGACACACAGTGTATATTTGCCCCCTAAAGATATCCTGTTTTTGCTTTTTTTGTTAAACTGAAACATTTTAGGTCATCAATCAAATTTTAATATCAAACAACAATAACCTGAGAAAATATAAAATGCAGTTTTAAAATTACGGTTTCATTAATTAAGGGAAAAAAATTATCTAAACCAACCTGGCCCTATGTGATAGACCTTGTAACTGTGCTATCCCTGGTGGCAATTACTGCCATCAAGCTGTTGTGATAATTGAGGTTTTTTTACATCGTTTTAGATGAATTCTCAAGCATGAATAGCCTGTTTAAGGTCACACTACAGCATCTTAATTAGATGTATGTCTTGACTTTGACTAGGCCACTCCAAAATCTTCATTTTGTGTTTTTGAGTCATTTAGAGGTGGGCATGCTGTCTAACTTTGGATCATTTATGCCTGATCCATGTTGTTTTTTGTATTTTTTGCAACACTGGTGGCCTTTTTCTGTCAGTTTTCTTTGAAAGTAGGCAGATAGGAAATGGGGTGAAGAGTGGGGAAGGCCTGCAGTACTGGTCGTAGTGTCTGCAACTTGAACCAGGGGACAGCTGCGTCAAGGGCTGAAGCATCTCTATACATGGGCCACACACTCTTCTAATGCACCCCTGCCGCGTCCAACTTGTGATAATGTTTCCCTAGTTTGTTTATAATGGCTTTCACTCACGGTATCTCATGGTTCACTGAAGTTCAAAAGCCTTTGGAACTCCTTCCAGATAGATGTTAATGGCTCTGTTCATTGTTTTCTTTATATCGGGGCATGAATGACCTTTTGAAACATTTTTGCTTACATCATTTTGACAGATTATGGTTAGGTTATTTTTTAGTGATTTATTGATTGTACAGGCCGGGCAGTAATCAGGCCTGGTTGTGGCTAGTGAAACTGAATGTTAATCACAGTCATGATTTAACAAGGCAACAATTACTTTTTTACATAGGGCCATGTTTGTTTGAATCTCTTTTTTTCTCTTAATAAATGAAATCATCATTTGCAGACTTCATTTTGTCTTCACCTAGGTTATCTTTATGTGATATTCACATACGTCTTTTTAATTTCCCTCCTGTGTTGTCATGTTTCTAGTTGATGCGAGGTGGAGCTTTCGGTGTGCGTTCTTCCCTCTGATGAGAAGCGTCACCACTAGTATTGTTGTATTTTTGTAAGTTTTATTGTATATTACGTTAAATAGACTGAAGGTTGAGTATTTAAACTTACCGTTCTACATTATATGCTTCAAATGCAAAGGTTTGAGTAAATTTTTAGTTGCCTGAGACAGTACACAACAAAAGTTGGCGTCATGTTCAGGGAAAAAAGAAATTATCTGGGAACTAAAACTGCAGTTTTTTCCAAACATGCACATCACCACTCACACATACTGCATTTAAGGTCTTAAAAGATAACATTTAGTATCTCAGGTGCTTCTTTGCAGCAAATCCTTTTGACCTCCTTTAGGCTTTTGTTTAAACAAAACGATTCAACGGTCTTTCTTTTGTTGCTGCGTGTGTGGCTTTTGTCAGGCTGTCTTGTCTCATCACTGAATCAAAAGACAGTCAGTTGATGCATCATTAAACTTGTCCAAGCCTGTCTATGTGTAGCATTCCAATATCTTGCCTCAATCCAGCATGAAGAGTTTTAATAATCCAGTTTCAGAAATTGCAGGAGTTGTCCTAATGAAAGACTGAAACTCCATAAATCTTTGCTGCTTTATAGCCTTGTATAGTTTTCACCTGCTGCTCCAAATTAAAAGGCACGTTGGGTCGCCTGGAAGTATGTGCACAAGCGCGTGCATGTTCGCGATCAGCATATATACAGCTGTGACAGAGGATCTCCCCACAGTTGCTCTGCCATCATGGATCTAAAGGTCATCTTCATAGTTGTTTGTCTAAGTTCTTTGGCCATCATCTCCACTGACGGTAAGACCTGCACCTTTATGCACAAAACAACCAAAAACATCTGATAACACGCCTGATTTATTTGATTATTTAATAAATATATTCTTTTCAATAAGTGTAGATTAAAGATTTAAAAAAAAAAGAAAGGAGGAATTGTGAGAAGCTTGTGAAGTTTTCATCCTCTTTTAGCATTTTAAAACTGAAAATATCTGGCATGATTTTCTTACTTTTACTGGCAAATTATTTGTATAAATACAGGTTACAACATGTCGAGATTTAACCAATACTTCTGGTCCAATTATGTACAACCTTTAGGCTACAATTGTACATGGCAAAACTCCAAACTTGATTCGGATTTCAACAGGTTTCCATAAGTTCATCAGCTTCATAATCTATCAAGATTTAATTATAACTAGATGAAGAATTTTTACAACAATAACTATATTGAGACACAAAGTTGATTCATTTTTTGTTATTCTTTTCAATCATACAAAATTAATTAATGCTGTATTTCATTTAACACTGTGCCCCTTTTCTTAGCTGGCATCCCAAAATGCTGCATCAAAACAAGAGAAATTCCCCCTAAAAGGATTATGAAGATGGAAAGATGGGAGCGGCAGTACAGCAATGGAGCCTGCGACATCGATGCTCTCGTGTAAGTACAGCAAACGAGCTGCCAGCAGGAAGGTTTAGTAAGTCGTCAAATGATAGAGCTAACAAGCCAAAAGTAACAATGCAAGACTCTGTGAGTGGTGTTTCTGCATCAGTATTTCCCATTCAGTGAGCAGTGTCTTTCAGAGGGAGCTTACCATGCTAATAGTTGCTTTAAATAATATCTGTTATAACAGCTTCATAAAAAAAACTTAACGATCATCTACCTTGTTTTTGGCTTACAGAGTGTACATAAAGGGCCTGCAGACACCGCTATGTGTTCATCCTAAATGGGAAAAACGCATGAACAAGGTTCTGAGGGCCATGAAAACACGGAGACAGAACAATCTTGGGAAATACTAAGTTGTGGAACAAATACTTTACTCTGTCCAATGAGTGGTGATAATTTTTAAGAGTTTTACAAGCTCTCTCAGTTGCTTAAAATATTCAGGTTTTTCTTTTACTTTAACTCTATGAGTGATGGAAATAATGTAGTTAGTGTACTTAAGTAAAGTATGGAGGAAATGTTTTTGACTACAGTGTATCTAAACGGTATACCAATGACTACCCTACACTTCTCTGATTGCTTTCCAAAATAAAGATGCAAGATGAGTTGAAGACCAGGATGTATCATTATTACTATGGTGAACATGGGTCAGCTAATACTCTCAGCTCTTGTACTCAATGTTTCATAAATATTAACCTCTAACAATGAGCAGAGTTAAACAGATGTTCTGTGCTTTGTGGTATTGAATATTACTGTTTCTGCTTGAGTTTAGGCAGCTTCTATTTGTATCTTACCTTGACATTTAAAATGTGACTCATGTTTTTCTGTTCTGTTGAGTGTGTCTCCAAATCAGTAATATCTTTTTAAATTTTAACTGTATATTTAGATCTTATTTTGTTTTATATTGTATTTTATGTTTTTGCAATAAATCAAAATATTTCATAACACAGCATAATGTTTCCTAACTTCAGTGGGTCATACAGAAAAAAAAATTACATCATAATATGTTGCAGAAAGCCTTTTAAAAAAAAACATTGGTTTGAGGCTAAAAAAACCAACTTTAACAGGTTTTCATCCTTATTTTTGCCAATTTGTGTGAAGTACAATTGAAAGTTAATTCAATTCAGTTCAAAAATTAGAAATTATTATTCATCCCAAAGGTAAATTAAATTTTGTAGTTCATATTAAGCAGGTTTCTTCAAAGAGCCATTGTAGATGCTGATGGCTGTGGCAAGGAAGGATCTCCTGTAGCAGTTTGTCTTACAGCAGATCTGAAAAAGCCTCTGGCTGAAGACACTCTGTTATACAACCGTCTCATGAAGAGGATTCAATCCAATCCATTTCAGTTTTTTTATATAGTGCCAATTCACAACACATGTTGTCTCAAGGCACTTCACAAAAGTCAGGTACATACATTCCAATTAGTCCTAACCATTGAACAGTGCAGTCAGAGTTAGTTATTCATTCAAATTGGATAAAAAGTATTTCTGTCTAAGGAAACCCAGCAGATTGCATCCAGTCAGTGACTTGCAGCATTCCCTCCTCCCTGATGAGCATGTAGAGAGTGGACAGTCACTGGCGTTGACTTTGCAGCAATCCCTCATACTGAGCATGCATGTAGCGACAGTGGAGAGGAAAAACTCCCTTTTAACAGGAAGAAACCTCCAGCAGAACCAGGCTCAGTGTGAGCGGCCATCTGCCACGACCGACTGGGGGTTAGAGAGAACAGAGCAGAGACACAAAGAGAACAAAGAAGCACTGATCCAGGAGTACTTTCTATGGGAAGGAAAAGTAAATGTTAATGGATGTAGCTCCTTTAGTCGTTTCACCTAGAAAGAAAGAACATATAAACTCTGAGCCAGTTTTCAAGGTTAGAGTCTGAAAGAGAGCACATATAATTAGTTACAGTAAAAGCTCAGTCAATCGCCATGTCTAGGAGAGAGGATGCTCAGGGTTCTCCATAATGTTCTTCATTCCTTTTTTGCACAATGATCTCCAGAGGTTCCAGAGGAGTCCCCAGAGCAGAGCCAGCCTTTTTTAAGTCCCTGGCTCTGATGCTGCTTCCCCAGCAGATGAAGGCAGAAGAGATCACACTCTCCACAACAGACTTATAGAGGATATGCAGCATCTTGATGCAAACACCAAAGATCCTAAGTTTCCTCAATTAGGACAGTCAGCTCTGTCCTTTCTTGGCTTCACAGTTGCATCTCCTCTCCAGTCTGTTGTCCAGGTGAACACTGATGTATTCATACTCCTCCTATTCCTGTTTCTCTTAAAATCTGCAATCATCTCCCTTATTTTATTCACATTGAAGATGAGATGATTGTTTCTACACCATGCCACAAAGCGGTCCATTAGCTCCCAGTACTCAGCTTCTTGTCCGTCTCTGATCCACCCCTTGACAGCAGAATCATCTGAGTATTTCTGCAGATGACAGGAGTCTGTCTTTTCCTGGAAGTCTGAGGTGTACAGAGTGAAGATGAATGGTGAGAGTACAGTCCCCTGTGGTGCTCCTGTGCTGCTGACTACCTGGTTAGACACAAAACCCTTCAGTCTCACAAACTGTGGTCTGTTTGTCAGGTAGCCTTTGATCCAGGAGATTGTTGAGGCCTCCACCTGAGTCTTCTGGAGTTTCTGACAAAGCAAATCAGGTTGGATTGTGTTAAATACACAGGAGAAATCAAAGAACATGATCCTCACGGTGCTGCTGGCTTTGTCCAGATGACAGTGGGTTTGTTGAAGCAGGTGTATGATGGCATCTTCACCTCCAACTCCACCACGATGAGCAAACTGAAGGCGGTCCTGATAGTTTATTGTTTAGTTATTCAGGAGTCTCTTGGACCTTCACGATGTGGGATGTCAGGACAACAGGTCTATAGTCATTGAGGTCTGATGGGTGAGTTTTCTTACCGGTACCGGAACAAGACAGGAGGTCTTTAACAACACTTCTTCTGGGCCAGGCCATCGTATCGTATCGTATCGTATCGTATCGTATCGTATCGTATCTTAACAAATCTTATCTTATTTTATCTTAATCTTATCTTATTTTATCTTAATCTTATCTTAATACATTTAATCGCATCATATTTTAAAACATCATATCGTATCTTAGAAAGTCAAAGTTAGCTTTATTGTCAATTTGCTGTATGTGCAGGAAATAGTTAATTACAATTGCATTCCTCATAGCCCCTCGTTGCAACAAACGATAACATTAAAATAACAAAAGAAGTACTAATAGATAATAAAATACAACACAAAGGAAATTGCAGTAATCGTATCTTATATCTGTTTACATTCTGTTGCATGATATCTCATCGCATTGCATCTTTCATAATCGTTGTACATCTTCTGTAATTTCATCTTACTGCAATCATATCCTATCTATTTGTATCTTATATTATTGCCTTTTATTGTAACACATTCCCTTGCACTTTGTTTTATTCCGTCTTACGATACATTGCAATCATCCTTGCAGTAAAATAGTACTTCTCTTTCAAAACTAGATTTCCTTTTTTTTTCAAAACTGCACTTTGACCTTTAACTTTCCTTGGAGAAGCAAATGTCAAGAGAATCTTTAAAGGAAATAAATATTATATGGGAACTCATGCTGCATTATTTTTCTAAACTGAGCAGGATTAAGTTTCAAATTCTGATTTAAAAAAATTTAAAAGGTAAAATCCCTGAGCTGGGAAAATGACCTCAGTTAGGTTTCAGTTTAAACTAAATGATTCAACTGGGTTTCTATTCTTTTGTTGTTGCTGGTGTGGCATTTGTCAGGCTGTCATTTGGCAACGAAATCTAACTTGTTCAAGCCTGTCTTTGTGCAGCATTCCTGAATCACACGTCAATACTGCATCAATAGTTTTATCAATTTGAGTTCAGAAATGACAGGAATTGTCTTACTAAAAGATCTAACCTGCACATTTCGTCACAGTTCTGCCGTCTTTTCATCGTGTTCAGCTGCATCTCCAAATTGCAAAGCATGCTGGTTGGTGTGAGAGTGTGTATGGGGTTTAGAGGTGTCGGCACATGTGAGTGCATGTTGGCTGTCTGTATATATACTAGCAGTATTTATAGTGTGAAGACAGAGTTTCTTCCTTCAGTTGCTCTGCCATCATGAATCTGAAGGTGGTGTTTGTGATTGTCTTCCTGAGTGCTTTGGCGATCACCTCCACTCATGGTAAGCACGGCATTTTTACCCATAAGTCAAAACAAAAAGCAAATAGCTCTTTGATAACCAGATGCATTTTCAGATGCATATTCTCCAGTAAGTGTAGATTTAAACATTTAGTGATTTGTTTTCCTTCTACTTTGGCATTTTAAAGTTGAGACGACCAGAGTGCATTTAATAAAGACTTTTTATTCTTTGACAAACTATTATAGATACCTGTTTCAGCATGTAAATAATCAACTGGTACTTCTGGTCCACTTAATTACAACCTGCAGAATACTGTGTCACAATGGAAACCTGTTAGTCTAATTGGGATTTTTATGTGGTTTCAAAATATCCAGAACAAGATGAAAGTAATTGGAAACATCTTTATTCAAGCACTGATTATATCAATAAAACATTTGTTCTTAATCTTGCACAATGCTAAGTTATTTTATCCTGTTTTGTATTTAACAGTATGTCATTTATTTTTTTCAGCCGGCATCCCAAAATGCTGCATTAAGGTAAGCAGAGTCAAAATAAAGCTGTTGTCAGAAGTTGAACGATGGGAGAGGCAGTACAGCAGTGGAGCCTGTGACATTGATGCACTGATGTAAGTACAGCAAGTGAGCCACCAGCAGAAATGTTTAGTAAATCATTGGATGATAAAGCTGATGCATGCTTCATTTCTATAATCAAAGTACTGTTGCCTCTTAATTACTCATCCCTCTCTGTCTGAAGGATCTCATTAAATGCTATCAGCAAACAGCTTGAATTTATATTTTTTTAAAAACAACTAAACTGACATGCACCTTCTTCTGGGTTTGCAGGGTGTATGTCAAGAACAGGACCACACCCTACTGTGTCCACCACAGACAGGCGAAACTACTGTCAAGGCTTAGGAGTGCAAAAAAGCAACAACAGCACCAAACCAGGAGGCTCTAAGATGTGCGAAACAGCATCTTCAGACATCTGTTAAAACAGCTTTTTAGGATCAAGATGTGAAGTTAAACATCTCAGCTTCAGTCAGTTGGATCCCTTATCATTACTACGTACAATATGAACCTTGTAAACATTGTGTAGTTGAACTATTACTTCATATTATTGTTTAAAAAGTATTTCTTACATATTAACCAATAATACTTGATACTGTTACAGTACGCACATGTTGTGTTTTTGTATTGTAGAATGTTATCGTTTCTTTTTGAGTTGAGGCACCACATTCATTGGAAAAGATGGGGAAAAGAGGGGGAAAAGGGTCAATCAATTTGTAGCAGAACCTCTAACTGGAGATTTGATAAAAATTTAACTTTTAATCTGAAACATTCATTTAAAAGGAGTGAAAAGAAAGAAATCCCAAAAAAGGCCACACCACTAGATTTACCTACAAAATTTATGTAATTTCATTATTTTTTTTAAATGAATTCTTCACTTTTTTGAACTGATTAGAGTTTCTACAAATTTTTAATCTGTAATTCCTGACTTCCTGTTTCCCTGTGGCCAGTTTCTCTTAGCCATGCTTTCTTCAAAATGGGAAGACAAGAGAACATGTCATTCAAAAGGCAGATGTATGTTGACCTTTATAAGTCAGGAAATGGCCACAATGTCATCAAAGTAGCCATTCAACCCAAACTTCCCCAAACAAATAAGGCTGAATGAGGAGTCAGGTTTATCTTGTCACCACACACAGTGAGGAGGATGGTAACAAAGATGTCCAAAATCTCACTGAAATTACAGATGTATTTTAAGGTTTTTTTATATATATTTTCTATAGGATTGACAGTAATTGTGGTTTGTGGCGTTTTTCAGCTAATCAACACAGGAAGTTGGTCATGGTGGGTTTTTTAAATATTCGTTTTCATTTGTTTAAAAAAACATAAGAGGTACAAAAACAGTCCAAAATAATATTGTATAAAAAATGTGTTTGAAATATTATTTGAATTGTACTTCAGTTAAGGCAGGACATATTTGATATATTTGATTTTTTTTTTTTTTGCTATGACGGTCAATAAAAAAATGCTTTTAAAGTGTGACTCACCTGTTGTCAATCAGTTACCTTGTGTGCGCCGGCAAATATGGAGAGGAAAAAAATGTTCAACCACACCTAAACTGTCACCTCGCACTAGCTTTAGCACAAAGCTGGAGTCAAAATACATCAAAAACTTATTTAAGTTTCATTTTCTCACTGCTTGCTGCACAAATCACTAACTACAGGTGGCATTACTACTACTTACAATAAGTACCATCATTTTGAATCATGTTAACCAGGATTTTTCAGAATAAAACTGTGAGAAATGAAATATGATATCCCCTGTTTTAACCTGTATTTACTGGTATATGACATGCAGCAATCTAGACCACAGCAATTAGACAGCACTGGTTGAGGTTTTAAATCACGTCATAACAGTGATGCATCTAAAACTTCTGTGCTGATATTACTGGATCTCATAACCAGCTGATTATAACATACTAATGGATAGACTGGAACAGTGGGTTTAATTGTCTGGTACAGGGGTAAATTGGTTCAGATCTTAATTGGGAGAGCAGAACTACTTTGTATTATTTGGCCATTGCAAACGTAAGCAAAGATGATAAGCGGGGTTCCTCAGGGCTCCATTATCAGGGCACTTACATTCAACATCTACGGTTAAGCCCAAAATTATTCCTACACCCGGTAGATAAAATAATTTTTATTCAACAAAGAAAATGTTTTGTGATAGCAAATGAGTCGGTGACCTTTCAAAAAACAACCAAACATTTTCAAAGCTTTTCAAAGCACCAGCACACTGGTGTCAAATTTTTAGCATTTTTTTCTTGTTGCCTTGCAGCAAGAACGTCTTGGATTCAAATCCTGCCCTTGTTTTTTCTGACTGGAGCTTGTATGTTGTCCCCATGCATGTGTTTGTACTTTCCCGGTACTCCAGCTTCCTCCCACAGTCCAAAAACAAGCATATTAGTTCAGTTAATTGATCTCTCTACATTGCCCCTATGAGTGAGTGTGCCCGTGTGTGGTTGTTTGTCCTGTGTGTTTCTAAAGAGGCCCTATGATGGACTGAGGACCTTTACAAGGTATCACCTGCATCTCACCAAATGACAGATGGGGATAGGCACTATCTGTACCCCTAAGATCTGTTTATTGCAATCTTTACAATCCAAAAGGGCCATTTTGGCTCTCAGTCCAGCTAAATAAAACTGGAGGTGCACATTTTACATGGCCTTTTGAAAAATATCATTATTTGTTTTGATAAATATCTTCTATAGGAAATTTGTTTTAGTTTTTTGTGTTTTTAGGTTTAAAGATAAAGAAAACATAAAACTTTAGCAAAAAGTGGATGAATACATTTTCTTCTATGGGATGTTGATACTTGTTTCCAACCAAATGATAAGAGAAATGGATCAAAAAAACATTGTGTTACGAACATTAGGTGATGTTTGGATTTCTTTCATGTCTGTCACGGTCCTGTCTGTGTTTTGGTCCAGCTCCTACCTCACAAGCCATGACACAATGGTAATTTCAGAATAACTGCTTAAACCAGCCTTTGTTATCATATCAATCTTTAAAAACATTTGATGGTTCTATCTCATTTTTAGCCAAACTTATTAAGGTGGAAGGTCCAAAGAGCCACAGAATCCTGCATTAGATCATCAGAGACCTGCAGCATCTGGTTTCTATGCTCCTCAGCGCTGAAACAAACCCAAACATAATATTTGCACAAACAGCTGGCTCCTTTAAAGCAGGACTGGAAACATTATTGTTTACCACAGGTTTTTCTACAAAGAACAATATTAACTTTATCAGTTCAATTTTATCTTGGCAGTATTCTAGGTACCTATTGTTTTTTAACTACGTTATTGTTCCTATTTATGATGATTATTTTTTCTATTAAAGTATATTTTTCTTTGTTCCTTTACAATCACTTTCTGCATGAATGGTGCTACAAAAATAAGCTTGCCTTGCCATTTTTGACACTATGAATGCACTTCTTTATTTGAAAAATCTGTGAGTACCACTGGAATGTTGCCCTAATTGTGTAAAACGTTTTGACACCAAAACCCTACGGCCTCTTTAGACACGACTAATCCCTGAGAGATGAGCTGACGCACACAAAAAACGTCCGAAAAGTCTTTTCGAAAGCTTCACTAAGCTTCTTTATGTAATTTAATAACGTACATTCCTGACCAAGTGATTTACTGCAAACACAAACACTATGAAAGTGGTGAAAAGCATGTTCCAAGAGTGCCGACATATGAAGGTGTTACTTTTACAGTTTTGCCTCAGCAGTATTGCTTAACAGCACTTCTTAAATAATGGGTTTGCTCTCCATAACATTGCTTTGAAGTTCTACTTTTACCCTTAGGTGAATTCATGCAACTACGTTTAGGTTGTCAGTATCGAAGATTAATCAAAGCGTTTACTTGTTTACTGAACCTTTTTTGGAGTGAATTT